>OX387253.1:2777630-2967630 GCA_947562095.1 Branchellion lobata
ACACACACACACACACACACACACACACACACACACACACACACACACACACACACACACACACACACACACACACACACACACACACACACACACACACACACACACACACACACACACACACACACACACACACACACACACACACACACACACACACACACACACACACACACACACACACACACACACACACACACACACACACACACACACACACACACACACACACACACACACACACACACACACACACACACACACACACACACACACACACACACACACACACACACACACACACACACACACACACACACACACACACACACACACACACACACACACACACACACACACACACACACACACACACACACACACACACACATACATATATATATACACCCAGGCACACACACACACCAGGTTCTCTGACGTAAGTCTGGTTATCTCATGTTGCATGGTAGCCTCCATCTTCAACTTGGGCGTCAACGTCAAGTTCTGCAGACGAGTTTAACTTGATGGTTAAATGTAAACTTAAATAAATAATATTTTAATTTTAATCTTCAAATTAATTCGGTACATTACTAACAATGTTTTTGATTAATCTGAATTAATTTTTATTTATATTATATTTTGGAAAAATATTGTAAATATAAAATTAAATGTTAAAAAATATTTAAAAAAATTTATTAATTAAGTAAAAACAGTGTCAAAAAAAGGGTAGAAAAAATCGAAAACCAAAAATCGATCGAGTAATTTGAACCTGAAAAAAGAAAAAACCTAACATTATATGAAACTTTAGTGAAAAAATTTAAATTTAAATTTTAAAAAATATTACTTACCTAAAAAATTTATAAAAAATGTTGTGAATATAGAAAAACTTATTAAAAAACAATGATTTTTTAAATAAATAAAATTTATAAAAAGAATTATAAATAAATAAAATGAAGTTTTATAAATAAAAAACATCTATAAACATAAAAAAGTTAACAAACATGAAATAAAATTGGTAAATTATAACTAAAAAATTTCAAAATAGGCAATAAAATCATTTTTATCCAAGGAAGCGGTCCACCACAAAATACTAACACTGGTTATTTCGTTCAGCTTTGGTTAGAAAAAATATATTTTAATTTTCATTTTTTTAAATATTCAAAAATCTTACAAAAAATTAAATGTGGAGTGGTCCCTATACATCTACCCACTCCACCAACTCAACCGATCCAACCCATCGGCACTATACCACACTAACCGCATCCGTACCTACTCCACCCACCTAACATTTTTACTCCATCCCACCCACCCACTCTAACCCTTCTCATTCCACCCCGCATCCTTCCCACTCTAACCCTTCTCACTCCACCCCACACTAACCCATCTACTCAACCCTTCTACCCACCCAATCTACCCACTTTACTCCTATTCGCTCCACACCACCCACCCACCTGTCCGACAAGCTTGTGTTGTCTGACGTTTTCCTTCTTTAACTCTTCCACCTGCCTTCGGAGCTGCTTTTCTTCGTGGGTATGGTGCGACTGAATTCGTTGTAACTCCAACTCCAATAATCTGCAGGCAAAGATGTGGAAATGGTGATGAAGATGGTGACAAAGTTAAGAAAAGATTAATTATAGAAAATAATCAAACATCCAATTTATTCACCACCAATCCACAATTCCTTTTTTTCGAACACTAGTCCAAACTCCCTCCCCTCCAAACACCACCCAACCTCACACCTTGCACCTTCAACAGACGACCTCAACCTCTCTAAACAAGCAACCATCATCCCAAACCACAAAATTCCACACTCGAAACCCCCCACCTACTTATTGAGATCCTTCTGGGTCTTATAAGCCATCTCCAGCTCTCCATCCTCGTTGAGGTTTTCAACAGAGGTGTCCATACCTCCCCTCTTGTCTGCCCCCTTCAGGGACTGTCTACTCATCGAGGCGAGCACTGTCCGCAACTGTAGACACTCTTCTCTACGCCTCGCCAACTCCGTAGACATGGCTTCCAGTTGAGCTGCAAAAGGGATGAAATCGGTTTGGTTTGGTAAGTGAGATGGAATTTTGGTTTGGGTAATTTTGAGTTGATGGATTTGAGTGTCTGGATTGTGAGGCTGGGCGAAGTTTAAAATCAGCATTATGTAGTTGGAATAAGCGCTAGAAAATCAAATTTGTGAGTTGGTAGGTAATCGGAAATTTATATTTTAGTGGATGGGTAAGAAGTGGAAACTACGAAAAAAAAAAAACAAAAAAAAACTATAAAACAAAACCAATTTTTCTCGACTGAAACACCACCCACCAAGTGCTTCCTTTCCTCCCTTTCCTTCCTGCAGCACGCTCTTCTGCAGTTTTTCCAGGTCGTTGTGAAGACTGGTGTTTTCAATTTCCAGATCCTGCAGCTGTGATAAGGAATCATTTGTGCTTGTTAGTTTATTCTCTGAAAGATTATTTCATTTGAATGAGTTTATAATGTTAGTTAATATTTGATGAAAGATTTTTGTATTTTTGTTTTATCTGCTGTTTATTTATTTGTTTCCAATTTATTATTTTTTATAGCTAACTGGATAAATATACTTGGTTGAAGTAAACAGCAAACCACCTGACCTAAAACCATCACATACTTAGAAATCCACCAACCCATAACCCGTTCCATCACAAGACTCATCATTCACCTCACTCCCCATCCCACCTCCTCGCCATTATCACCTCACCACCTCCTAGCAGCTACCCACTTTACTCCACCAAACATCCTAGCTCTTCCCCAAAAACTCCAGCCCCCCAAACACCCAACTAACAACCCAACAACCCCCAAACACCCATCTAACAACCCAACAACCCCCCAAACACCCAACAACTCAACAACCCCCCCAAACACCCATCTAACAACCCAACAACCCCACCAAACACTCAGCTAACAACCCAACAACTCCACCAAACACCCATCCAACAACCCTACAACTCCACCAAACACCCATCCAACAACCCAACAACCCCACCAAACACCCATCCAACAACCCTACAATTCCACCAAACACCCATCCAACAACCCAACAACCCCACCAAACACTCATCCAACAACCCAACAACCCCCCCAAACACCCATCTAACAACCCAACAACTCCACCAAACACCCATCCAACAACCCAACAACTCCACCAAACACCCATCTAACAACCCAACAACCCCCCAAACACCCAACCACCACTCACCTTCATGGACTCATACACAGTCTTGTCTGCATCGGCAGCGGGAGCTTCCGATACATCCACCGACTCTCTCCTCTTCTTGCCCATCTCTCTGCGCATCATCGACTTCTCCCACTCCAGCTGTCTTATACGACCCTGTAGTCTCGATATCAAACCCACATCCTCACCCTCCGTTTGACTTCCTTGACGACTAAAGTCACCTGTCGCCGCTTGTGGCGCTGCTGCTGTCGCTTCGGGTGGCACTTGCCTCTGCAGGTGGTAATCCAAGGTATTTTAAGGTATGAAGTGTTTCTCCAATAGTTATTCTCATTCATTCTACAGAACATTCGTGTCTGTTTTATTCTCTCAAAAATTCGCTTTCTTGTCATTCAAGTCACCAATCCTCCTTCTTTCATGCCTTCCAACCTTCTCCATTCATTTTTCCACTAGGTTTCATACACCCTCTCCACAACCTCCCATCACTTCCTCCTCACTCCCGTCAGGACACCCACCTGAACTTGATCAAACTTGTAGGGCTCAGCAAGGGGTGGTGGTGAGGTTAAGCCTTGGACGTCTCCATGGAGATTGTCGTAGCGTTGTTGTAGCCGTTGGAACTCCTTCACCACCTTCTGATGGTGACTCCTCTCCATTTCAAACTCATCGGTCAACTGCTCTCGCTGCTGCTTCAGACGACTTTCTAGTGAAGCTGTGTGTAGTGGGGGGGGGGGGTGTTGTGTAGGGTGTGGTGGGATGTGTATGGGAATTTTTTGTGTGGGGTGCGTGTGATGTGTATGAGAGGTGTTGTGTGGTGTTGTGTAGGGTGTGTATGAGAGGTGTTGTGTGGTGTTGTGTAGGGTGTGTATGAGAGGTGTTGTGTAGGATGTGTATGAGAGGTTGTTGTATAGGGTGTGGTGGGGTGTGTGATGTGTATGGGGGGTAGGGGGGGTGTTGTGTAGGATGTAGTGGAGTGTGTTCTGTGTATGAGAGGTTGTTGTGTAGGGTGTGTGATGTGTATGTGTATGTGTATGTATGCGTTATGTGTAGTGTGGTTTGGTGTAGTGTTCGTAGTTTGGTGGAGTGTGGTGTGGTTTTGTATGGTTGTTGTGATGTGGTTGTGAGATGATGTGGTTTAGTGTGGTATGAAATGGTTGTTGTTGAAGAGATTCGAAAATTTAAATAGTAATTGTGTAGTTGTGACAGCACCTATGGCAATCCTATGGCAACAACCAAAAAACAAAATAATAATAATAATAATAATAATAATAATAATAATAATAATAATAATAATAATAATAATAATAACAATAATATAAATAATAATTATCATTATAATAATAATAATAATAAGAATAATAATAATGATAACAATAATAATATGGAAAAAAAATTAATAATAACAATATTATTATTATTATTATTATTATTATTATTATTATTATTATTATTATTAGCAGCCCAACCCAGGTTATCCAATGTTATCTTCGTGTTCTCCTCTTGTGATGACTTCAGCCTTCCCTTCAACTCCTCCTTCTCCAACCTTCCTGCTTCCTCGTTCTGAACAGTGTGTGTTACTAATTTTCATAAAAATTTAATAAAAAGGTATATTTTAAATTTATTTTTTATTTATTTTTTTTTAAATAATTTGTTTTTTAATAAAATTGTTTTTTAATTAATTTGTTTTCTAATTAATTTATTTTTTAATTAATTAATTTATAAACATGACTCAGCTTCATTTGACATTTTTTCTTTACACAATCAAAACTCTATTTGATCTTACCATTCGCAACATTCCCTCATAAACCAACAACGAATCAGAAATCCTAGAACCACAGCCACAACCACAATCACAACCACAAAACCACAACCACAAAGGCACAACCACAAGCACAACCACAAAGGCACAACCACAACCACAAAAGCACAACCACAACCACAACAACAAAGGCACAACCACAACCACAACAACAAAGGCACAAGCACAAGCACAACCACAAAAGCACAAGCACAACTACAAAAGCACAACCACAACTACAAAAGCACAACCAAAACCACAAAAACACAACCACAACCACAACCACAAAGGCACAACCACAACCACAAAAGCACAACCACAACCACAAAGGCACAGCCACAACCACAAAAGCACAACCACAAAGGCACAACCACAACCACAACCACAAAAGCACAACCACAACCACAAAGGCACAACCACAACCACAAAGGCACAAGCACAACCACAACCACAACCACAAAAGCACAACCACAACCACAAAAGCACAACCACAACCACAAAAGCACAACCACAACCACAAAACCACAGCCACAGCCACAAACGCACAACCACAAAAGCACAACCACAACCACAAAAGCACAACCATAAAGGCACAACCACAACCACAACCACAACCATAAAAGCACAACCACAACCACAAAACCACAAAAGCACAACCAAAAAGGCACAAGCACAACCACAACCACAAAAACACAACCACAAAAGCACAACCACAACCACAAAACCACAAAAGCACAACCACAACCACAAAAGCACAACCACAACCACAAAAGCACAACCACAACCACAAAAGCACAACCACAACCACAAAGGCACAACCACAAAAGCACAACCACAAAGGCACAAGCACAACCACAAAGGCACAAGCACAACCACAACCACAGAGGCACAAGCGCAACCACAAAGGCACAAGCACAACCACAACCACAACCACAAAAGCACAACCACAACCACAAAACCACAGCCACAACCACAAAGGCACAACCACAACCACAACCACAAAACCACAACCACAACCAGAAAAGCACAACCAAAACCACAAAGGCACAACCACAACCACAAAAGCACAACCACAAAGGCACAACCACAACCACAACCACAACCACAAAAGCACAACCACAACCACAAAAGCACAACCACAAAACCACAAAAGCACAAGCACAACCACAAAACCACAGCCACAACCACAACCACAAACGCACAACCACAAAAGCACAACCACAACCACAAAAGCACAACCACAACCACAAAACCACAGCCATAACCACAAACGCACAACCACAAAAGCACAAGCACAACCACAAAAGCACAACCACAACCACAAAAGCACAACCAAAACCACAAAACCACAACCACAACCACAAACGCACAACGACAACCACAAAAGCACAACCACAACCACAAAAGCACAACCAAAACCACAAAACCACAACCACAACCACAAACGCACAACGACAACCACAAAAGCACAAGCACAACCACAACCACAAAACCCCCAAAAACCCCG
The DNA here is from genome assembly GCA_947562095.1 of Branchellion lobata. Taxonomy (NCBI): domain Eukaryota; kingdom Metazoa; phylum Annelida; class Clitellata; order Hirudinida; family Piscicolidae; genus Branchellion; species Branchellion lobata. Next base: position 2,784,123 of record OX387253.1, read on the forward strand.
TAAAAGCCTCAACCACCAACCACCCACCTTGATCTTCTCCTTCTTGAGAGCCTCATGTTCAGCAGACAGAGCTTCACTCCTCACCTTCTCGTCTTCCAGAGCCATCCGCAAGGCAGCCACCAAACCCTCCAAGCCTTCCGTCTTTTCCGCCTCCCTCGAAGCCCTCAATAATTGTTCTTTGGTGGCTCCCAGTTCGCTCTTAACATCGCTCACTTGCACATGTTCCTCCTTCAAGATTTGCAGTTCTTTGTTCTGTGGTGGTTGGGGGAATGGTGATTTTATTGCTGTTGTATATGTATTTTATTATTGGTGATAATAACGTAAAATGGTAATATATTGGAAAAATATTTAAAAAATATTATTAAATATAATTAAGAGAAAAGAAAAAAATATTTAATGAAAACGAAATAAATTAATAAAAAAATTTAAAAAAATCAAAATAACTGAAAAAACATTTTTTAAATTCTTATTAATGTCTTGGAGACCTTATCATTGAGTTTCTGCTGCAGCTGGATGATCTTGTTCTCGAGGCCTTTGGCTGCATTCTTCATGAACTCCACCGACTTGGCTTCCACCTGTGAATGGGGGAGAAATTGTGGTAGTGACGGTGTGGTGGTGATGGAGTGGTGGTGATGGAGTGGTGGTGATGAAGTGGTGGTGATGGAGTGGTGGTGACGGAGTGGTGGTGATGGAGTGGTGGAAGTGATAAAGTGGTGGAAATGATAGAGAGGTGGTGATGAAGTGGTGGAAGTTATGGTGTGATGATTGGTGGTGATATGGTGTTTATGGCGGTGATAAAGTGGTAGTTTTGGTCAGTTATAATGAAAATAAATTTGAGATAATTTGATGAAAATATTTTAAGATGGAGAAAATAAAGAATTTAGAGTTCATAAGAGTTCAAACAACATCCCCTGAAACAAACAATAACCCAACCGCACAAGCTCAACTCAATCTCAATCACATCCGGCTTCAACCAATTCCACTCCAACCACGACCAGCCCAAACCAACCCACCCCCATCAACCCAAACTTAGACTCAATCACCACCCAACGCTGCCCACCACCCATCCAAACTCAACCAAACCCACTCATATGCCCACCCATCATTATTTGAACCCTCTCCAAATACGTTCAAAACCCCCCAATCCAACCCATCTCCAGCCACCTTAAGCCGCTTAAGTTCCTTCTTAGCAGCTGCTCTCCTCACCAATGACTGCAGCTTGACAATCCCTCTGAGAACCTTCACGAAGCGTTGTCTAGCCATCCATCCCCTCACAATCCTCTGCACCTGCACCACCCGGAACTCCTTCATCATGTTGGCATAGTGCATTCTTGCCAGGTATGCTCTGCCGTAGGTCTGTGGTGGTGGGGGTAGGTTAGTATTGGGTGGAAATGAGTTAGGAAGAAATAATAACATTAGTGAATCATATTTTTGAGATGTGTTTAGAAGAAATACTAATGTTAAAAACCCCAATTTTTAAAGTGGGTTTAGTGCGTTTTATTGCATTGTATTTTTTTAGATCCTTATATGTTGTTTTATTACCCTTTATATTTTATTATAAATTTCAATTTTTCCAGCGACCCCAAAACTACCACCACAATCACCATTTTTACGAGCACAACAACCACCACCACCACGACCACCACCACCACCACCACCATCACTACAACCACTATCACCACAACCACCATCACAACAACCACCATCACAACAACCACCATCACCACCACCACCACAACCACCACCACCATCACCACCACCACTACCACCACCGCCATCACCACACCACAACCACCATCACCACAACCACCACCACAACCACCATCACCACAACCACTATCACCACAACCGCCATCCAGTGGTTTTCAGCGGCCGCTTGGATTTGTTTCGATAAATTATCTAAGAAAAAGTTATAACCACCCACCTGCAGAGTGACCAAAGTTCTGATGCTCTTGCGGTATGCAGTGAAGTTGACATGTCCTCTCCAGGCAGCCTGTATCTTCGTGGCTGCCTTGTTCTCTCGGAGGCGCTGTGCGTGCCTGGCGGTGTGGGTGTGAGTAAATGGCGGTGTGGGTGTGAGTGCCTAGCGGTGTAGGTGTGGGTAAATGGCGGTGTGGGTGGATGGTGGTGTGGGTGTGGGTGGATAGTGGTGTGGGTGTGAGTGGATGGCGGTGTGGATGTGAGGGGATGGTGGTGTGGGTGTGAGTGGATGGTGGTGTGGGTGTGTGAATGGCGGTGTGTGTGTGAGTGGATGGCGGTGTGGGTGTGAGGGGATGGTGGTGTGAATGTGGAGAGATGGTTTGGAAACAACCACGCATTGGTCCTGAATATTAGAAGTCTTTCAAACTTTCCCAAATCAGCATTCCACACAGAAGTCTTTCAAACTTTCCCAAATCAACATTCCACACTCTTCTTTCTCCACTTTTTCCTCCACCCTCCCTTCAACCTCCTCCACCTCCACACCCTCCCCAACCCACCTTCTAGCTAGCACACCTCTGGAATATTGCTGCACCTTGAGTGCCATCTGTCGAACTTTCACGTACTTCACTCTGGCTATGAAACCTCTCACGTACTTCTGAATCAATACTCCACAAGACCACAACTTCTCCGTTCTGTAGTAGTTGAGGTTGTTGTGGTTTTTGGTGGTGTTGTTGATGGTGTTGTTGTTGGAGTGATGTTGTTGTTGTTGGTGGTGATGTTGTTGTTGGTGGTGGTGTTGCTGATGGTGTTGTTGTTAGAATGATGTTGTTGTTGGAGTAATGTTGTTTTGATCGTTGGAGTGATGTTGTTGTTATTGTTGGGGTGATGTTGTTTTTGTTGATGTTGTTGTTGATGGTGTTGTTATTGCTATTGTTGTTAGAGTGATGTTGTTGTTGGAGTGATGTTGTTGTTGGAGTGATTTTTTTTGATCGTTGGAGTGATATTGTTGTTATTGTTGGTGTTGTTGTTATTGTTGGTGTTGTTGTTATCGTTGGAGTAATATTGTTAGTGCTTTTGTTATTGCAGTGATGGTAGTGTTACTCCAGTAGAAATTATGTTTAAATGGTAAAGATGGTAACATTTTGAAAAATAATTTAGCGATATGATCCAAATTTTGACATTTTTATGGAAATGGCTCATAATGTCTGGTTATTTATTATTAAACATTCAAAAATAATGTTGTGGAGAAAAGGGGAGTGGCTGAAATGATGTGATGATTATGTGGATCCTACAGACCTGACTTTCTCAAGGTAAGCAACTTGTCCTGCCCTGAAAAAGATCTTTGTTTTTCCTGTTTGGTACTTCTCTTTGTCCTGGTGATAAGATGTGTAAGTGTATGTGTAGGTGTATGTGTAGATGCATGTGTGAATGGTTGTTTGGATGCATGTTTTTATGTACATGTGAGCGCACGCACGTATGGATGTGTAGGTGGTGTATGGAGAACAGCATAATAAATAGAATCTTTTGGTTCGATTGAAATAATATGTTTTTGAAAAAGTTGACAGAGAAAGTGAAGAAAATAAATGAATCATTTGAAAATAAAACGAGCAAATTTAATAATTAAAAAAATAAACTTGATAAAAAAATTAATGATTTGATGAATAAATTTAATAACAGACTAATTCGAAAAACGAAAAATGAAAATAAATGAATGAAGAAATAATAACTGAGACTTGACTAAGACTTGACTATGGTTGGAAAGACAAAATGAGAAGCGATGAGACGATAAGGAAGATAAAGTTGAAGGTGAAGTTTAATGGGGAACTTATTTGAAAATAGTTCATACAAAGGAAAAACTCCCTCAATTGAGCTATTAATAATTTTTATTACTGAATGGAAAGATTTTGAAATACATTTGAAATAAAAATATTTTTATTAAAATTTTTTTAAATACTTATAAATTATGCGAATAATTATACAAAATAATTATGAAGAATGTATAATTAATTGATTTAAACTCACCATTGCACCGGCCTTCAGTTGAAAGTTATTGAGGATTTTAATTAAATAATTAATTAATTTTTTTCATTGTATAAATAACTTTGAAAAAATCATTAGAAATTGACACTTGAAATTTCTTTGGACATTATAAAAACAAAAAAAATACAATAATAATAACAACAACAGCAATAATAAAAAATTATGAATATACTAAATATTAAAATAACAAGGAAATCTTTATTTAAATAAAAGAAAAAAATCAATACTCAAAAAAATTATATAAAAAAAAATTAAAAAATTAAAAAATTAAAAAAATGAAATAAAAAAAAGGACTGGAACCTTGATATAGCAGTCGAGAACCGCTTGACAGGTGCCTTTGGGGTCCTTCCTCTGGATCTGCTTGCTCCTCATCAGCACCCGGTACCTCTTGAAGAACTCTGTGTATGTCCATCTGTGTGTGTTTGTATGTATATGTATATATGTGTGTGTGTGTGTGTGTGTGTGTGTGTGTGTGTGTGTGTGTGTGTGTGTGTGTGTGTGTGTGTATGTGTGTGTGTGTGTGTGTGTGTGTGTGTGTGTGTGTGTGTGTGTGTGTGTGTGTGTGTGTGTGTGTGTGTGTGTGTGTGTGTGTGTGTGTGTGTGTGTGTGTGTGTGTGTGTGTGTGTGTGTGTGTGTGTGTGTGTGTGTGTGTGTGTGTGTGTGTGTGTGTGTGTGTGTGTGTGTGTGTGTGTGTGTGTGTGTGTGTGTGTGTGTGTGTGTGTGTGTGTGTGTGTGTGTGTGTGTGTGTGTGTGTGTGTGTGTGTGTGTGTGTGTGTGTGTGTGTGTGTGTGTGTGTGTGTGTGTGTGTGTGTGTGTGTGTGTGTGTGTGTGTGTGTGTGTGTGTGTGTGTGTGTGTGTGTGTGTGTGTGTGTGTGTGTGTGTGTGTGTGTGTGTGTGTGTGTGTGTGTGTGTGTGTGTGTGTGTGTGTGTGTGTGTGTGTGTGTGTGTGTGTGTGTGTGTGTGTGTGTGTGTGTGTGTGTGTGTGTGTGTGTGTGTGTGTGTGTGTGTGTGTGTGTGTGTGTGTGTGTGTGTGTGTGTGTGTGTGTGTGTGTGTGTGTGTGTGTGTGTGTGTGTGTGTGTGTGTGTGTGTGTGTGTGTGTGTGTGTGTGTGTGTGTGTGTGTGTGTGTGTGTGTGTGTGTGTGTGTGTGTGTGTGTGTGTGTGTGTGTGTGTGTGTGTGTGTGTGTGTGTGTGTGTGTGTGTGTGTGTGTGTGTGTGTGTGTGTGTGTGTGTGTGTGTGTGTGTGTGTGTGTGTGTGTGTGTGTGTGTGTGTGTGTGTGTGTGTGTGTGTGTGTGTGTGTGTGTGTGTGTGTGTGTGTGTGTGTGTGTGTGTGTGTGTGTGTGTGTGTGTGTGTGTGTGTGTGTGTGTGTGTGTGTGTGTGTGTGTGTGTGTGTGTGTGTGTGTGTGTGTGTGTGTGTGTGTGTGTGTGTGTGTGTGTGTGTGTGTGTGTGTGTGTGTGTGTGTGTGTGTGTGTGTGTGTGTGTGTGTGTGTGTGTGTGTGTGTGTGTGTGTGTGTGTGTGTGTGTGTGTGTGTGTGTGTGTGTGTGTGTGTGTGTGTGTGTGTGTGTGTGTGTGTGTGTGTGTGTGTGTGTGTGTGTGTGTGTGTGTGTGTGTGTGTGTGTGTGTGTGTGTGTGTGTGTGTGTGTGTGTGTGTGTGTGTGTGTGTGTGTGTGTGTGTGTGTGTGTGTGTGTGTGTGTGTGTGTGTGTGTGTGTGTGTGTGTGTGTGTGCGACACCACCTGGAAGGATAGCCAGCAGCACTGATACGGATGGTCTCAAGAACTCCACAAGCCCTCAACTGCTGAGTGGCTCGGTGGGGGTCGAAGCTGGTGGTGGTGGTGGTAATAAAAGTTCAAGTAGTGGCGGTGGCGTGCAACTAGCAAGCATCCAATACCACCCCAACAACCAACACCCACCCTAGCAACCCAACCAACCACCTTAGCAACCAAACCAATAACTCTAGCAATTAACCTACCACCCTAGCAACCAAACCAACCACTTTAGAAACCAAACCTTCCACCCTAGCAACCAAACCAACCGCCTATTCCACCTGAATGGTTCTTTCTCATCATTGGGCTTGATGCATCTGACGTAGTGGGGTGTGGTAGAGAAGAGGGTTTCCATCAGCAACTTCAAAGACTCCCGGAACTGAAAATGGATGGATGGAGAAAAAGATGGATAGATTTGTAAAAAAAAATTCAACGAATAAATAAATGATGTAATGGAAAATATAATAAAGAAACAGATTAAATAAATTGCTGAAAAAATTGATGAAAAGATGGATGAATGAATGGATGAATAGATGAATGAATGGATAAATGATTGGATGAATGAATCATCGTGAGCAACAACCTGGGCTCCAACTGTCTTTTTCATTTGTTTCTGCTTGGAAGTGCTGAAACTTCCTTTCACTAGCCCTTTTGGCCCTGAAGCTAAGGGATGAATGAATGAATTGATGAATGGATAGATAAATTGATGAATGGATGGATGAATTGATGAATGAATTAACTGGTTGATTGTTTAACGAAAGGAGTAGTAAGTCGATGATTTAAAAGATTAATGCATGGAGTGATTGATGGAAAGATGGATGGATGGATGAAAGAACGAGTAGAAATTATCATCATCATAATCACTCGTTTTCTTCTGCTTGGCAGCACTGACTGGTGCGCTGTCTTCAAACAATTCCGCCACCAGCTCATACTGATGGATGAATGGAAGGATAAAGGAAGTGGAAGAATAAATGAAAAGAAATAAATAAAAATAGACGAATTAATGAAACTCATTAATGAAAAATCTATAAATAAAACAAACGTTTTTAATCCTAAATTATCCTTCCATCCATCCATCCAATTACTAACCTGGCTGGCTTTGAGTATGTCTACATGTTCCTCTAGAACTGTGTCTCTGTTTTTCTCCGTGAAGCCCTCCATTTGATAATCCACCTGGATGAATGCATGGATGAATGCATAGATGAATGCATGGATGAATGCATGGAGGAATACATAGATTTATGAATGTATGTATGTATGAATTCATGAATGGGTAAAAAATGTATGGATAAATGAATAGATGGATAAATTGATGGAACAATAAAAAAATGGATGATGCATGGATGAATCGATGAAAAGCATAATAGATGAGTAGACAGATGAATTGAAGGATGAAGAAATGGATGAATTGAAAGATGAATGGATGAATGGATGACTTGAAAAATGAATGAATGGATGAATGGACGACCTGATCAGCGAAATGGAGGACGGTGAAGCTGGTTTGAGAGGTTCTCGGCTTCTTGAACTGTTTGTTGGAGGAGTGTTTGTCGAACAACTTCAACAGCCAATTCTTGTCTGAGGCGTTTGGCATCTGTGGTGGGAAGAAGAATGGTGGTTGGATTTGTGGTGAAGGAAGAATGGTGGTTGGATGTGTGGTGAAGGAAGAATGGTGGTTGGATGTGTGGTGAGGGGAAGAATGGTGGTTGGATGTGTGGTGAAGGAAGAATGGTGGTTGGATTTGTGGTGAAGGAAGAATGGTGGTTGGATGTGTGGTGAAGGAAGAATGGTGGTTGGATGTGTGGTGAAGGAAGAATGGTGGTTGGATGTGTGGTGAAGGAAGAATGGTGGTTGGATGTGTGGTGAAGGAAGAATGGTGGTTGGATGTGTGGTGAAGGAAGAATGGTGGTTGGATGTGTGGTGAAGGAAGAATGGTGGTTGGATGTGTGGTGAAGGAAGAATGGTGGTTGGATGTGTGGTGAAGGAAGAATGGTGGTTGGATGTGTGGTGAAGGAAGAATGGTGGTTGGATGTGTGGTGAAGGAAGAATGGTGGTTGGATTTGTGGTGAAGGAAAATGGTGTTTGGATTTGTGGTGAAGGAAGAATGGTGGTTGGATTTGTGGTGAAGGAAAATGGTGTTTGGATTTGTGGTGAAGGAAGAATGGTGGTTGGATGTGTGGTGAAGGAAGAATGGTGGTTGGATGTGTGGTGAAGGAAGAATGGTGGTTGGATGTGTGGTGAAAGGAAAATGGTGGTTGGATGTGTGGTGAAGGAAGAATGGTGGTTGGATGTGTGGTGAAGGAAGAATGGTGGTTGGATGTGTGGTGAAGGAAGAATGGTGGTTGGATGTGTGGTGAAGGAAGAATGGTGGTTGGATTTGTGGTGAAAGGAAAATGGTGGTTGGATGTGTGGTGAAGGAAGAATGGTGGTTGGATGTGTGGTGAAGGAAGAATGGTGGTTGGATGTGTGGTGAAGAAAGAATGGTGGCTGGATTTGTGGTGAGAGGAAAGAATTGTTGTTTTAGCTGTTGTGAAGAAATGAATTATTGTCATTGTATGTGGATCGGAGGAAAAAATAATGGCTGTTTTATGTGTGGTGGTCACAAGGGAGATGAAGTAGTCAGTACTCAATCAATCAATCAGTCTGTCTAACAACTAATGCACTAAGTATTGCACTGATTAACCCATCAAGTTTACATCTAACCAACAACCTAGTGATCAACTAACTATCCATCCAGGCCCTTAATCCACCATCCAACCCACCAACCACCCACCAACCAACCAACCAACTCACCAGCCGGCCCACCAACCAACCATCCAACCAACCAACCAACCCACCATCTAACCAACCAACCCACCATCAACCAACCAACCTACCAACCAACCAACCAACTCACCAACCAACCCACCATCCAACCAACCATCTAACCAACCAACCCACCATCAACCAACCAACTCACCCACCAACCAACCATCTAACAAACCAACCAACCAGCCAACCAACCAACCAACCATCCAACCAATCAACCCACCAACCAACCCACCAGCCATCCCACCCACCAACCAACCAACTCACCAGCCGGCCCACCAACCAACCATCCAACTATCCAACCAACCAACCAACCAGCCAACCATTCAACCAACCCACCATCCAACCAACCAACCATCTAACCAACCAACGAGCCCACCAACCAACCAACTCACCAATCAACTCACCATCCAACCAACCATTTAACCAACCAACCTACCATCAATCAACCAACCCACCCACCAACAAACCATCCAACCAACCTACCATCCAACCAACCAACCATCTAACAAACCAACCAACCAACCAACCATCCAACCATCCAATCAATCAACCCACCAACAAACCTACCCACCAACCCACCAACCAACCTACCCACCAACCCACCAACCAACCAACCCACCCACCAACCAACCCACCATTCAACCAACCTACTAACCCACTCACCAACCAACCAACCAACCAGTTAACCAAGCAACCAACCCACCAACCAACCCACCAACCCGACATTCTTCATCAAGGAGGTCAAGAATTCCAAGTTTTCCTTCGATTAAATCGATGCATGGTTGGTTGTCATGGAAGTCTATAAAACTCCAGCCTGTAGCGGAGGTGTGGTTGATGGGACGGTGAAGTTGCATGTGTGGCTGTTGGGATCGGATGATTTGATGGTGGGATTTTTTGGTTCAATAGTCAGTTGAAATGTGTAAGTTTAATAAAGATTTTGTAGTAAGTGAAGATGAGTTTTGGTTGGTCAATTGGCATTGTTGGTCAATTGGCATTGTTGGTCAATTGGCATTGTTGGTCAATTGGCATTGTTGGTCAATTGGAATTGTTGGTCAATTGGCATTGTTGGTCAATTGGCATTGTTGGTCAATTGGAATTGTTGGTCAATTGGAATTGTTGGTCAATTGGCATTGTTGGTCAATTGGCATTGTTGGTCAATTGGAATTGTTTGGTCAATTGGCATTGTTGGTCAATTGGCATTGTTGGTCAATTGGAATTGTTTGGTTGGTCAGTTGGTGGAATTTTTTATTGGTGGATCGCTGTGTTTGACCGGTGTGGAACGGCAAAAGAGTATTATTATGGAATCCCACCTACCTATTTCCTCCTTCACGTATTCTTCTTGCTCCAGTTTGAAAACGTGCTGCGATTTTTGAAAATAAATAATTTGTAAGTATTTATCTTTAATTAAAGTTTGGAAAATTAAATAATAATAAAAATTTTTTTAATTATTTTTATTATAAATTATGAAGCACTAACCAGGCAGAATTGTTGCTGTAGTTTTTCGTTGGCGTAGTTGATACAGAATTGTTCAAAACTGTTGACTTCAAATGTCTCAAACCTGTTGGATTGTGGGTTGTTGTGAGATGTTGTGGGGTGTATCAGTGTTGTGGAGTGTTGTGAAGTGTTGTTGAACGCTGTGGGATGTTGCGGAATGTTGTTGAATTTTGTGAGTGTTGTGAAGTGTTTTGAAAGTTCTGGAATGTTGTGGAATGTTGTGGATTGTGAAAAAGTGTTGTGAAGTGCTGTTGAACGTTGTAGGATGTTGTGGAGTGTTGCGGAATGTTATGGAATGTTGTGGAATGTTGTGGAGTGTTGTGGAATGTTGTGGAGTGTTGTGGAATGTTGTGGAGTGTTGTGGAGTGTTTTAAGAGTATTTATGAATGTTTGTGAAAAATTAGCGGGTAAAATATCAAATGAATGTTCCTAAATTGCACCTTCAAACTACATCACCTTCACCCCAGAAAATGAAATAAAAACCATCCCTTTTATCCATCCATTCACCCACAACCAATTTCATCCAACCATCCAAACCAATCAATAGAACCTTCCATCCGGCCATCCCTTTATCCAACAAATCAAACCAATTCCCCCCCCCATCCAACCCCCAACCATCCCACCCTCCCCTACCCTCCCCCCTCCCCCCCCATTTAACCCCCCCCCCCCTCTCCATCCCACCACCCACCAGCCTTCCACCTACTCATAAAAAACAACAAATCAAACCAACCCCCTTCCAAACAAAGCAACAAAACCAACCCCCCATAATCCCACCACCCACCATTCCACCACCTACCATTCCACCACCTACCATTCCACCATCCAACCCCCCACCACCCCACCCCCACCATTCAACCCCCCCCATTCTACCACCCACCATCCTTCCACCCACCATCCCACCACCCACCATCCAACCCCCCCCATCCCACTACCCTCCATCCCACTACCCACCATCCCTCCACCTACCCATAAATATCGAGGACTCCGATGAAGCGGTTAACGATGGTGGAGGAACTTAGCTGTTTGTTCACCTGTGTCACAATCCACTCAAACAGCTGTGAGTACACGTGCTTCGCTAGGGCGTCCCTGACGTTGATGGCCTGTGATTGTAATGGTTGTTTGTAATTTTAGTGGTGATGGTGGTTTGTGGTGATGGTGGTTTGTGGTGATAGTGGTTTTTGATGATGGTGGTTTGTGATGGTGGTTTGTGGTGATGGTGGTTTGTGGTGATGGCGTGTGATAGAAGTGGTTTGTGGTGATGATGGTTTGTGGTGATGATGGTTTGTGGTGATGATGGTTTGTGGTGATGGTGGTTTGTGGTGATAGCGGTTTGTGGTGATGGTTGGTTTGTGGTGATGGTTGGTTTGTGGTGATGATGGTTCGTGGTGATGGCAGTTTGTGATGATGGTGGTTTGTAGTGATGGTAGTTTGTGTTGAAGGGGGTTTGTGGTGATGGTGGTTTGTGATTATGGTGGTTTGTGGTGATGGTGGTTTGTGGTGTTGATTGTTTTTGGTGATGGTTGTTTGTGGTGATGGTGGTTTATGGTGATGGTTGGTTTGTGGTGACAAAACCGCCCACCCATTCACCCCTCCATCTACCCATTCACCCTTCCATTCATCTATTCACCCCTCCATCCAGCTATTCACCACTCTCTCCTCTATTTACCCTTTTATCCATCTATTCACCTCTCCATTCAACACCATCTACCCATACCACCCACCATCCGCCCATCCACCACCATCCACCCATCCACCACCATCCACCCATCCACCACCATCCACCCATCCATCCATTCACCACTTTTCACCCATCCACCACCATCCACCCATTCCACCCACCTGGGGGTGAGTGAGGGGTTTGGTGAGTGCTTCGTTGGCCGTGATGATCTTGCGGTGGCACAACCAGAACCTCATTTGGTCTCCATTGATACCCAGCAGGTCACTCATCACCTGCAGACTCTCGTCTGAGGGCTGGTGGTGGTGGTGGTTGGAGGCTGGGTGATGGTGGAATGGTTGATGGTGGTGATTGATAGTTTTTGAAAGAGCAATGGTAGGTGATTACTAACAAAAGAAAACGAAAAAAAATACGTACAAAAAAATACAGCCACTCACGTCCACGTGGCAGGAGTCGCCCCTGCGTCCGAAGGAGGCGATGTTGATGTTTCCCAAGTGCAGCAGGCCACTCAGGATGCGGAAGATCTCCATCTGTCGGACCTTGTTGATGCCTTGGTGAGGGGAGTGGGGGTTGGAGTGTTGTTGTTGTGGGGGAGTTGTCTGTTTGGAGGGTTGTGTGTGTGTGTGTGTGTGTGTGTGTGTGTGTGGGTGTGTGTGGGTGTGTCTGTGTGTGTGTGTGTGTGTGTGTGTGTGTGTGTGTGTGTGTGTGTGTGTGTGTGTGTGTGTGTGTGTATGTGTGTGTGTGTGTGTGTGTGTGTGTGTGTGTGTGTGTGTGTGTGTGTGTGTGTGTGTGTGTGTATGTGTGTGTGTGTGTGTGTGTGTGTGTGTGTGTGTGTGTGTGTGTATGTGTGTGTGTGTGTGTGTGTGTGTGTGTGTGTGTGTGTTTGTGTGTGTGTGTGTGTGTGTGTGTGTTTGTGTGTGTGTGTGTGTGTGTGTGTGTGTGTGTGTGTGTGTGTGTGTGTTTGTGTGTGTGTGTGTGTGTGTGTGTGTGTGTGTGTGTGTGTGTGTGTGTGTGTGTGTGTTTGTGTGTGTGTGTGTGTGTGTGTGTGTTTGTGTGTGTGTGTGTGTGTGTGTGTGTGTGTGTGTGTGTGTGTGTGTGTGTTGTGTGTGTGTGTGTGTGTGTGTGTGTGTGTGTGTGTGTGTGTGTGTGTGTGTGTGTGTGTGTGTGTGTGTGTGTGTGTGTATGTGTGTGTGACAAAAGATGGAATGTGTTAGAAAGCGCCAAGATATGTGCGTGTGTGAAGTTCAAAGCAAAGAAACAAAAAAAGCACATATATATATATATATATATATATATATATATATATATATATATATATATATATATATATAAACCTATAAGGGCCAGAGCTTCCCTGAGATTGATGAAGTCATCGAAGTCATCAATGGAGGCAACCTTGCACGAATCTCCCAAGTACTGAAAGGTCTCTGCACTGTCTGTGGGTGGTGGGTGGTGGTTTGTGAGGTTGTTAATCTGGTGGCTGTGGGTTGTGTGGTGTTTTATGTGGTGGTGGCTTTTGTGTGGTGGTTGTTGGTTTATGTGATTTTGTGGTGGCGGAAAAAGTAGAAAAAAATAAAAATAAAAATAAAAACTTTGATGGTTCAAGAACCTAGCTTGAGGGAGGCAAAGTTTGGGTCTCCTGCGCATGAGCAGAGCTGGTAAAAGATGTGGTAGTTGCGCTCATCTTCAGCCTGAAACACCACCCTGTGGTGAAATCCCATTCAGTTCATCCTTTTATTTATTTTTTTTAAATTAATTAAAAAAAAATTTATTTCCTATATTTTTATTAATCCCTCAACCATCAATTCTTTATTCATCAAAAGCCCAATTTCTCAAAGGTCTATCAACCATCCACCGCAAATGATTCCCACCCATTAACCTCCAATCACCCATCATCCACCAATCAATCACCCATCATCCACCAATCACACACCCACCATCCACTTATCACACACCCCTCATCCACCAATCACACACCCACCATCCACTTATCACACACCTCTCATCCACCAATCACACACCCACCATCCACTTATCACACACCCACCATCCACCAATCACACCACCATCATCCACTAATCACTCACCCATCATCCACCATCCACCAATCAATCACTCACCATGAACCAAGCTCCCGCCCATCAGCCACCTACCAACCGCCCACTAGACACCAGGCTCTAACCCACCACCACCCACCTGGACTTCTCCAGCAGGTACGTTCTCATGTTGGCACTAGAAATGGTGTTGTTGTCTCCGAAACAAATCTGAATGTACTTGCCAAAACGACTGCTGTTGTCGTTGCGTGTGGTCTTGGCGTTTCCGAAACCCTGTGGTGGTAGTTTAATAAAGGTTAGTGGTTAATGGTTGGTTAATAGTGGTTGTTAAGCTGGTTGGTTAGTATGGTTGATACTTTTTGATAAAAAAATAATGAGAATATCAAAAAAAAGATAATAAAAACAATAATATCGATAAGGAAAATAATAATATTGATAATAATAATAATAATAATAATAATAATATTAATAAATATTTATAATAAAAAAATAACAATTCATTAAAAAAATCTCGAAATAAACTAAAAGTGAACCTCCATGATAGGATTTGAAGCAAGGACTCTCTTCTCCACTTGCGTCTCTGCCTCTGCCCCACACACCGTTGCTAGGTACCTGATGGATTGAAGAAGGAATGAATGGATGAATTGATGGATAAATGCATGCATGGATGGATGCCTGCATGCATGAATGCATGGGTGGATACATAGATGCATGGATGAAGGCATGGATGAATGCATGGATGCATGTATAAATAGAGAAATGGATGGATGGATGTATGAAGAGATAGATGGGTAAATGTCAAAATGGATAGATGGATGGATGAAAGATTTGATAGGTTAAACAATGGATCAACGATGGATAGCTGAACGAATGCAAGTATTGTTGGTAAATGAATGCATGAATAGACTGATGGATGAGTTGATGAATTGATAAACTAACAAAGGAATGAATGAAATTATGATTGAATGGTTGTATAGATAGTTGAATGAATGAACGAATGGATGGATGGATGAAAGGATGGTTGTATGGATAGTTGAATGAATGAACGAATGGATGGACGGATGAATGGATGGTTGTATGGATAGTTGAATGAATGAACGAATGGATGGACGGATGGATGGATGGATGGATGGATGGTTGTATGAATAGTTGAATGAATGAATGAATGAATGGATGGATGAATGAATGGAAGAGCACCTCATGGCACACTTTGCAGACTCAGTTTTACCAGCACCTGACTCCCCTGACACAATGATCGACTGATTCTCTCCAAACCTTTTTTTGTGTGTTTGTTTGTTTAACATGGATATGTGAATTAAATAACCTTTGAGCTACGAAAAAAAAAGTAAATAAAAATATTAAGTTCAAAAGTTATCCTCATCATTACTACTGAGATTAACAATAACAAAAATACTAGACTTGAAAAAAAAGAAACACAAAAAAATGAAGGGACTAACAAAAAAACGAAAAAAAAAACATTGAAAAACTTCATAAAAAACAAAAAAAACTATCAAAAAATTATTAAAGAAAACAAAACTGAGAAAAAAAGAAATACTATTTAAAAATGAATAAACAACTTGGTAAGGCGCTTGAAGGCGTCTTCGGCCACAGCGAAAATGTGTGGATCGAGGTGGTGCATTTGTTGTCCACTGTATGCATTGATAGTGTCGTTGTCGTAAATAGGGAGGGTCTGGTATGGGTTGATCGCCACCAGTACTATGCCTGGGTGGGTGAGTGGGTGGGTGAGTGGGTGGGGGGTGAGTGGGTGGGCGGGTAAGTGGGTGGGTAAGTGGGTGGATGGGTAAGTGGGTGGATGGGTAAGTGGGTGAGTGGGTAAGTGGGTGGGTGGGTGGGTGGGTAGGTAAGTGGGTTGGTGGGTGGGTGGGTTGGTGGGTGGGTGGGTTGGTGGGTGGGTGGGTTGGTGGGTGGGTAGGTAGGTAGGTGGGTGGGTGGGTGGGTAAGTGGGTGGGTGGGTAAGTGGGTGAGTGGGTGGGTGGGTAGGTGAGTGGGTGGGTAGGTGGGTGGGTGAGTGGGTAAGTGGGTGGGTGGGTGGGTGGGTGGGTGAGTGGGTGGGTGGATGAGTGGGTGGGTGGATGAGTGGGTGGGTGGGTGAGTGGGTGGGTGGGTGAGTGGGTGGGTAAGTGGGTGGGTAAGTGGGTGGGTAAGTGGGTGAGTTTATTTTTTTGATTATTTTATGAATTGTTTTTTTTTGTAGAAAACTTTTTTTTTTTGTTAGAAGAGGTTGTGGTTGGCCTTTGGGGTTAAGAGGTTATGGGTTAATGTTTGAGGTTTGTTTGAAGAAATTTTATGGCAGTAAATGAGAAGAGAAAATTGAAAGGAGTTATAGTGGTGGTGTGAAAGGTGTTGTTTGTGACAGTTGGGTGAGAAGAAGAGAGTGGCCTTGAAACTACGGGGTTAACCCCACTATAGAAATATTCGCGTTTGTATTGTATTGTATTGCATGAAGGTTTAGTTGAGGCTGTTTTACTTGACTATGGTGACTGGCTGAGAAGTGGTTTGGTTATTGTGGTCATAGTGAAGAGAGGTATGTGTTAGTAAGGTGTGTAGTAATAGAAAGTTTGTGAAGGAATAGAATTAATACTAAATAACTCGAAACGCCTTTTATTGGTTTTATTTTTTTGAAAAGGTAAGTTAAATTAATCAATAAAAAGTTATTTTTACATAATTCATTGCGAAATTTTTTTTAAATTGGGCGAACATCTCTTTTTAGTGACAAAGAAATCAATAGAGTTATTTTTGCATACTGAATGAACAAAAAAATTACCGCAGTAGGTGTATATGTCATTCCTTTCCACAAATCTCACCCTCAAATTGTGCAACACTGTGTGTGTGTGTGTGTGTGTGTGTGTGTGTGTGTGTGTGTGTGTGTGCGCGTGCGTGAGCATATAGACAATTATCAAATTTTTTTGAAAAATTCAGTTTTTGTAGTTTTCTTTCTCAACTTCAACCCACTTTTTACCTGCTGGTTCATGTAGGTAGGAGAGTGAAGTGAGGTCATTTTCTCCTATGAGGATGTCAGGGTTGCGAAGAGGAGGCAGAGAAGTTTGGGAGATTGCTATTGTTTTTTCCTGATTTTGTCCATGAAGGTTTTATGATGAAGACAACAAAAAAAAGTGAAATAAAATAAGTGGAAATTAACAGTTACATGGAATACTCATATATAATTGAAATGTTAAACGACCAAAAAAAAATTCAACATGCAAAATAAAGAAATCAATACAACCGCAAAGCATCTACAAACAACTAACCTCTGCATTCTCTACATCCACCTTAATGGTCTTTTGACCCTTGAAATCCTCACATAGCACTGCCCCTCTCCACACCTCTTTAGTGTCAGGCAACCATACTCTTGTGCCCTACAAAATGTTAGTTTTTGAAAAAAAATCTCGATGCTTTTTTTTTGTTTTTTGTCATTGAGGTTTACTATGAAGATATAAAAAAAGAAAAATAATTTTTCAGAATGTAAGTCTTTCGGCCCATTTGTGAAAATTTTATTTTGAAAAATTTTACTTTATTTTATGTTCATAATTGTGAAATATGTAAATCCTTGGTGTTGTAACTTGAGTGAATTTCTTAATAAATGTGATTAAGTAACTGGAACAAGAATTACCTTCGTATACAATTCAATGAACGACATTTATATTTTATTATTGACTAGGTGTTATAACAAATATCATTTATAAATTTAAAGTATAAATAATATTATCTAATTATGTAAAATTAGCTGAGACTAGTTTACTTTTTGCAGAGATTAATCTATTTTTTCATTTATCTATACACGGTGTTGATTGTATAATTCTTCACTTATTTTTTGTTTAAATCATTAAATAGAATTTTCTAACTTACAAAATTGACTACTTAATTTTCATTGTTCTTTGTTTGCTTCAACTCGCTCTTCGGTGAATTTTTAAATTTATGAAAAATGGGTAGAAAATGTAAGTATCTAAGCAACTTGCTTATTTTTAAAAACAATAAGTTATTTATCATTGATTCATACAAACAAACTTATTACACTTTACATGTAAATAGTAATATGCACCTAAACTTCATTTAATGCATCGATTCCAATAATATATGTTCAAACATAAAAACTAACAACTACACAGCGTTACAAGAAAAACCTAGTTTGAAGTTTGTGTTGAAAATGGGTGGTTCTTCTGATGGCAGTGAAAGTCAAACTGAAGAAGAGAGAAGGATGAAGAAGAAGAGGAGGGTGAACGAAGACTCTGAAGATGATGAGGGATTGCAAAAAGAAGAGGAAGACGATGAGCAGTACGTAAGGACTTCCAAAAAAGAAAAGTCGCCCTTGCAGCTGTGCCTAGACTACATCCACAAAATTCTTCAAAGGTGAATAACCCAAAAATGTTTTTCATTAAATAAAGTTTTACATTGAAGTTTCGAATATTTTTTCAAGCTTTCGAATAATTGTATTGCTCATTACACTAACCTTTTTTAGAGTATCTTTGAATGCTTTCATAACAAGTAAAAGTACCTCAATTAGATTAGATTCGTTTTGAGTGGCCTCGAAACTCTACTGGGTTAATGCCACTATAATAATATTCGTGTTTGTATTGTATTGTATTAGGTTCTACCTCCCTTTCTTCTTCTTTCAACCACTCCACTCACCGGCACCAACAGGAAAGATGTGAATGGTTTCTTTTCCTTCCCAGTGACCGACACCATTGCTCCGGGCTACTCCAACTTCATAGAGAGAGGTATGGACTTCAGCACGATGAAAAAGAAGATTGACAATGACATGTACAACACTGTGCAGGAGTATCGAGTGAGTTCACATACAAGTAGAACTTCATTGCATTCTATACACAATTATTATCACAGTGGTTTAACCACTAAAAAATTTCAAAGCCACATATGATGATAATTATTATTTAATTGTATTTAATTTATTTAATTAAATTCCAATTACATGTCACTTATTTAATTAATTATTAAAATCTCATGACACCACAGGATGACTATGAGCTGATGATGCACAACTGCATGACATACAACAGGGCAGACACTGTTTACCACAAGGAGGCCAAACGACTCCTTGCTGTTGGATGCAAGCACCTCACCAAGGTTGTCCCTTTTAATGTTGCTGTTTTTGCTGTTGTTGCTGTTGCTGTTGTTTCTGTTGTTGCTGTTGATATATAGTTTATATTTTTGTTGTTTGATTTTCTGTTGTTGTCATTTTTATTTAAAAAAATTTTTTTTCCAATCACTACCTACAAAAAATTATACCGCAATAAGTATAATTTCTTCACCCTTCCTTCTTTCCCATCCACTCCAGGAGCGACTGAACCAAATCAAGCGGAACTTCTCCTGGATGTCTTCCTTGACTCCAGAACAGATAGGCCTGGCGTCTGAAGAAGTGGCGGTGGTACCTGTAGCAGCCACTACCACCACCGCCACCACTTCTGAAACTGCTGTGGCTGCTAAGAGTTACACTGAAATACCCGAAGGGTAGGTAGTCATGGCGGTGGGTGGTTGGGAGTTGCTTACCATCTGATAATTTTCCAATCAATCACTATCTTCTTCTTTTTTTCAAGTTTTCTGAATATTCATTCATCAATCCACTTATTCATTCATCAGTTCATCCATTCATTCGTTCTTTCTTTCACTCATCCGCCAGAGTGAACAGCAGATTCGAAGCCATTCCAGACAACATGAGTTCCGATGAAGTCCTTCTGCAAGTCAAAAACGCTGCTAAGGTGCACGATGCATGGATGAGCATGATGGTTTGATGAATGGTTGGATGACGTGGTTACAGATAAGTGGATGAGTGAATGGATGATTAACTAATTAAGTGAAAAAAAATGGATAAATTCATCACTTGATGATTCAGTGAGTAAGTGAGTATATAATGGATGGATGCGCGAATTAATAAATAAGTGTATGAATGAATTTCTATAATCTTTCAACTTTAATGTCATTTCAGGCGGCTGTTGAAAAGTTGCAAGCCAAGTCGCCTAAGAGCAAGGTGGTGGTGGTGGTGGTGGTGGTGGTGGTCGTATTGGTGGTGGTGGTGGTAGTAGTGGTAGTAGTGGTGATGAGAAGGATGATGATGATGACACAACATTGACAGATGGGTTACTTGTCGAAGGCTCCTGATGGCACAACCACCCTGAACTTCGTGAATCCCTCCCAAGGCACTCACTAACCACCACCATTTCTCAATCACCCCATCAACAACCACCATTTCTCAATCACCCCATCAACAACCACCATTTCTCAATCACCCCATCAACAACCACCATTTTTCAATCACCCCATCAACAACCACCATTTCTCAATCACCCCATCAACAACCACCATTTTTCAATCAGCCCATCAACAACCACCATTTTTCAAACACCCCATCAACAACCACCATTTTTCAATCAGCCCATCAACAACCACCATTTTTCAATCAGCCCATCAACAACCACCATTTTTCAAACACCCCATCAACAACCACTATTTCTCAATCAACAATCACTAGTCTTTCGTTATTCTATCCACCACTTCCCACCATCCCATCCACCACCATTCTTCCTTTTATTGCATCATTTTTCTATCAATCTAAACCACTCCACCATCATTCTGAGTCATCCACCACTCCTATTCATCCATCCACCCCCACAGAGACCAGCAGAGTGGTGGACCTTGGCAACGTGGTGGGTAGGTTGGTGCAGGGGACTGATGAGTTGATGGTCGGCAAGGAGGATGTACGAGACAAGGTCACCCCGAGTGAGTTTGATGAAGGGAGAAGGTGGGGAGAGAAAGTGTTGGAGAATAAAGAGTTGGAGAGAGGGTGATGGGTTGGGAGTAATTTGTTTAATACCCACTCCCTGCTTAGCACCAACTAGCCATTCTTCACTAACCGTCAATCAGCTTCCCACCATCACTCCACCAACTAACCTTCACCATTCTACCAACCAATCCTCATCATCGCCTCACCACTACCATTATGCCGATTATCATTGTGTGGCTTTAAAACTCTACGGGGTTGAGGCCTCTATACTAATACTCGTATTTGTATTGTTTGTATTGTATTGTATTGTTTTACACCACTCCTATCACTATTCCACCACCACCACCACCACCAGTACAATACCTGCAATACGGCGCCTTCAATTCCTTTGGACCCGTGTACGACTCATCCCACGCCAACGTTGACAAGGTACACTCGGATCTGCTCCTTTCCACTTACGCTGGTGAAACTGGCCTGCAATACGCTAAAAGGTGGGTGGTGGATCGGAATTGAGGGTGAATTGGTGGTGGTAAATAACATTCATTCTTTCTATCATCTATCTTCGCATCTTTCAAATTAGATTTATAATTCATATTATTATCATTTTTTTAATTAATATAATTGTTATTTTTTTTAACTTATTTATTATTATTTTTTAATGATTTCTTTTATTATTATTATTTCATTTATTATTATTATTATTATTATTATTATTATTAATATCATTATTATCATCATTTCCCACCCATGCAGCTTGCAGGAGTTTGTGAAGGGGTCGGGAGACTACGCCGTATCGATGGTGGACGACCTGTTAGACCTGCTCACCAACGGAGAACACTCTAGCACCAATGCACTCATCCTGGTACAGGTGTGATGGCATGGGATGTTGGGTGAATGGCATGGGGTGGTTGAATAGTGTGGAGTGGGGTGTTGGGTGAATGGGGTGGGGTGGAGTGAGTTGGAGTGTTGGGTGAATGGGGTGGGGTGGAGTGGGTTGGAGTGTTGGGTGAATGGGGTGGGGTGGAGTGGGTTGGAGTGTTGGGTGAATGGGATGAAATGGGGTGCTGGGTGAATGGGATGGATGAAGAGGGAGAGAGGTTTGGTGGGATGAAGGTTGCGAAAGTTAGGAAAGTGGATAGTTTCGAAGTTTTTATTTTTTATTTTAGTTTATTTTTTTTATCAAAATATCTCCACTCAGGAGCAGGAACAATTTCTGAAGGAGAAAGCTTTTTACGAAGAGGAGGACCACGAAGATGGACTTGAAGGAGGTGTTGATAATGATGACACAGACGTTTCCATGAATGGTTGGTGTTTGTCATCAACAGAACGCTTTGATTTAGTTTTTAAAAAATAATTTTCAATAAACTAATTTTTTAATTATTTTCATTCTATCCAATCAATATCAACCACGACCTATCATTCATTCTTTAACGGGCCACCTGACCATATTTCCCCCGCTTGCCACCCAACCCACCCACCACAGTGAGTGCAGAGAGCCAGGAGTTGGACGAGGCCCTGGACAAGACCTCCCAACTCCTCCTCTCTCTTGAAAAGTCCCAGCGACAACGACTCAGCAAGAACCCCTCATGCAGCAACAAGCCACAGAAGGAGGAGCTCGGATTGGGTTTGTGGTCGTTGTTTTCTTTTTGTCGTTTTTTTGGTGTTTTTTTGGTGTTTTTTTTTTTGTTTTTTTAAGTTTTAATTATTATTATTTTTTTGGTGTTGATGGTTTTGTTTTTCTTATTTATTTGTTTTGTTGTTGTTTTGTTATTTAAAAGTTATTTGTTGCTATTACTTTTGCGGTGATGGTTGTGTGATGAGTTTGGTGATAGTGTTGTAAATGAAAAAGATTTTTCAAATATTCCAATGTACTTATCCTTATCCAACACAGCGCAACAACTCAATACTAAACTTACCCAGCTCATCAAAAGCGTCAGTTTTGTTACAATTTTTTTCATTTTTATTGTTATTATCATTATTATTATTCAAATTATTAATATTAATGATAAATTCCTTATTAGAAATTTTTTCATTATTATTTCTAATCGAAATTTTTTTAGTCTCGCATGTTTTTTTTTGTTTAAACTTCATTCCAATGATGGAAAAAATATATTGAAAATACTCCGTTGAAAATTTTGCTACCAACACCACATAAACCATCTTTAACAAGACCAACAACACCACAACAGTCCCTCGTTTGGTTTGTTTTTCAACAACACTACCAACTACAACACCTCAGTCACCAACAACGCCACCAACTTAACACTCCAACAACAACACAGGTGAAGCCAGAGGACTTGGTGGCAGTTGAGGAGCTGAGGGCAGCCATGCACGTGACACCAGACATCCTCAATGTCACTCTCCCTCTCAGCGTCACCCCTGAGTCCCTGTTGCAACAACACAACGTCATACAGCAACACCAGCAACAACTCATCCAAAATAACCTTGCCCAGCAACAACAAAAACAGCAGCTACAGGTTAATATTGCACTACAACAACAACTTCTACAAAATAGTCTCGTTCAACAACAAGGTAACGTACTGCAACAACCGCAATTCAACAATCTCCAACTGACAACAAATGTTGTAACAGCTGCCACCCAGCAACAACAGCAACAATTGTTCCAAACTGGTGTTACAAACGCTCCTCAACAAGTACTCACCACACAACACGCCGGTCAACCAGTGATTTTACAAACTCAACAAATCGGCCAGCAACTCCAACAAATGCAACAACAAACTAGATCACTACCACAGTTCCAAGCCATTCAGCCAGCACCGCAGTTGTCGCAACAAATAGATCTTAACCAGCTTTTCCAGCAGCAACAACAACAACAACAAAGGATCAATTTGCAACAGCAACAACCGAACAACACCATCCGCACCAACAACGCTCTTATTCAGGCCTTGCAACAACAACAAATACAACAGTTGCAACAACATCAACAAACGCAACAACTTAGTCAAATTATAAAAATCCAAAGCAACTCTCCTAAACCAGCCCAGCAACAAATCCAGATACAACAACAACCACAAATCCAAATACAACAACAACCCCAAATTCAAATACAACAACAACCACAACTCCACATCAACCAACAGCTACAACTACAACCACAGCTTCAACTACAGCCGCAGTTACAAATACAACAACAAGTACCTAAACAGAATCTCTTCCTCTCACAACCCATCTTTCTTAGTCAAGCTCCTTCGACGACACACTTACCACAACAACCTTCTTCCTCATCCACCTCTTCATAAGCAATACCCCTTACATGCACGCTTTCATACTCGTAGCCTAGTTTAACTAAGGAATTTAGAAATTAGAGCTGAAAATATTCGTAAATAGTAAATTACTCAAATGAACCTTTCATATTAACTCTAGATATAATTATTTAAAAACTATGAAATTATTTAAAATAAAAATTTATTTATTTCAATTTTACTCGTTTCGCAAAATGAGTTTTTTTAAATTCATTAGAATAAAAGATTAACAAAAATTTTCATTAAAAGGATAGTACAAACCATTTAGACTAACAACTCTTGTGGGCCTTGGTGAAGAATTCATGAAGAGAATTTAATTGAAAAGTATATGTTCCTAGAAACACGAAGAAGTTGAATGTATAAATATCAAAAAATTTCATTTGAAAAAAAAACAACAAAATTTGGTTTTCGTTTCAAATAGGTAAAATCCATCAAGTTAACGGTATATTCAAATAAAGCAACAATTTAAAACGGTTAAAAAACTATCAGACGGGTAAAGGCGTGAACGTCAAAATGCCAATGGACCGATGCTACATGCGTATTGGCTGGTATTTTGAATAGTTCTGGTTGAAGGTGGTATCAAATCGTTTGATTTTCGAATCAGCATTTGTGAATGTCGCTTTTTGACATTTCGGTTTTAAAATTGAACGTGAAGCAATAACAGTTCAGAGGATCACGGGAATTCCACTTATAAAAGATCAAGTAATTTAGCAAGAAGAGAAAAATAATGTTTATGTAATCATGTTTATAATATGAATTTTTTTATTATTTCTTTTTTCCTCATCATAAATGTACTTGAAAAGTCTTTTCGAGAATAACAACGGCTGCTTTCGAGCAAAAGAAAACGTCTGTCTTGTTTGAAGCTTAGTTACATATTTTCGTTCATTTTCGCTATTTCTTCTAATTGTTTTTTCATAGCCTTTATTGAAAAAAAACAGTCAGACGCTGAAAATTTTATAATTTTTTTAATTTGGTTCAAACAAGAAAATTATCCAAAAACACCCATTATTCTTTACGAATAACTCAATATTTAAATAAGATGAAAAAAACCTAAAAAAGATAATTAAAAAATTATAATCTCACTTATTTTTCACTTTTTATATCGAGTTATGTACAAAATGTTATCTTTATCTTTTTTTATAGTTTTTATTGAATCAAATCTAGACAAACGCTGTAAATGGCACTGAACATGGTGAACAATCAAAATGAAAGAAAAAAAACTAAGATCAACAATAACTGAATGTCAAGTGTCTGTTGCAAGAGATCAAAAACTGGCTACAGAATCAAATTTATAAATCTCAAAAATTATGAATTGAGTCATAGTTTATATTGAATGACTATTTCATCAAATTAACCAAAACTGAAATGTTAAAAAGTTCTAAGAAATTCAAAAGCAGAATAGTCTACTAAATCAAATAAATGAGTCTTAAAATTTGAGAATTGAATCATATCTTAAAACTACACAACATAACTATTGCAGAGTTATTTTAAGTTATTTCTTCTTTTCTTTTATTTTTCTTTTCAGTCATTTCTCGCATTCACAAGGAAGTTTGTCTAGATACCACAATTCCTTGCAATGCTTTCAACACTCGCTCACTTTTTGTTTAAAGTTGGAAAACGTTATTCTTGTAGCCGATTGGTTGACGATTTTACAGCAATTTTATTTTCTTTTTCAGCCATTTTTCAAATTCAAAAATCCATCAGATTAACAAAATTTTTTGCAATGCCTTTCAACACTTGTTTAATTTCTTGTTGAGTAATTTGGCGAACAGTATTTATATAGGCGTTGGTTGACGATTTAACTGCAATCTCTGTATTTCAAACGAGAAAATGGCGGATTCGGCAATCTCTTTAAAATCTTTTCAAAATCTTCATAATCGGCAAAAACTATACCTCTTAGGTAAATTATCTTATTTATAACTAATATTTGAAACTTCAAATTTCAAATAGTTAATTAAAAAAGTTTAAATAAAGAAAATTAAAGTAACGGCCTCAACGTTTTCGCGAAATCGGTAATTCCAACATTTTACTATCTTATCTTAGTTTACTACTTTTCATTCGGTATCTCTAATTTATTTTCCTATGCTAACCTTTGTTTCAGTTTATTCACATCTCCAACAGGTGGTGATTTTATCTAGGTAGATAAATATTATTAATCTTTTTTATGGATAAAAAACATCGAACTTGGAAACCTTGGAAATACAAAAGATTTTCCAAATATTATTTTACACAGTACCAACTACGCTTCCCCAAAATACTCCATTAAAGAGCACATTCTGAGTGATTGTTTCTTCCTTTACCTCCATGTATTAAATTAGGTTCTTATGGAGCTTAGATGGCTCAATGAGAACAGTCGTGGTTGTGGCGCCGTAACGAAGAGAGCGAAAATGCTTCAAGCAGGCATGAAGCTTGTCGATGTTGAATGTACCTTCCCATGCCATGCTTAAAGACCCGTTCGAGGGAGTTGTCTTCACAGCCTCTCATGTCATTCATACCTTCCTGGCAAAATAATCTTTTTCTAATCACTCTTGTTTTTTTCATTTCTTTTCCTTTTTTCATTCTTTTTTTTTCTCTTCTTTCCTCTTTCTTTTTTTTTAATATTTTTTAAATCTTTTTTTTCTTTTAAGTTCTTCAAAATTCGGCTGTCTCTTTTAAGCAACACACCTTTGGCGCCACAATAACGACTCATGACTAACTTTTCATTTGGCGGATACTTTTACTAGTCGTGAAAAAATACATCGGAGTTAAATTGGTGGAGTTTTTTTTGAAGTTTTTGTTGTTGCTACTATACAAACTCAGTCGAATAAGTTGAACCTGGAAGCTGAATGTTCTATAGTTTTATTGTTTAAAGCTTCAAAGCACAAAGTTCCATGAGCATCACAATTTAATAATTAAGCAACAGTGTTCATGGCATATTGTAGAACCAAGTGGAGGGGATCTGCTTGCTTGGTGGGGCTGGTGATTCACTTGAAATACTGTCCTGCCACTTTAGTAACCTATAATAATTTCAATAATATGAGATTTAGAATATTTTAGAGAAAGACTATATAAAAAACAGAGTTAATAGATTGGGGAAGGAGGAAGATAGAATTAAAAATGAGATCAAATTCATACATTTCGAAAAGTTCAACAGACGAGAACGAAAAAAAAGTTTTTAATTATTTCACAAAAATAAAACAAAAAAATGGAAAAAAAATTAAAAATCTGTTTGAGGTATCTTAATAATTAATTGATTTTTTATTGTTTGAAGATTTTTCATGCTACCAATTTATGCTTTGCTTACAAAAGAGCTTTGACCTCCTCCTAGGTGAAAGTGGCTGGCAGCCTAGAAAATGGAAAAAAATAAATTATTCATTCAGTTATTGGGTAAACGTTTCTGAGAAGAAAAACATTGTCTTGAGGTCAAAATAGCTAAAGCAATAGAAATAAAAAACTTGTTTGTTAATTGAAAATTAATAAAAAGAACGCTGTGAAAGAGTTTGAATAAAACGGAGATGAAATTGATATTATACTAAAAATGAATCAAAATTAATCCAAACCTGAAAAATAATCTAAACTAGTGAATATATTGGAAAATAACTCACGCCATCTCCCCAGCCAGAAGAGCTGAAACTTTTCTGTGAAGCGGATTTTGAAAAAATAATTCTTTTTAGGTGAATTCAATTGAAAATATACATTGACTATTCGAATACTAATGACCACATTCAGTATTGTCATTCTTTTTATAACGCTTTTTAGCAATTTATTTAAACTATGTAAAGAAATAATATATGTAAACTACGGTTGTTTTTGAAATTTTGACAAGATTTCAGTCTATAATTAATCTTTTAAAAATTTGGTTTCAATGCCAAAGAAAAGACGTAAGGCTTAATGAGGGCTGGTTGTTTCCAGAAGGCAGAGTGGAATATTTAGGTATGAGAAAATAAAATATGTTTAAATCCTCTATCATTTATAGAAGCTCGTTTCATAGCTTTCAATAAAATTTAAATAAAATAGCAATCTTTTGCTTACGATGGGGGAAACGGAAGAAGTTCTGGCGTAATGATTTGTTTCCTGGAAATGAAAAATCAAAGTCAAGAGAAGAAAAGGAAAGTGATGGAGAACTTGAAACTGATTGGTATTTTGAAAAGAAAACGTTGAAAAATGAAATGATGAAACGCACAATCATAATCAAGTGAGATTGAAGATAAATGACAGAGATAATGAAAAACCATTATAACTTACAAAAAAATACACAATCACTCATGTAGACGTTACTACACCATGCTGTACCACGGAGTGTTGAAAAATAGAAAAATTTATAATACAAAATTATTGATGCAAAATGCATGAAATAAAATAATTTTTGAAAAGCAAAATTCTCAAATTAAAAAATTAATTTTTTAAAGTTGAAAAAACTGGCAATTTGAACGTCTGGTCCTTGTGAAAAAAATATGAAAAAAGTGGAAAAAATAAAAAAAACACGGTTACATTAAATATGGTTTTATTTCTCAAAAAAAACTTTGTGGGAAATCTGCTTCTCTTACAAAATAAGTGGGACCTTCTTTAAAATGGTTTTACCCCCAAAAAGAAACATTAATTAAAATTAAATTTAGTGATAAAGTTTAATAATTAATGAAAATAATTAAGTTGAACTATTTGAAATAGTGATTAAGCTTTTCAGGCAGCAGGGAATTTTGTTGAATTTGGTTTTCAACTCAAATTAATTTGAATTTAAAATTTAAATTTTAAAACACCAAGGAACAAACTAAAATTTTAAAAAGCAACTCAATTCACTCACCCATCCAGGTGAGAGAATTCCGTTCTGTAAGGCGGAATATTGAGAATGAATGAATAGTGTGTGGGATTTGGAAAGTTTACAATCCGAAAACTATGTTGTCTCAGAGACACTTAGGATTAATCGCGAATCAAAGTAATAAAAATTATTTTGAAAAATTATCGATAATGGATATTCATGAAAAAAAATATCAGAGTAAAAATTAGTTTTTTTATTAGGAACAATTTGATATGAAAATGAAAACTGATAAAAACTAAATTATGAAAAAAGATCAAAAACTGACAGAAAGTCCATGGTTGCCTCCGACCTGTGAGGTTTTTATGAATGAGAAAAATTTTATAAAAATTTGGAGAACAATTTACTATTTAGTTTTGATCTATTGTTTTTTATTTAAAATGGAATAAAATAAAAAAGCTTAACTGACAATGTTGGAAGAAGCAGAGTTGGCACCGAAGTGGTGTAACCCCTGAGAATAAATATTTTCAGAGTCAAATTAAATAAAAAAAACAACTTTGAATCGACTTAATAAAATCAAAACAATGAAAATATTTTCAGAAAAAACCAAATGAGTTTACATGTTGAAGTGCCTCTAAAGCAACCTAGTTTGCGACTTTGCGCTATAAAAACTCATACGTTCATTATGCTCAAAGTATTTTGAATTAAGATTCCAAATAAAGAATGATTGAAAGAAATTTAAGTTTGAAGACTAAACTCACATCACTTCCCCATCCAGTTGAGCTCACACTCTACAGCGAAATATTATGGAATTGAAAGTCTTTTTGAATAAAAGCTATGATGGAAGTGTGAAAACGAGAAAAAGTTGTGTAAAAAAATAAGATAATTCAATTGGAATTTATAAAATAAAGTAATAGAAATCTTTAAAATAATTGAATTGAAAACTATAAAATAATTTATTACAAAAATAAATTTAAAAAAATTTTGAAAATCTTTGGAAAAATGAAAAAAATAATAATTTTCAAACAACAAAATGAAAAAAAAAACTCTTTCTTACATAAGTGGGAGAACCAGAAGTTGAGACAAAACTGCTCTAAAAACAAAAAAGATCCATGTTATGAAAAAAAATTTTCAAAAATAAAAATAAATTTGAAATTTTTTAAAAAATGAATGGCATTTTCATCCTGTAAAGTGTTCATTAATAATAAATGAAATGCAAAAAATTATTCTTCAATTTTGCTCTATTTTTTTTATAACGATGTCAAATCTGAGTTTTTCCTACAAAAGATGGTAAAATAAGAAATCCGACAAAAACTTTCATGTAAAAAATTAGCTAGATAACAAGAAATCTCCATGAAAAAAAATAGTAAGTTTCAAGTTGATTGAAAATTAAATGTGAATCTGTAACATGTAGAGTTTTAAAGGTTTTAGGTTGAAAAATTTTCGTTTTTTTAAAACTGAAATGGAATAGAAATTTTTCTTAGGAGGTTTGTAGAACAAGGGCTTACGACAAAACCGTTCTAAAAACAAAACCAATCCGACTCAATCAAAAGAAGCAGTATCGAGTTGAAAAAAGATTGGAAGTGGATTAATAATTAAATAACATTCTGCATTGTGCGTAATGCTCATGAAAAGAAAATGTATTAAACTTGCTGAAACAAATATCAACTTTTTTTAAAATATTGTTTTTATTCAAAATGACTCAAAATGAGAGTTTGTCTTACGTGAATGGAACTAGGATTTCCGACATGACTGACCTGAAAACAAACAAATTTTTACTTAGAACAAAAAATCAGTTATGAGGAACATACTGAATTGAAAATGGATTAAAAAAATAGCACCAAGTATTGAGTGTTTATAAGTGATAACCAAAATCTATTTTTGAAAAAATTGTTGCTTAAGATTATTTTTTTCTTAATTGAAAAGATGTAGAATGAGAGTTTTCCATACGAGGTTGTGTGAATCAGAGATTGCGCCAAAATGATTCTGGAAACGAAAACGTAAACAATTGAGCAAAGAAAAATTCAACAACAAAAAATTCAATTATGTGAGGTAACTATAAGAAAAAATCCTTAAAACTCTGGAAATCAATTATAATCGCCTTTGTTCCATTGTTTTTATTAAAAATGAAGGAATGATCGTACAAATTGTTATAGCGAACAGTTCGCTAACTAGGGGGTTTAAAAGTGATAAGAAAAAAGCTTACAAGAACTGGAGAGCTATGACTTTCGACAAAACCGTTCTGAAAACGAAATAACGTCCATGTTAGTTGAAATATTTCTAAGAAGATGAAAATGATGACTTTGAAAAGGCTTGAAAAATAAATAGCCTTCTTATCATGTAAGGTGTTCGTAAATTATAAAATAAATTGTGAAAGATACTATTCAATCTTGCTTTAGGTTTTCATAATGATGTCAAATATGAGTTTTTACTACAAAAAAGAAAGTAAGTTAACCGACAAACTTATAACTAGGATTCTCGAAAAAATAATTTAAAAAAAAACACAAATTAATGAAAAGAGCAGTAAGGAATTTAGAAAATTTTTTTAGAGTAGATGGAAAAGTAAATAACATTCTGTATTATGCGACGTTATAATTAGAAAAATATAAATAACTGGCTGCTAAAAATATAAACTTTAATTAAAATGTTGTTTTAATTCAGAATAATTTGAAATGTGAGTTTTCCTAACGACAGTGGAACTGGGATATCCGACATGACTGGCCTGAAAACAAATGAATTTGTACTTAAGACAAACTATCAGTAACGAGGAACATATTAAATTGAAAACGTATTAAAAAAAATAGCACGAAGTATTGAATGTTTTTAAGTGATAACCAAAATCTAATTTTCGAAAAAATTGATGCTTAAGATTAATTTTTTTCTTATTCGAAAAGATGTAAAATGAGAGTTTTCCATACGAGACTGTGTGAATCAGAAATTCCGCCAAAATGATTCTGTAAACGAAAATGTAAACAACTGAACAAAGATAATTTCAAAAAACCGATTTTTTCAAAAATATTGTGAAATGCCCATATGAAAAAATCCTTAATTTTCTGGAAATCAATTAGAAATACTTTTGTTCCATTGTTTTCACTAAAAATGAAGGAATGAATGTGAAAATTGTTATAGCGCACAGTTCGCTAACTGGGGGGTTTAAAAGATGATATTAAAAAAACTCACAAGAACTGGAGAGCTATGACTTTCGACAAAGTTCTGAAAACGAAATAACGTCCGTTTTTAGAGTAGATGGAAAAGTAAATAACATTCTGTATTATGCGAAGTTATAAATAGAAAAACATGATTAACTGGCTGCTAAAAATATCAACTTTAATTAAAATATTGTTTTAATTCAGAATAATTTAAAATGTGAGTTTTCCTAACGACAGTGGAACTGGGATATCCGACATGACTGGCCTGAAAACAAATGAATTTGTACTTAGGACAAACTATCAGTAATGAGGAACATATTAAATTGAAAACGTATTGAAAAAATATCACGAAGTATGGAGTGTTTATAAGTGATAACCAAAATCTAATTTTGAAAAAAATTTTTGCTTAAGATTAGTTTTTTTCTTATTCGAAAAGATGTAAAATGAGAGTTTTCCATACGAGGTTGTGTAAATCAGAAGTTGCGCCAAAATGAGTCTGGAAACGAAAATGTTAACAATTGAGCAAAAATGGATTCAAAGAACTAATTTTAAAAAAATAATGTGAAGTGCCCATATGAAAAAACCCTTAAAATTGTGGAAATCATTTACAATCACTTTTGTTTCATAGTTTTTATTAAAAATGAAGGAATGAATGTACCGATTGTTATAGCGCATAGTTCGCAAACTATGATGCTTCAAAGGTAATTAAAAAAATCTCACCAGATCTGGAGAGCTATGACTTCCAACAAAACCGTTCTAAAAACGAAAAAACGTCCGTGTTAGTGAAAATACTTTTCCGAAGATATAATTGATGAAATTGAGAAGGCTATATAAATAAATAGCATTTTCATCATGTGAGTTTTCATAAATGATATAAAAAATTTGTGAAAGATATTATTCCATTTTGCTTTATGTTTTTATAACGATGCAAATATGAATTTTTTTTACAAAAAAAGAAATTAAGTCATCTGACAAAACCATTCGAAAAAAATTTCAACTTCTTTATGAATAGACTTCTTCAAGAATGAAAATAAGAGTTTTGAATTTATAGAAAAATTGAATCACAAAATGTAATATATAAAATTTTCATGGTTGGAAAAAAACTTTAAAAAATACATTCTGTTTTTTTTTCAAGATAAGAATGAGAAAATTTTTGTCTTACAAGGTTCAGAGAACCATGATTTCCAACATAACTGTTCTAAAAACAAAAGATCCAACTTAATGAAAAGAGCAGTAAGGAATTTAGAAAATAATTTGAAGTAGGTCAGAATGTGAAGAACATTCTGTAGTATGCGGAGTTATAAGTAGAAAAATCCATTAACTGGCTTATAAAAATATTAACTTTAATTGAAATATTGTTTTGAATCAAAATAATTCAGAATGTGAGTTTGTCTTACGTGAATGGAACTGGGATATCCGACATGACTGGCCTGAAAACAAAGGAATTCTTATTTAGGACATAAAATCAGTAATGAGGAAAACACTAACTAAATAATGGATAAGAAAAAATAGCACGATGCATGGAGTGTTTATGAGTGATAACCAAAATCTAATTTTGAAAAAAATTGTTGCTTAAGATTAATTTTTTTCTTATTCGAAAAGATGTAAAATGAGAGTTTTCCATACGAGGTTGTGTAAATCAGAAGTTGCGCCAAAATGAGTCTGGAAACGAAAATGTGAACAATGGAGCAAAAATGGATTAAGAAAAAACAATTTTTTTTTAAATTATGTGAACTGCTCATTAAAAAAAAGCCTTAAATGTGTAAAAATCAATTCTACACATTTTTGTTCGATCGTTTTTATGCAAAATGAATGAATGAATGTACATGTTGTTATAGCGCACAGTTTGCAAAACAGGTTGCTTCGAAGATAATAGAAAAATCTCACAAGATCTGGAGAGCTATGACTTTCGACAAAACCGTTCTGAAAACGATATAACGTCAATGACAGTGGAAATACTTCTTAAAAAACAGAAATGATGAAATTAAAAAGGCTTGAAACATAAATATGAATTTTATCATGTAAGGTGTCCATATAAGATTAAAAAAACTGTCAATGGGATTATTCCATTTTGCTTTATGTTTTCATAACGATGTAAAATATGAGTTTCATTTACAAAAAAAATAAATTAAGTTATCCGACAAAACTATTCGAAAAAATTTCAACTTCTTTGTGAAGAGAATTCTTCATGAATAAAAATAGGAGTTTTGAATTTATAGAAAAATTGAATCACAATATGTACTATAAAAAGTTTTTATGGTTGGAAAAAAATTGCTTTGGAAAATATATTTTGTTTTTTTTTCAAAGTGAGAATAAAAAAATTTTTTTTTCACAAGGCTTAGAGAACTAGGACTTGTGACACAACTGTTCTAAGAAAAAAAGATCCAACTTAGTGAAAAGAGCAGTAAGGAATTAAGAAAATACTTTGAAGTAGATGGAAAAGTGAATAACATTCTGTAGTATGCGGAGTTATAAGCAGAAAAATCCATTAACTGGCTTATAAAAATATTAACTTTAATTGAAATATTGTTCTGAATCAAAATAATTCAGAATGTGAGTTTGTCTTACGTGAATGGAACTGGGATATCCGACATGACTGGCCTGAAAACAAAGGAATTCTTATTTAGGACATAAAATCAGTAATGAGGAAAACACTAACTAAATAATGGATAAGAAAAAATAGCACGATGCATGGAGTGTTTATAAGTGATAACCAAAATCTAATTTTGAAAAAATTGTTGCTTAAGATTAATTTTTTTCTTATTCAAAAAGATGTAAAATGAGAGTTTTCCATACGAGGTTGTGTAAATCAGAAGTTGCGCCAAAATGAGTCTGGAAACGAAAATGTAAACAACTGAGCAAAAATGGATTCAAAAAACTAATCTTTTTTAAATTATGTGATTTGCTTATATAAAGAAATCCTTAAATCTGTGAAAACCAATCATATTCACTTTTGTTCAATTGTTTTTATTCAAAATGAATGAAGAATGTACAAGCTGTTAAAGCACAAAATTAGCAAATTAGGATGCTTTCAAGATAAAGAAAAAAATCTCACGAGATCTGGAGAGCTATGACTTTCGACAAAGCCGTTCTGAAAAAAAATCCAACTCAATAAAAACAAGCATTAATGAATAAAAGTTTTTTTAAGTAGATGGAAAAGTAAAAAACATTCTGTGTTATGCGGACTGTTCATATTGAGAAAAATTTAATTAACTTGCTAAAAATGATATTAGTTTTATAATATTGTTTTAATTCGATTTATTTTGATTGTGAATTTTCCCTACAAGAGTGGAACCAGTATTTCCAACATAACCAGCTTGGAAACGAAAAAATAAACTCAAGACGAACAATCAGTAATGAAAAAAATCCTAAATTGAAAATGGATCAAAAGAGTAAATAGCAATCATTTATGAGTATTTATAACTGATGAATAAATGTTTATTTTGAAAATCTTTTTCGATTAAGTTTAATTTTTTCATTTGAAAAGATCTGGAATGAAAGTTTTCCATACAAGGTTGTGAGAAACAGAATGTCCGCCAAAATGATCCTTGAAAAAAAAGAAAATAATTAAACAAGCTTGAATTTGAAAAAAGGAAACATCTTCAATTGTGTGAAGTGTTCATATATAAAAATCCTTCATTTTGTAAAAATCAAAATTAGTCACTTTTGTTTCATTGTTTTTATTCAAATGAATAAATGTACAAGTTTTTATAGCGCAAAGTTCACAGAACAGGTTGTTTCAAAGGTAATAAAAAAAATCTCACAAGATCTGGAGAGCTATGACTCACGACGTAATTGTGCTGCAAACATGAAATATCCAGCTCAATGGAAAGAATTCTTCCCGAATAATATCTCACTTCATACAACACACTACAATATAATACAAACACAAATACTATTACAGTGGCATCCACCCCGTAGAGTTTCGAAGCCACAGTTGAAGTGATTCACATTTTGTATTATGGAGAGAATAATTCGAATTCCAACAAATACATGAGAAACTGGAAAATTCGGAAAATGAAAATTTAACTGACGACATCTGGTCCTACAGAAGATAGGGCGTGACCCTATAGAAGGTTGTATTATTTTGCAAAATTATTTTCTTGAAAAGTTTTTATGTAATAAAATGAAAGTTTGAGTTAAAAAAGGGAAGATTTCCCACATCGAGAAGAGGCTCTCTCGGGAAATAAAAAATGCATAAAATGGAAATGAATGCGTTAAAAACTAAATTAAAAAAGATATTAAATGATTCAATTCTATGAAATGACTTAGAATAACTTACATTGTTACTCCAACCAGAAGGAATTGCACCGTGCTGTAGGGCAACAATTAATTAGTGAAAACGCTATTTCGATTTGATAGATCATGAAATCTTCATGAAAAATAGAATTTTAAAAATTATTTTTCAAAGAAAAACTAGTGAAGGTAGTAGTATAAAAACAATTTTGGAAACAATTTCATAAAAAAAAAATAATAATAATAGAAATAATAATTAAATAATATAAATATTAGATTTATGGGTAAAATGGAAAAAATTTGAGAAAAATTATAATGCATTGGCTACGAATCTTTTGTTTAATGAAAAAAACTAACGCTCAGAACATGACCCAGTGAACCATGATTGATTCCGGTCTGTGCAGTGGAAGGTTTATGGATAAACAAAAGATAATTTTTTTTTTGACGTTCACGGTTTTTATAGCTGAAAAAATACAAATATTTCAAAAGTGAAAGTAAATTATAAATAATTTTAAAAAAAATTTTAATGGTCCACAAAAAACAAAAAATGAC
This sequence comes from Branchellion lobata, assembly GCA_947562095.1. Taxonomy (NCBI): domain Eukaryota; kingdom Metazoa; phylum Annelida; class Clitellata; order Hirudinida; family Piscicolidae; genus Branchellion; species Branchellion lobata. The sequence goes on from OX387253.1 coordinate 2,820,571, forward strand.
AAGTTTTGAAAGATTATTAAAAAAATCATTTGAAACAAAGTGTGGATTTGAACTGGAATTTGAAAGTTGAAAACTGAAAAGTAAACTTACACCATAGCTCGACCAATGAGATCCTGATGAGAGCTGAAAGGTTGATGAGAGATGTTTTCAAATATTGATAGATTGATTATTTCAAAATTGCTTTAGCATGCAACATTTTAATTTGAAAAAAAAACTAAAAGTAGAATTTTAAAAATCATACGCCAGTTCTGAATTTTGGGTTCACGATACGGTGGTTCAATGCCTAGAAAAATAAATAAAAATAAAATGTTAGAGTTTAATTCGAAAAAAATTAAAAAAATCTTTCATAGAAATTTCCATCAAATTGAAAAAAAATTTAAGTCGAGAAAGTCATAAATCCAACAAAAAGGAAGACATTCAAAGTTAAATAAATTCTTTTAAAGATAAAAAAAACAAAAAACACAGAAAAAAAAATTACTAAAAATAAAATGAGAAAAATATTCTTAAAAAACAATTTAAATTGGTATTTTTTGAAACAAATTCAGATGAAAAATACATTCCTGAAGAGATTATTAATGTAAAACTACATGTAACATAATATTTTAAAAGAATTGTTGAAAAACATTGAAATAACAAATATAAAACACAATAAAATGAATAAGAAGGTATCAAATATTATTATTCACAAATTAAACTAATAGCAAAATGAATTTTGGTTCAAAAAATGATTACGTCATAGTAGTTTCCGTTCCATGCATTGTTCTGTAAAATCTTTTGCAAAATAAATTTTAAAAAATTAAAGAATACGTCCGAATTACTTTTTTGCAACATTTATAACCTAAATATACTTTTATTAAACACTATGCCTTATACATCTTTCCATCGTTCAGTTCAATATAGTCTTGTTCCATCATTCAAAGATAATGCATGGTTATGGTTCAGACTACTGTGAAATTTGAAGGTTGTATGAACCATTGGTTAGACAGAAGACAAAAAAGTTGAAGACTCACTGAATGGTCATTGCTTCCTAGAGCATACCCAGAAGCTGAAGAAGTTTTGATATGGTGGCAATAAATTTAAAAATAAATGAAATTAAATAAATATATAAAAAAAATTAAATGAATTAATTAAACCGAATGAATGAATCAATAATACTAAATAAATAAAATATAAAAAGTAGCAGTGAATAAGTTAATTCTTTTCCCAGTGTTGGTTATCAAGATAACATTTTATTAAACGAAATTTTGTATTTAATTATGAAAAATAAATATAAAATTAGCTGTAAACCATGTGGATCGGCATGCGAATTATGATGAGACAGGCTCTTCTGTGTATAGGATTCGCTAACCTGCAAATAAATAAATGAAACCAATTTATGAAGCGCCGAAGAAGGCCCCTGAGACGCCCCACTCAGTCAACTATGACTAACAGACTTTCAAGGCTCAGATTAATGTCTCATAATCTGGTATTATTTTTGGAAGTTGGTGTTTCAAGAGTGGTAAGCTAGTTTGTCAAAAGACGCTTGTTTGAATTGCTTAACAACATTTCCAGTATACGAGTAGATTCCATTCAATGAAACCACGAAGAAAATGTTAGTGGGAAGACTGATTATGGAACATATAAATCAAGCTGAGTTGTTGGGATGATGAATCTTTAACTGCTTTATAGTATTCATTTACTTCTCCAGTGTTATCAATTATAATAACTAGTGATTCGACAGTGAGTTGTGACAACAAGACCCCTCCCCAACCCTAAACGAGTGATAAAGCTTCTTGACAAAAAATTATTGCAAACTCTTGAAAGCTTAAACTTTACATGTTGAAAAAATATTTTAAAAAATTTGTTTTCCAGCTTTCAGTTTAGAAATCATTAGGGAAGCTTTTTTATTGTTTTTCAATTTCACTCACAACATATCCAGGGTTTGCCGTGCTGAGCATCATAGAAGAGTCATGATGCTGAAATAAATTTTCAATTTTCATCAAAAAATGTTTTTGTTGATGCTGTTGATGATAATGTTGTTGTTTCATTTGTTTTCATGGTTTTTTCGATGTTGTTATTGTTGTTCGCAATGTCGTTGTTTTGATGATTGTGTTGTTTATGTTGTTGTTTTGATGATTGTGTTGTTGATGTTGTTGTTTTGATGATGATTTCATCAATGTTGTTGTTTTTGTTTACTTCGGCAAAGTGTATGATTAAAAACAGTGATTGTATGAAGGATTGCTTTTTTATGGGGTTAATGTTTCGAAACTAACCAAAATGTTTATTTTAAAAACATTAATTTCAACAATAAACATATTTTAATTTTGTTTTCAAAATGTTCATTTAAAAAATGAACACATTGTTTCTTTGTTTTCAAAATGTTCATACCATTTTGATAACTATTCAAAATATTAATTTCTAAACAAAAATATTTCAAATTTTTATTCAAAAAACCATCCTACATGGCCGATTTTCCTGGCGAAGGTGGTCCTGGTGGACTCAATGGAAGTACCGGGGTTTGCTCCAAAAAGTAACCCTTCCACTGGATAGGAGAAGAAATTTAAAGATCATATTTTTTCCATTTTCCAACTTATTTTCAACTCTTGCTGAGTTTCCAGCTGCGAGCAAGTGTGCTGGGCGGTTGCTTTTCAAATATTATTAGTTGTTTTATTTGAACTTTTTTTACTAGGTATTTAAAACTCGAAGGCTTCCGTATAGGTTGCAAACAAGTTGAGTGTTTTGAAAGTTATAATTTTTGTGAGTTTCGGAAATTTTCAAAAACATTTCTAAATAGACAACTTTGCCATTTTATCGTTTGAAAGAGCAGTGAAATCTTCAACCAAAGGCTACACAAACACCGTTTTCCAGCTTACTTAAAAATAGAAAAAACGATTAAGAGTTGAACGCATGGCAGATAACTTTGAAATTCAGATAGAATTCTGAAATTTAGGCAGAATTTTGAAATTTAGGCAGAATTTTGAAATTCAGACAGAATTTTGAAATTTAGGCAGAATTTTCAATGAATATGAAACAAGACTGAAGAGAAAAAAACGAGATGAAAAAAAAACTTCAAGAAACATTCTTTGATACTTATTCAAAGTGATTATAATTTTGTAACCTATTCTGAATTTAATTTGTTAATTATTTCAGTTAAATTGACAATTTTCATATTATGATCATTTTCTTCAATTTCCTTAAAAGTTCATAAAACATGAGACATTTTTCACTAGTTATTCAGTTTGGTTATAAATCATTTTTCAATTTAGCTTTTTCAAAGTTGATTAATTCGATTCTATAATAGAATTCGCTCTCAGATACTCCTAAGCGAAACACTACAGTTTTGCTTAATTTGAATTTTTATCTTTCTTTGTAAAGTATAGTGTAACATAGAACATCATTCAATAGTTATTTCATGGGAATATAAACTATGTTTCAATATTATAATACATTTGAATATTTTATATATTCATATATATTTGATTCTAAATAATAGAATTTGAGTAATTTCATTTTGATTTCAACTTTGAAATTTTGCAAATACAGGTTAGAAAAAATTAATAGATTTCTTTGTCTAGAGTTGATTGCTGCTTAAACCTTGTATTAACACACATTTTCCAATGCTTTTCATCTACGCTTTGACTTCTCATCACATTCAGTTTTTGTTATTTTCAACTCATTTCATTTTTTTGGTTGATTGTTTGCCATGGTCCTTAAAATTTCTAGCGTTCGTCTCAATTTGGTTTAAAAAAGACCATTAAAAAAATGCTGGTGGTTTATGAGCAAAAAAACCAAAATTGTCTTTTTCTACGTCATTGACTTCTAGAAACTATAAAATATCTGCAAATTTTCATATTCAGTGGTCACCTGTTGTCGTTGCACTGTTGCTAACGTGGTTAAACTGAAAAACAGTTGCAAAACTCTTATTTAGTAGTCGTTTGACTGGTGCGTAGTCAGTATTTAGATAGTATGATTGAAAGGGTCCAAAAAAGTATTCTAAAAAAATGTCCAAGTTATTTTAGCTTGATCAAGGTTTCCCAACTCCAGATTCAGTGAAAATATGCTGGATTAACAAAAGTTAAAGGAAAACAATATTTGAATGATGCTAGCCAACGAAATAGTCAGAGCCTTGTGACAACTAATTTAATCTAATTTAATCTAATCTAATCAAGACATTTTGAGACGCACTATGTTCAAAGACCCTCCCATGAAAACGGTTTTACTCGCTGTGGACTACTAGAGGACTGAAAACTCTAGGACGGATTATTTACTTCAATTGAGTTGCCGCTTTCGGAACTCAAAACTGGGCCCACCCGATCACACTTTACCGCGTAATAGGCTATTCAGTAAATGAAATTCCAACATGAAGAATATAACATGGACTCACGGACTGTGGCCAGAAAGGCGAAGAGGAAAACACTTGTCTTAAGAGAAGTCATGTTTTCAGATGGATGTCTGTTGGAAATTAGAGGGAAGGTAAGTCAGACAAGTAACAAAGCTTTCTACAGCTGAAATCGAGTTTTTTAACTATGATTAGTTGAAATACTATGTTGGAGTAAAGTACCTTTTCAAGAATCAACTGCTTTTGCGGAAACTCTTATTTCGTCTCGTCTCTGAAGTTCTTTTATACTCTTACCTCACAGTCGTTTCACAGTTCATTATCATTTTATTCTTTGTTTGTTCGTCATTTAGTTTTGCTGATCTTGGCTTGTTGTTGACTTTGTGGATAATTTATATAAAACTCCATTTCATTATCGATACGATATCGAATTGAAAATGGATCACTCATTTTTTGTCTGTTTCGACAAAACAGATGTTTATAATCTCGAAAAAAAACACTAATATTTCATTTTTAGAACTTTGAAAAAAGAAAAACAATTCATAAAATATATGATGGATTGAATTTTGATTTGAGTAATATTTTCCCCTGTTTTATGGCTTCTAATGTTGCTTTTGAAAAACAAAACATCAACTTGTCAGAGTACTCAGTAAATTATGCCTTCCATTCAGTTGTATTTCTATAAAATTTTTGTTTTTATCCCAGCTCAAATTTGTCGATTTTGCGAACAAGGTACTAAGAAACAAGTCTAGCTTGCTGCTTTGTTTTCGAACGATGAATAGATCAATCGATCATAAAGGATAAATTTGCTATAAATTCTTTTGTACGTTTCCGAAAAAATCCGTTTTATTGATTTCAACCTTGAAAATAGCCTTCAAATTAGAAATTGGTAAAAGCTATTGAAATGAAATTTCAGTTTATTATTTCAAGATTTTCTTTTATACAAAAAATATTAGAAATAAACAGAAATTCCATTATTCGCCCGGCTCAATGTTATTCCATGAAATTTTCATTTCGGAGTCTGCAAAATTGATTTTATCCAAAGAAATTATTATTGGTATTTCTATTCTTGCTTTCTACTTGAAAGGTCCATTATGGGTACAAAAACTTTTAAAAAAATCACATGCTTTTTTTGAACAATAAGATTACTACGCTGCTAAAGAGATACCGTTTACTTCAAATAAATAAAAATCTATCAAAAATAAAAATATCAAAAACCGAATTTTTTTCAAAAATGTTTTTGAAATACTAAAATTTTTGAAAGATAAATCAAACATTGAACTTCTCATTATTCACATCATCTGAAGTGATTTCCATAAACACTAACAAAGCCATCTTCAAACTCAGCTGTTATGTGTTTCATAAGAATGGAAATAAGTACACTATGCTTTTGTTTCCATAATTTTATTCAATAAATTGTTAGTTTTCGAACATTTATTTTTTTATCTCAATTTTCTTTTCAAATTTCAATACCTGTAGTGAGTGATCTTTACTTGGCGAAAAATAGCTCAGTTCGGTTTTTTGTCGGTTTTATTGAAACAAAATCTGACAGACGCTTGAAACTTTACAAATAAATATAAGGATAAACGTTTAAAAAGAACAAAGTTGAACCGTTGAGAAAGTTCAGACGTTTCACCGGTATTTTATTCAAAATAGTTTCTTCAAGAAGCAAAACAACATTTTTTCTGTTTGTGCGATTTGCATTTATTGGCATGAGATTGTCATATTTGACAATGTTGTTTAAATAATTGACCTCCGTCCCATTTCGTCATTTGGTGAGATTTTGTACCTGCTTTACATTCTAAACTAGTCACTCTGCTGGGAGATCAATGGAAGGAGAACTTGTGATTGAATGGTTTTTTTCATTGAGATATTTCAATCTCATACAAATTCAAACTTCACCCTTACCATTAACGTGGCCGATCAGATTGGAGGCCAGGACAACAGCGCTTCGAAAAACACAGACTTCTGTTTAACTGGCGAAGAAAATCGATGTTGTTTATCGGAACAGTTGAATCATGCCTCTGACTGTATAAACATGCACTTATAACTATTTTTTCAAACTACCAAAACGGTTTAACTACTTCGCCATCGAATGTGATAAATAAATGTTAAGGATATGATAAATACACCGAGGATTCAAAAGATCGGCTGAAATTTGTGGCTGATTCTGCTTCGAACTGTTTAACTTATTGACAAACCACAAATACTCCTTCACCTCGGAACCCAGCCAGTCGAATCGAAATTTTTCGAGTCAAATTTATTCGTCTGTGTTAATGCGCATAGACTCATCCTCATATATATATCTACTGTGTATGCTTGCATATAAGTGTTTGTGTGTACATGTGTTTGTATGTGTCTTATGATTGGATTAGATCAGACTAGCTACTAAAGGGAATTGACTCGCTTGGAGAGCGAGATGGCCAAATTGAAGGAGCTCACTTTCAGTCTGCAGACATTCCTCCATCTCAAGCAATCCCTCATCCACCAACTCACCTCCAACAGCCACCATCTCGCTTCCTCTCTGGCATCCTTCGAGGTAAGACGCCTTCTCATCTAACTCAACCACTTGGCGGCATTCAATGCGATTTGTAAGCATTTTTAAAAATAGGTTCCTATTAAATATTGCTTTCAAGTTTCGCGAAAGCGTGTCTGGCCGTTACTCTAATTTTCTTTATTCAAACTATTTTTATTAACTATTTGAAATTCAAATTTTCAACTATTAGTTATGAAGAAGTTAATTAATTTAAAAGTTATAGTTTTTGCCAATTGCGAAGAGTTTGAAAAGACATTGCAGTGAAATCGTCGATCAACACCTACATAAATACTCTTTGCCAACTCACTCAACAAGAAAGTAAACATGTGTTAGAAGGCGTTACAAAAAATTGTGGCATTCAGACAGATTAATTTTTGAATATGAGAAATGGCTGAAGAGGAAAATAGAAAAAAAGAAGAAATAACTCGAAATAATTCTGCGGTAGGTATATTATGTGGTTTTAAGATATAATTCAATACTCACCTTTTAAGGTTCAAAAATTTTATTCAATAGACAATTCTGCTTTCTTGTTTTTTAAAACCTTTTAACATTTCAGTTTTTGTTAATTTGATGAAACATTTTACAATAGTCATTCAATATAAACTATGACTCAATTCTAAATTTTTGAGATTTATAAATTTGGTTTTTGAGATAGTCTTTGATCTCTTGCAACAGACAATTGACAGTTCTTATGACATTCGGTTGCTGTTGATTTTGATTTTACTATTTATTTTGATTGTTTGCCATTTTTTGTGCCATTTCCAGCGTTTGTTTGAATTCGCTTCATTAAAAACTATAAAAATAAATAAATACATGTATATATAAATATAATAAAAACAAACTTTGCAACTGTCTCAACATGAAATGATGGTAAAAAATATAATTGACAAGATAACGAATAATTTCATTTTTTTCGAAACTTTTTTTGTGCTGAATCTTCTAGTATTTAAAAAATTCGATTTCCATTTCAAATACTGAGTTGTTTGCAAACACAAACATTTATTCTCATTATCTAACCAAATGAATGTGTTTCAAAAGCCCGTCTAGGGACTTTGATTTTATCAAACACTTCAGAGTATCACTAAAAGACTGACGTGTCCTTATAGTGAAATCAGAATTTCATACATGCATTTAAAGATGGTTTGTCACAAGTTTTCATATTTCCTCCAACTGCTAATGTTTTCCTAATAGAAGCTCTTGTCAATAAGCTTCGCATTTTTCCTATTCAGTTCAAAAAAATTCTATTAACTTTCATCACACGGCGAATGTTTCATTGAAATAAAATCTCATTACGCTCAAATTTGCTTTTCTGAAGTCGGATCAATTATATCGACCTGTTTTGGTTTTTGGTTTTGTTTTTGCATTGAGGATCATCCCATTATCATTTATTTTCTTATTATTAAAAAATTAAACAATTTTTGTTCGAAGTAGCTCACTGAAGCGACATGTGAAAATTAATTAAGTTTGAAAAAAGGTATTTTTGAAAATATGGAAAGATTGTATTCATGATTTTCGACTTTTTCATATCAAAGATTGTTATATAAAATAGTATAGTTCAAATTCTTTATCTAGATTATGCCGAACTGAATTTCAACAAAACCTTTTCACAATCCATAGCCATTCTTCCATATGACTCAAATGCAGTAGTTCACATTGCTTTGATTCAATCGTTCCAGTTGTTCCAGTCTATATTTTCCTTGAAATTGCGTGGTTGTGGCCCTGGTTTGGTTCTCCATGGGCCTGAAATGTCTGAAGCAAGTTGGGAAGCTATGGCATGAAACTATCTGAAAGGGCCTGTTTCCTATGCGGAGAACGTTTCTAATCTAATCTAATCTAATCTAATCTAATCTAATCTAATCTAATCTAATCTAATCTAATCTAATCTAATCTAATCTAATCTAATCTAATCTAATCTAATCTAATCTAATCTAATCTAATCTAATCTAATCTAATCTAATCTAATCTAATCTAATCTAATCTAATCTAATCTAATCTAATCTAATCTAATCTAATCTAATCTAATCTAATCTAATCTAATCTAATCTAATCTAATCTAATCTAATCAAATCTAATCTAATCTAATCTAATCTAATCTAATCTAATCTAATCTAATCTAATCTAATCTTATCTAATCTAATCTAATCTAATCTAATCTAATCTAATCTAATCTAATCTAATCTAATCTAATCTAATCTAATCTAATCTAATCTAATCTAATCTAATCTAATCTAATCTAATCTAATCTAATCTAATCTAATCTAATCTAATCTAATCTAATCTAATCTAATCTAATCTAATCTAATCTAATCTAATCTAATCTAATCTAATCTAATCTAATCTAATCTAATCTAATCTAATCTAATCTAATCTAATCTAATCTAATCTAATCTAATCTAATCTAATCTAATCTAATCTAATCTAATCTAATCTAATCTAATCTAATCTAATCTAATCTAATCTAATCTAATCTAATCTAATCTAATCTAATCTAATCTAATCTAATCTAATCTAATCTAATCTAATCTAATCTAATCTAATCTAATCTAATCTAATCTAATCTAATCTAATCTAATCTAATCTAATCTAATCTAATCTAATCTAATCTAATCTAATCTAATCTAATCTAATCTAATCTAATCTAATCTAATCTAATCTAATCTAATCTAATCTAATCTAATCTAATCTAATCTAATCTAATCTAATCTAATCTAATCTAATCTAATCTAATCTAATCTAATCTAATCTAATCTAATCTAATCTAATCTAATCTAATCTAATCTAATCTAATCTAATCTAATCTAATCTAATCTAATCTAATCTAATCTAATCTAATCTAATCTAATCTAATCTAATCTAATCTAACCTAATCTAATCTAATCTAATCTAATCTAATCTAATCTAATCTAATCTAATCTAATCTAATCTAATCTAATCTAATCTAATCTAATCTAATCTAATCTAATCTAATCTAATCTAATCTAATCTAATCTAATCTAATCTAATCTAATCTAATCTAATCTAATCTAATCTAATCTAATCTAATCTAATCTAATCTAATCTAATCTAATCTAATCTAATCTAATCTAATCTAATCTAATCTAATCTAATCTAATCTAATCTAATCTAATCTAATCTAATCTAATCTAATCTAATCTAATCTAATCTAATCTAATCTAATCTAATCTAATCTAATCTAATCTAATCTAATCTAATCTAATCTAATCTAATCTAATCTAATCTAATCTAATCTAATCTAATCTAATCTAATCTAATCTAATCTAATCTAATCTGATCTAATCTAATCTAATCTAATCTAATCTAATCTAATCTAATCTAATCTAATCTAATCTAATCTAATCTAATCTAATCTAATCAAGACATTTGTAATGCGCCCTTCAGCACTATGTTCAAAGGCGCTGCCATGGAAACGGTGTTACTGGCTGTGGGATACTAGATGAAGGGACACTCAGGACGGCATCTGTACTTCAATTGAGTTTGTTTCATAGGCCTTGCTGCACGGTTTGTACACCTTCAAAAGACAATGATAAAAATTATTGAATTTAAACTAAAAATCATCTTTTTTTTTCTTTTTTTTCTTCTTTTTATTTTTATTTGATTATATTTTTTTTATTCATAGTCAAAACTTTGCACCAACCAAAGCAACCCTACGGAGAAGGAAATGTTTTTATATGTCTAACTTACCCATACAGTAGATTAATCAACAAAAACATCAAGAAATAAAACATTGATCAAATAATAATTTTTAAATACAATTTTGTTTTATCATGAACCGTCACTAATTTTAATCGTCGCTCGAATTTTTTTTTCATAGTTTAAAAATCAACAGTTTCAAAAGAGTCTTTAATTCACCATTACTTCTTATCAATTTTTCCATGATTTTTCCATATTTATATTTTCCAAAAGAATTTTTTTAGGACTTTCGTGTGTATAATTTTTTGTTTTCACATTAAAAATGTTTTTTCTCACATAATCATAGTTGTGCTTATAAATCAACCTTTACTGACGGAAGTGATTGAGTTCATTGCAGAAAGCAGCATGACTTTTCATTGATTCATAGTTTTGGAAAACATTATCGGAAAATCATTAAAAAATAGAAAACAAACTTAACTCGACAAAATTGAATAATGATTTGTTGAGGTTACCATCAATCTCTCTCTTTCCTGGGCGCCTTAACAAAGACAAAATAGAGGTGAAATTGAACCAAGTGAAAATTTCGTTAAATCAAAAATATTCTTCAAAAATCCATTTTTAAAGGAACAAAGAATTAATAATTCGAACACAATGTTTCATGAGCGTAACCAAGTTTGGTTGGATGGATCTTATCTAATCTAATCGAATCATTTATATAGCGCTGATACCACACTGTTCAAAAGCGTTCTTTTCTTGGATCCTCTTTCACTTTGTCGCTGCTGTCCACCTGGTCAGTATTTTTGGTTTTTTGCAGAAAAAATCTGAAGTTATTTCATATGATAAAAACAAAAAAGATAACACGAGTTCTTACTTTTGAAGTACCAAGCTACTGCGGTTTCAAAACTCAAAGCTAAAACTAAACGTAAAAACATGAAATTCAAGCTTTTCTCGATTCGAACCTCAGCAGATAACTAAGAATCCACTTGTCGGAAGAACGGAGTGTGAAGAATTTTCATGAGACTTAGAAATTGAGAGATATAATTATATTATGAGTATTCATGCACTGTTTTAATGATAAACAATAATCAGTACAACGCCATAAAACTTCGGATGACTGCTGAAAACTCAATAAAAGCAGTTACTTCATAGCTTGAAGCCCAGAAAGACTCAAATTTATTTTTCAAGCCAATATACATTACTTTATTTATTAGAATGAAAACGGTTTCATTTTGTTTGATTTTAGATACTTCAATGTTGCCACTGCTCCAACCCCGCTGACCTGAGAGGGTGTTGTTGCAGTTTTAGTTGTTATATATGGAATAAGACTTGTGGTTGTTATATATAGATTTGGAGTTGTTTTTTGTTACATTTGGAGTTGTTGATTCAATAAAGTTGCTTTGAATTTTAAACACTCATTTAGGTTGTTGTTTGTGTTGGTGTTGTTGCACTTGTTGTATTTGTTGCAAAAGTTTAATAGATGTATTGATGGTTTGGATGGTGTTGTTCGGTTGTTGCTGTTGCAAATTGATCCTCTAATGTTGTTGTTGTTGTTGTTGTTGTTGCTGCTGGAAAAGCTGGTCGAGATCTATTTGTAGTGACAAATGCGGTACTGGCTAAATGGCTTGGAACTGTGGTAGGGGTTTTTTGCTGTATAACGTTTTGTTGTTGCTGGGCAAGGTTATTTTGGATGAGTTGTTGCTGGTGTTGCTGTATGACTTTGTGTTGTTGCAACAGGGACTCAGGGGTGACGCTGAAGGGAAGAGTGACATTGAGGATGTCTGGTGTCACGTGCATGGCTGCCCTCAGCTCCTCAACTGCCACCAAGTCCTATGGCTTCACCTGTATTGTTGTTAATGTTGGTGATGATGTTGTTGGTGATGGCATTGTTTTAGATAGTGGTGTTGTAGTGTTGTTGTTGATGTTGTTGGTGTTTGAACGTTAATATTGGTGATTGTGGTATTATTGTTTGGGATATTTTTTTTTGTGGTTGTGGTGTTGAGTTCGTTTTTTGAGGTAGTGGTGTTTCTGTCATTGGTGATGGTGGTAGTACTAGTTTTTTTTCGTTTTCGGTTCTGGTGTTGTTATTTCCGGTGATTGTAGAGTCATCGTTGCTGCTGTTAACTTTTTTTAAGTTTTTTGAATTAGGTGTGGCTGGTGCTATAGTATGTCTCGTGATTTATAGAAGCTTACCTTCTTTTTTTATTCTTGAAACTCAAGAATTATCTTGTTTGAAAAGTTTTTATGACTTCCATTTGATGTATGATTTTTTCAACAAGTTATATTGCATTGTTCGATTGGTTGTTGTTGACAAATGATTATTCAACTAGTTGGTTTCTGAAGGGAATTTTTGATTGCTACACGTGCATTACTATTATATTTCTATAATAAGTATAAAATATTATACTATATTATATTAACTTTTGAAAAAAATATTATTTTTTAATCTTCGCAAAAATTAAAATTTACAGTTCACAAAACTTTCCCCTGCCATCACAAAAGGATGAGTGATATGAGGTGAAACCACGATCCCACACTCAAAATGAAGATTATCATTTAGCGGAGTGTTCTAAGTTGATAAAAATATTTTACTTTTTAAAAAATCTTTCAACTTAATGAAAATAATTTAAATTGATAAAAGTATTTTCACTTAATAAATTTTTTTAACTTAATAAAAATATTTTATTAAGAAAAAAATATTGTATTTCAATTAATACATTGTATTCTGATGAAAAATATTTTATTTTAAGAAAAATATTGTAATTTAATTAATATATTTTAATATTTTAATATTTTTAGTTTTTTATAAAAATTTTTTATTCTGATAAAAAGATTGTATTTTAATAAAAATATTGAGCTCATTTTAAACTTAACTTAAATGAAGCGAAAAGTAGGTTTTTTTTGAGCAAAATAATTAAAAAAATCTCATTGATCGAGTGGCCACGGCTGAACCAACAGAGAAGCGGTTGCTAGAATTATCAAGTGGCAGTGCGTGGCAATTATTACGTGGCTACGACCCTTGAGTTACAGTAACCTTCGTTAGCACTTTGAAACTTTAGGAATGTACATCCTTTTGCGAATATTCAAGTTGGAAACATCATTAATGTGCTTTTAGTGGTCGATAAAGTGACTTACTGTGGGGTAACATAAAGTTTCATTAAAACTCATGCTGTTTAATTAATGGAAGATCCCATTGTAAATATTGTGGAAATAGTCCTACTGGTTAGTCAAAGAATAAATGAGGTGGATGTGATATTCCTGGGTTATAATGAGGGTTACTGTTAACTTTATAAGAAAACGCATGAAATGTAAACGAAGCTCGCTTCAGAAAAATAAAAATAAAAACTCAAGAATAACGATTTGATTCAAATTTAATCAAATGAGGTTTTTTTTATCACTTAGACAAAAAATTGACGTTGGCTGTTTTTTTTTATGTTTTGAAAAAAAAAGAAAAAAAAACTTTTTCTTTCAATTTCGAATTAATGAACCTCATGTGGAATTTGTTTTTTTTGATTGTTTTAAAAAAATCCCATGGAAACGAGAAACACCTGTTCTAAGATAATATCTGATTATTCATACAATAGTTATGAAATCTTTAGGTTGCTGACCTACGGAGCGATATATCGAATCGAATAAATAAATAAATAATTGAAATAAAGAAGTTTGTTTTTTTTATTAAAAAAATTATTAATTAAATTCAAAATAATTCTAAAAATCGGATACAAAAGTCAAGCAAAGTCCAAATCCAAATAAAATGGACGATGTTTTTGATAAAATGTTTTTTGTCACGAGAACTTACTAAAATGTGTTTTTTTTTCTAAAAAGTATTACACAGATTATTTTGGTATAAAAAGTTGGAAAAACAACGCTTTATCGAAAAATTTTAGTATTAAAAAATAACTTTTGAATGAAAGTGTTTTGTTTGAAGATTGAATTTTGTGAAAAAAATATTTGAAAATGTAATAAAATAAGCGCTAAAAATCGTTATTTTATGGATCTGTGTTTTTTATTAAAATATACTTTTCTTATCATTTTTTACTTAATTTTTAAAGATTTATTTTCAATTGGATAAACCATTTTTTAGTTTTTTTTTCAGAAAATATGAGAATCATTTTTCGCGAGTAAAAAAATCGGGTTGCTTTCGTTGCTCCACGCTGTTCAATAATGCACCATTGTTTAGTGATGAATCGAATTAATTACCAAAAATTATCAAGTAGAATATGTTGCGGTAAGTGAATAAGAGAAATAATAAAATAAGTGAAAACCCCAAATTAATTCAAAAAACGATTGGTGAGAGAGTGTATAAAGCGTCAGAAAGCAAGAGAAATGTAAGTTTTAGAAACAGTGAATTCTAGAAAAGGTATTTCTCTTTTAATAATCATATGACATAATTTATTTTATGTCATTCAAAATTTTTTGTAACTAATGAAACTGTTTTCTTCCAATCACCAACAGACGCTCACTGTAAACATGACCGCATGGCTGAAGAGTATCTTTCTCCTCGCCTTTTTGGCCTCAGTGTGTGAGTGCATGCTATATTAATTCTAATGACGCCAACAGGCCTTGAAGCCTGCATGGGTTATTCCCAGTGGAATGACACTCGTCATTGTAGTGCATTGCTTCAGCAAAAGGGTTGTGAGTGTTCTGTAGAACATTGAGTCTGTTAGTAGCACTTCCAAATAAATCAAATTTAGTAACAGAATTTTTTTTTCCAACTTTACTGACCACAATTTCGAATTTCAAGTTCAAAGTTTTCAGCGTTCTATAATTAATAAGCTTCAATGACATTGACGACTAATGACGTGTGAAGGTATGACCGTCGCTTAGTGATCTCACAGCTCACTCACGCCTGCGTAACTGAAACAGCAGCAAGCGCTCTTGACTGACTCAAAAAAATCTGGAAAACCACAGTGTTTGCGTGACGTGGCAAGTTAGCCTCTTGCCAATTCTTTCTTCTTTTTTTATTGTATCTTCCTCTTCGCTCTGCAATGGCGCAACCTAAAGGTCACATTGGGAAGAAATAGTACTGTTTTGAAACCTAAAGCATTGAATTGAGCTCCAACAAAGCCATTCAAAGTATAGAAAAAAAGATGAAAAAAGAGAAAGTGAGAAAATTTGAAAAAAGGCTTAAGTCTGCCGTCTGTAGCCTAGTGCTTGGTGAGTTCAGATGGCAGACATGAAACTTAAGACTCGAGTTCCAAATAAGTTCAAGTCTGACTTTCCCACTCAACTAAACTGCTTGTGTGGTCTAGCCACCTGTTTGCCTGCAGTTCGAAAAACTCACATAAAAATAAGAATGAAAGAAAGTAAGGACTTGTATTACTTAATCGGAGGTAACCTAGTGTTGATAATATAAATTAAGCAATGCACTGAGAAGAAAAAAAAGCTTTTGACTACAAAAACAAAAACCGAAAATTAACAAAAGGAATGTTTGACCACTTTTATGGTTTTCAACCACTCACTGCCAAACAAGCAGCAAGACATGAGAGCACCAAGTATAAGAAAGCTCCCAGCACTCAGTCTACGCCAGAATCGATTAAAGTTTCGCTTTGTTTGCTTTGGAAGTTTATAAATACACGTTTTTATGTGTTAATTTTTTTCCCATGCAGTCGAATGTTCAATACTGAGATATAATCACGAAAGCGAGGTGAAGATTTAAAAAACTTTTAAAATTTCAACAATCACTCAATGATTTGAGATTATATTGGAAAAAATATATAATCTTATCAAATTTATGTTTTAGTTTTTTCCACGGTCATGTCATTTTTATTTTCAAAATCTTTTTTCATTTTCAAATTTCTAAAAGAAAACCCGTGCGAGAACAGTTTTATGATTCGAGAAGACTTTTCAAAACTTTGAAGCAGTCCATAACCATCATTCGAAAACTATATTTTCCATAGTTATATATTTTTAAAACCATATGACTTTAAGCAGTAACAGTTCATTCTCCGTAACCCCGTACAGAAAAATGTAAAGCAATTATGAAATTATTCTTTAAAAAATCCAAGTTTTTTATTTATTTATAATTTTTTCAAATTATATTTTAAAAAAATATAGTCTAAAACATATCAACTTTCATCCAAATGCATGAATATGAGAATATAAAATTACAGTTAACTCAATTCAAATGTTTTCAGATACTGCCATTATAAACATCTTTCAACCATTTATCAATTTATTTATAAGATTTCAAACATAAGTTTTTTCCAAGTATAACGCTTTTCGACTCTGTATAAGATTGACTCTAAAATTATTTTGTTTCCGATTTTTAAAAAATGAAAATATTTTTTAACTCATTTTTGTTTTTTTAATTTTATTCAAAATTTTAATTTCAATCTTACTTTTTGTACACAAATATATACCTTAATTCATATTTCACTATACTCTAAAGAATGAAAAATTATTGAAAGAAAACAGTACATCAAATTATTTTTGTATGGAAATATTTTTCGATAATTCAATGCTACAAATCTTCATCCATTCTAATCTAATCTAATCAAATCATTTAAAAACGCTTATTCTATTAATTAAATTCTTATTTACACTGTCCGGAAAAAAAACTCGATAGCTAAATTTTCTGTCTTAATGAAAATATTTATTTAAAAACAACTTTTATTGGTGATTAAGAAAGAACCTTTTTCTAGCCGGGTTTCATTGTTAAAAAACTGAATTCCTTCTAGTGATTCATAGTTTATATTTTCAGTTTAAAAAATGTTTTTTCATGAATTATTAATAAAATCATGAAAAGTAACAAAAAAATTGTCAATTTTTTGAAGTATATTTCCATTAACGAGGGTTTTGGGTTGAATAACAAAAACACTGTTAAACTTCAAGGCTCATTTTTCCATTCCAATTTCAAAGAAAATTTATCATTTCCTTCTTCTAGAGGACTGGACATGATGGAATACCCCTTTCTAAGGTTGGCAATTTACATCGGAAACAACATTTTTTCAGTTTTTTTTATTTCTTTTTTGTTGATGAAAGTTTTTGTAATATCATAGTTTTTTCATTTTTTGTTTCAAGTCTCTCTCTGTAGCTCCTCATTTTCTACGGTACATCCAAAACAGACAACATCCTAGCGCTTCATAGTCTTTCTTTGTTTTTGCATAATTTTCCCAATAATTACCAGCTAATTCTTTCCAAGTAACAAAAGATTAGTCTATTATTTTGAAATATTTTTACATTAACGATGGTTGGCAGCTTACTTGAGCACCAAACCATTCAAAATCGAATAATTATTTTAATTCAGTCCGTATTTGAAACAACAACATTTTTGTAATTAAAACATTCTCAAAATATCATAACTTTCATCGTTTTTTCATACAGTCTCCCTTTGTTTATCCTATCTCTAACCACGTGAGTAGCCGGTTACATCGGAAACTAACAGACTCCTGTCTAGGGCTTCATAGTTTATTTTTTTTCAATTTTCAAAATGTTTTTCTTATAATTTTTGTCTTTTCTTTTCATACAGAGGCCCATAAGAAAAACTACTCGCTTCAAAGTGAGTTGCCATGGTCTATCCAAAACAGACACCTTTTTAGTGTTTCACAGTTTTTTTTAATATTATTTTCAATAATTATCATTCAATTCATTCCAAGTAACATGAGAAGTATCAACCTTCTCGTAGTATCTTTGCATTAACGATGGTTGGCCGGTCAATTGAGCACCTAACCAGTTAACTTTCAATATTTCTTTTTTCCTCATCTTACAAATGAAAAGTTTTAATTTTCATTTATTCAGACAAGGCCAGAAATCGTCCCTCTTCAATCTATTCATCAGAAAGTTTTAGAGGTAACAATTACATTTTTTAACTTTTTTCAATTTCATTCTTGTTAATGAAACATTTCCAAAACATCATAATTTTGATCAATTTATGTTGTACAATTTCCACATTTCAAACCTTATTTTCCTTTCGTGAGTTTTGGTGCATTTTGCGAGCTGTGTTTTAAATTTAGTTCGTTAAATCACTTGTTTCAGTCTGCATATCTTTGAAAACAAACATTTACTTTTCTATTTCTTTATTAGGTTCAACTAACTTCAAGTTTTTTCCATTTATTATTTATATTTTCTATCTATTATTTCAAAATGGTTGCTTTAGACCGTCTTTTTCCGAGACGTTGTGAGCGTAAGTTTATTTTGAAAAATTATTTTGTCGGATAGGTTTTTTGCCAGACTACATAATGTAGCATTTATATACGGATTTCTATTTATTTAAATTGTAACCAATTTTTTACAATAATCTCAATGGGAAATTGCTTCTGGAAACGGCTAACATTTAGATCCACTTTAATAGTGTCTTTGATTAAGCAAAGAGAGATTCTGTTGCCTGTTGAATTCCTGTATTTTATTCTAAAATACGTTGAGTCAGTAGAGAATTTAATCCAAGCCAGAGAAGAACCAATTTATTTAGCCTATGTTAAATAAGGTAGTCTCAGTAGGCTTTAGGATTTTGATGAGGATGAGCTCACTCAAGGCCATTCAGAGGCTCAGATTAGACCACTGTTGAGAAAGCCTGGTCTTAATCAAAACGTTGTTTCATTCTACAGAAAAAATTTTGATTTGTCTAATTTATCTAAGAGGCTTCTTCTTAACAGAATCATAAGCTATCTAAACAATTCAAATCTTCTTTCCACCAAAAAATCAACTTAATTTTGTCATTATTCCACTGTGACGCTGTCACAAAATTGTGTTCAGAGATTTTTGGAATGGCCAATGAAGGTGAATTTTCCGTCCTTTTACTGCTAGACTTGTCAGCTGCCTTTGACATAGTTGATCACAGTACTTTGTTGAAATGGCTGAAAAGCACAGATGGTTTTGATGGTTCCACATTTGAATGGTTCTAAAACTACTTAAGTGATGAATCCCTCATTGTACGCTGCGGTGAGACAGAATCGGATTTTGTCGATTTCGTTTATTCTCTAGTGGGTGTCCCTTAAGGATCTGTTTATGGACCATTGTTGTTTCCTCTATACAATGGAGACCTTGACATATACTAATAAATGCTAGATCTTCATCAGAATGTTGATGACATTTTAATATATGGCCACTACAATCAAGAAAGATCAGAAAAATTGCAGATGAGAGTGTTTGGCTGTGTAGATGAAACAGCACCTTGGCTGTGAGCCAATTGCCTTAAGTTTAACAGTTAGAAGACTGAAGTGAGTGGGTTCTCCTTTGCCGGAATCTGAAAGCTTTTTGAGCTATTCTGTTCGTGTATTAAAAAGCAACATTTTTCCATCAAAGATCTCTGAAGAACTTGGAAATATCCATAGAAAGAGACCTCACAATGTCAACGCAGATCTCATAAACAATACAGATGTATTCTACCCTTTTGCGTCCAACAAGATCCATCAAGGATCTTTGAAAATGGGATCTTTGAAGACACTTGCATCAGCCTCAGACTTATTGACTATGAAACATAGCTTTAGTCAGTTTATCTGAGGTAGCAACGCATATGATTTGATCAATAATCCATACAAGAACAAGGCTCATTACAGGAGTAGAAAAATATGATCACATTACACCGGTATTCAAAGAGCTTCACTGGGTTGAAATTATTATTGAAAATGATTTCCAAATTGGTCTGCAGATTTACTCAATCTTCATTACTGAGACGTGTTCAGTGGTCACAAAACTCTCCGGGGTTAAATGCACTATAATATATTGGTATTTGTATTGTATTGTATTGTTTTGAAAAATGGCTCTGATCGGAAACAACCAGACTTTTTTCTAAATATTCATAGTTTATTTTTTTATTCGGAAAGATGTTTTCCAATGGTTCTTAGTATGTTCATAAGAAGTAACAAAAGAACTGTCAACTTTTTTGAAGCAACTTTGCATTATCGATGGTTGGCTGCTTACATCAACAACTGAACTGTTGAAACTCAATGCTTTTTGTTCATTCCTGTTTCATAGAATAA
Organism: Branchellion lobata; assembly: GCA_947562095.1. Lineage (NCBI taxonomy): Eukaryota > Metazoa > Annelida > Clitellata > Hirudinida > Piscicolidae > Branchellion > Branchellion lobata. The sequence continues at coordinate 2,840,990 of OX387253.1, forward strand.
TTTTTTTTTCTCTAGTGGTCAAGAGATGATGGCTCACCCCCCTCTGTGAGTGGCCGATTAACAGTGGGAACAAACACATTCTTTTTAGATAACTCATAATTCATTTGTCATCAAAAAGTTTTCAAAATACCATAACTTTCATTAATTTTCGTTTTTTTTTATAAATTAATTGTTAGTTTTCCTACCTTCTACTTAAGTAGACGGCTTTCATCAGAATTAAAAAGACTTCTTTCTAGTGATTCATAGTTTATTTTTTTATTTGAAAGAATGTTTTTTCATGAATTATTAGTTAAATTATAATAAGTAACAAAAAAGTCGTCAATTTATTCGAAGTATCTTTGCATTAAGGAGGGTTGTTGGGTTGCAATAACAAAAACACTGTTAAACTTCAAGGCTCATTTTTCCATTCCAATTTCAAAGAAAATTTATCATTTCCTTCTTCTAGAGGACTGGACATGATGGAATACCCCTTTCTAAGGTTGGCAATTTACATCGGAAACAACATCTTTTCAGTTTTTTTTTATTTCTTTTTTGTTGATGAAAGTTTTTTTAATATCATAGTTTATTCATTTTTTGTTTCAAGTCTCTCTCTGTAGCTCCTCATTTTCTACGGTACATCCAAAACAGACAACATCCTAGCGCTTCATAGTCTTTCTTTATTTTTGCATAATTTTTCCAATAATTACCAGTTAATTCTATCCAAGTAACAAAAGATTAGTCTATTATTTTGAAGTATTTTTACATTAACGATGGTTGGCAGCTTACTTGAACACCAAACCATTCAAATTCGAATAATTATTTTAATTCAGTCCCTATTGGAAACAACAACATTTTTGTAATTAAAACATTCTCAAAATATCATAACTTTCATCGTTTTTTCATACAGTCTCCCTTTGTTTATCCTATCTCTAACCACGTGAGTAGCCGCTTACATCGGAAACTAACAGACTCCTATCTAGGGCTTCATAGTTTTTTTTTTTTCAATTTTCAAAATGTTTTTCTTATAATTTTTGTCTTTTCTTTTCATACAGAGGCCCATAAGAAAAACTACTCGCTTCAAAGTGAGTTGCCATGGTCTATCCAAAACAGACACCTTTTTAGTGTTTCACAGTTTTTTTTAATATTATTTTCAATAATTATCATTCAATTCATTCCAAGTAACATGAGAAGTATCAACCTTCTCGTAGTATCTTTGCATTAACGATGGTTGGCCGGTCAATTGAGCACCTAACCAGTTAACTTTCAATATTTCTTTTTTCCTCATCTTCCAAATGAAAAGTTTTAATTTTCATTTATTTAGACAAGGCCAGAAATCGTCCCTCTTCAATCTATTCATCAGAAAGTTTTAGAGGTAACAATTACATTTTTTAACTTTTTTCAATTTCATTCTTGTTAATGAAACATTTCCAAAACATCATAATTTTGATCAATTTATGTTGTACAATTTCCACATTTCAAACCTTATTTTCCTTTCGTGAGTTTTGGTGCATTTTGCGAGCTGTGTTTTAAATTTAGTTCGTTAAATCACTTGTTTCAGTCTGCATATCTTTGAAAACAAACATTTACTTTTCTATTTCTTTATTAGGTTCAACTAACTTCAAGTTTTTTCCATTTATTATTTATATTTTCTATCTATTATTTCAAAATGGTTGCTTTAGACCGTCTTTTTCCGAGACGTTGTGAGCGTAAGTTTATTTTGAAAAATTATTTTGTCGGATAGGTTTTTTGCCAGACTACATAAAGTAGCATTTATATACGGATTTCTATTTATTTAAATTGTAACCAATTTTTTACAATAATCTCAATGGGAAATTGCTTCTGGAAACGGCTAACATTTAGATCCACTTTAATAGTGTCTTTGATTAAGCAAAGAGAGATTCTGTTGCCTGTTGAATTCCTGTATTTTATTCTAAAATACGTTGAGTCAGTAGAGAATTTAATCCAAGCCAGAGAAGAACCAATTTATTTAGCCTATGTTAAATAAGGTAGTCTCAGTAGGCTTTAGGATGTTGATGAGGATGAGCTCACTCAAGGCCATTCAGAGGCTCAGATTAGACCACTGTTGAGAAAGCCTGGTCTTAATCAAAACGTTGTTTCATTCTACAGAAAAAATTTTGATTTGTCTAATTTATCTAAGAGGCTTCTTCTTAACAGAATCATAAGCTATCTAAACAATTCAAATCTTCTTTCCACCAAAAAATCAACTTAATTTTGTCATTATTCCACTGTGACGCTGTCACAAAATTGTGTTCAGAGATTTTTGGAATGGCCAATGAAGGTGAATTTTCCGTCCTTTTACTGCTAGACTTGTCAGCTGCCTTTGACATAGTTGATCACAGTACTTTGTTGAAATGGCTGAAAAGCACAGATGGTTTTGATGGTTCCACATTTGAATGGTTCTAAAACTACTTAAGTGATGAATCCCTCATTGTACGCTGCGGTGAGACAGAATCGGATTTTGTCGATTTCGTTTATTCTCTAGTGGGTGTCCCTTAAGGATCTGTTTATGGACCATTGTTGTTTCCTCTATACAATATAGACCTTGACATATACTAATAAATGCTAGATCTTCATCAGAATGTTGATGACATTTTAATATATGGCCACTACAATCAAGAAAGATCAGAAAAATTGCAGATGAGAGTGTTTGGCTGTGTAGATGAAACAGCACCTTGGCTGTGAGCCAATTGCCTTAAGTTTAACAGTTAGAAGACTGAAGTGAGTGGGTTCTCCTTTGCCGGAATCTGAAAGCTTTTTGAGCTATTCTGTTCGTGTATTAAAAAGCAACATTTTTCCATCAAAGATCTCTGAAGAACTTGGAAATATCCATAGAAAGAGACCTCACAATGTCAACGCAGATCTCATAAACAATATAGATGTATTCTACCCTTTTGCGTCAAACAAGATCCATCAAGGGATTTTTGAAAATGGGATCTTTGGAGACACTTGCATCAGCCTCAGACTTAGAGACTATGAAACATGGCTTTAGTCAGTTTATCTGAGGTAGCAACGCATATTATTTGATCAATAATCCATACAAGAACAAGGCTCATTACAGGAGTAGAAAAATATGATCACATTACACCGGTATTCAAAGAGCTTCACCGAGTTGAAATTATTATTGAAAATGATTTCCAAATTGGTCTGCAGATTTACTCAATCTTCATTACTGAGACGTGTTCAGTGGTCACAAAACTCTCCGGGGTTATATGCACTATAATATATTGGTATTTGTATTGTATTGTATTGTTTTGAAAAATGGCTCTGATCGGAAACAACCAGACTTTTTTCTAAATATTCATAGTTTATTTTTTTATTCGGAAAGATGTTTTCCAATGATTCTTAGTATGTTCATAAGAAGTAACAAAAGAACTGTCAACTTTTTTGAAGCAACTTTGCATTATCGATGGTTGGCTGCTTACATCAACAACTGAACTGTTAAAACTCAATGCTTTTTGTTCATTCCTGTTTCATAGAATAATTTTTTTTTCTCTAGTGGTCAAGAGATGATGACTCACCCCCCTCTGTGAGTGGCCGATTAACAGTGGGAACAAACACATTCTTTTTAGATAACTCATAATTCATTTGTCGTCAAAAAGTTTTCAAAATACCATAACTTTCATTAATTACCGTTTTTTTTTATAAATTAATTGTTAGTTTTCCTACCTTCTACTTAAGTAGACGGTTTTAATCAGAATTAAAAAGACTTCTTTCTAGTGATTCATAGTTTATTTTTTTATTTGAAAGAATGTTTTTTCATGAATTATTAGTTAAATTATAATAAGTAACAAAAAAGTCGTCAATTTATTCGAAGTATCTTTGCATTAAGGAGGGTTGTTGGGTTGCAATAACAAAAACACTGTTAAACTTCAAGGCTCATTTTTCCATTCCAATTTCAAAGAAAATTTATCATTTCCTTCTTCTAGAGGACTGGAGATGATGGAATACCCCTTTCTGTGGTTGGCAATTTACATCGGAAACAAAATCTTTTAAGTTTTTTTTTATTTCTTTTTTGTTGATGAAAGTTTTTTTAATATCATAGTTTTTTCATTTTTTGTTTCAAGTCTCTCTCTGTAGCTCCTCATTTTCTACGGTACATCCAAAACAGACAACATCCTAGCGCTTCATAGTCTTTCTTTATTTTTGCATAATTTTTCCAATAATTACCAGTTAATTCTATCCAAGTAACAAAAGATTAGTCTATTATTTTGAGGTTTTTTTACATTAACGATGGTTGGCAGCTTACTTGAACACCAAACCATTCAAATTCGAATAATTATTTTAATTCAGTCCCTATTGGAAACAACAACATTTTTGTAATTAAAACATTCTCAAAATATCATAACTTTCATCGTTTTTTCATACAGTCTCCCTTTGTTTATCCTATCTCTAACCACGTGAGTAGCCGCTTACATCGGAAACTAACAGACTCCTATCTAGGGCTTCATAGTTTTTTTTTTTTCAATTTTCAAAATGTTTTTCTTATAATTTTTGTCTTTTCTTTTCATACAGAGGCCCATAAGAAAAACTACTCGCTTCAAAGTGAGTTGCCATGGTCTATCCAAAACAGACACCTTTTTAGTGTTTCACAGTTTTTTTTAATATTATTTTCAATAATTATCATTCAATTCATTCCAAGTAACATGAGAAGTATCAACCTTCTCGTAGTATCTTTGCATTAACGATGGTTGGCCGGTCAATTGAGCACCTAACCAGTTAACTTTCAATATTTCTTTTTTCCTCATCTTCCAAATGAAAAGTTTTAATTTTCATTTATTTAGACAAGGCCAGAAATCGTCCCTCTTCAATCTATTCATCAGAAAGTTTTAGAGGTAACAATTACATTTTTTAACTTTTTTCAATTTCATTCTTGTTAATGAAACATTTCCAAAACATCATAATTTTGATCAATTTATGTTGTACAATTTCCACATTTCAAACCTTATTTTCCTTTCGTGAGTTTTGGTGCATTTTGCGAGCTGTGTTTTAAATTTAGTTCGTTAAATCACTTGTTTCAGTCTGCATATCTTTGAAAACAAACATTTACTTTTCTATTTCTTTATTAGGTTCAACTAACTTCAAGTTTTTTCCATTTATTATTTATATTTTCTATCTATTATTTCAAAATGGTTGCTTTAGACCGTCTTTTTCCGAGACGTTGTGAGCGTAAGTTTATTTTGAAAAATTATTTTGTCGGATAGGTTTTTTGCCAGACTACATAAAGTAGCATTTATATACGGATTTCTATTTATTTAAATTGTAACCAATTTTTTACAATAATCTCAATGGGAAATTGCTTCTGGAAACGGCTAACATTTAGATCCACTTTAATAGTGTCTTTGATTAAGCAAAGAGAGATTCTGTTGCCTGTTGAATTCCTGTATTTTATTCTAAAATACGTTGAGTCAGTAGAGAATTTAATCCAAGCCAGAGAAGAACCAATTTATTTAGCCTATGTTAAATAAGGTAGTCTCAGTAGGCTTTAGGATGTTGATGAGGATGAGCTCACTCAAGGCCATTCAGAGGCTCAGATTAGACCACTGTTGAGAAAGCCTGGTCTTAATCAAAACGTTGTTTCATTCTACAGAAAAAATTTTGATTTGTCTAATTTATCTAAGAGGCTTCTTCTTAACAGAATCATAAGCTATCTAAACAATTCAAATCTTCTTTCCACCAAAAAATCAACTTAATTTTGTCATTATTCCACTGTGACGCTGTCACAAAATTGTGTTCAGAGATTTTTGGAATGGCCAATGAAGGTGAATTTTCCGTCCTTTTACTGCTAGACTTGTCAGCTGCCTTTGACATAGTTGATCACAGTACTTTGTTGAAATGGCTGAAAAGCACAGATGGTTTTGATGGTTCCACATTTGAATGGTTCTAAAACTACTTAAGTGATGAATCCCTCATTGTACGCTGCGGTGAGACAGAATCGGATTTTGTCGATTTCGTTTATTCTCTAGTGGGTGTCCCTTAAGGATCTGTTTATGGACCATTGTTGTTTCCTCTATACAATGGAGACCTTGACATATACTAATAAATGCTAGATCTTCATCAGAATGTTGATGACATTTTAATATATGGCCACTACAATCAAGAAAGATCAGAAAAATTGCAGATGAGAGTGTTTGGCTGTGTAGATGAAACAGCACCTTGGCTGTGAGCCAATTGCCTTAAGTTTAACAGTTAGAAGACTGAAGTGAGTGGGTTCTCCTTTGCCGGAATCTGAAAGCTTTTTGAGCTATTCTGTTCGTGTATTAAAAAGCAACATTTTTCCATCAAAGATCTCTGAAGAACTTGGAAATATCCATAGAAAGAGACCTCACAATGTCAACGCAGATCTCATAAACAATATAGATGTATTCTACCCTTTTGCGTCAAACAAGATCCATCAAGGGATTTTTGAAAATGGGATCTTTGGAGACACTTGCATCAGCCTCAGACTTAGAGACTATGAAACATGGCTTTAGTCAGTTTATCTGAGGTAGCAACGCATATTATTTGATCAATAATCCATACAAGAACAAGGCTCATTACAGGAGTAGAAAAATATGATCACATTACACCGGTATTCAAAGAGCTTCACCGAGTTGAAATTATTATTGAAAATGATTTCCAAATTGGTCTGCAGATTTACTCAATCTTCATTACTGAGACGTGTTCAGTGGTCACAAAACTCTCCGGGGTTATATGCACTATAATATATTGGTATTTGTATTGTATTGTATTGTTTTGAAAAATGGCTCTGATCGGAAACAACCAGACTTTTTTCTAAATATTCATAGTTTATTTTTTTATTCGGAAAGATGTTTTCCAATGATTCTTAGTATGTTCATAAGAAGTAACAAAAGAACTGTCAACTTTTTTGAAGCAACTTTGCATTATCGATGGTTGGCTGCTTACATCAACAACTGAACTGTTAAAACTCAATGCTTTTTGTTCATTCCTGTTTCATAGAATAATTTTTTTTTCTCTAGTGGTCAAGAGATGATGACTCACCCCCCTCTGTGAGTGGCCGATTAACAGTGGGAACAAACACATTCTTTTTAGATAACTCATAATTCATTTGTCGTCAAAAAGTTTTCAAAATACCATAACTTTCATTAATTACCGTTTTTTTTTATAAATTAATTGTTAGTTTTCCTACCTTCTACTTAAGTAGACGGTTTTAATCAGAATTAAAAAGACTTCTTTCTAGTGATTCATAGTTTATTTTTTTATTTGAAAGAATGTTTTTTCATGAATTATTAGTTAAATTATAATAAGTAACAAAAAAGTCGTCAATTTATTCGAAGTATCTTTGCATTAAGGAGGGTTGTTGGGTTGCAATAACAAAAACACTGTTAAACTTCAAGGCTCATTTTTCCATTCCAATTTCAAAGAAAATTTATCATTTCCTTCTTCTAGAGGACTGGAGATGATGGAATACCCCTTTCTGTGGTTGGCAATTTACATCGGAAACAAAATCTTTTAAGTTTTTTTTTATTTCTTTTTTGTTGATGAAAGTTTTTTTAATATCATAGTTTTTTCATTTTTTGTTTCAAGTCTCTCTCTGTAGCTCCTCATTTTCTACGGTACATCCAAAACAGACAACATCCTAGCGCTTCATAGTCTTTCTTTATTTTTGCATAATTTTTCCAATAATTACCAGTTAATTCTATCCAAGTAACAAAAGATTAGTCTATTATTTTGAGGTTTTTTTACATTAACGATGGTTGGCAGCTTACTTGAACACCAAACCATTCAAATTCGAATAATTATTTTAATTCAGTCCCTATTGGAAACAACAACATTTTTGTAATTAAAACATTCTCAAAATATCATAACTTTCATCGTTTTTTCATACAGTCTCCCTTTGTTTATCCTATCTCTAACCACGTGAGTAGCCGGTTACATCGGAAACTAACAGACTCCTATCTAGGGCTTCATAGTTTTTTTTTTTTCAATTTTCAAAATGTTTTTCTTATAATTTTTGTCTTTTCTTTTCATGCAGAGGCCCATAAGAAGAACTACTCGCTTCAAAGTGAGTTGCCATGGTCTATCCAAAACAGACACCTTTTTAGTGTTTCTCAGTTTTTTTAAATATTATTTTCAATAATTATCATTCAATTCATTCCAAGTAACATGAGAAGTGTCAACCTTCTCGTAGTATCTTTGCATTAACGATGGTTGGCCGGTCAATTGAGCACCTAACCAGTTAACTTTCAATATTTCTTTTTTCCTCATCTTCCAAATGAAAAGTTTTAATTTTCATTTATTTAGACAAGGCCAGAAATCGTCCCTCTTCAATCTATTCATCAGAAAGTTTTAGAGGTAACAATAACATTTCTTAACTTTTTTCAATTTCATTCTTGTTAATGAAACATTTCCAAAACATCATAATTTTGATCAATTTATGTTGTACAATTTCCACATTTCAAACCTTATTTTCCTTTCATGAGTTTTGGTGCATTTTGCGAGCTGTGTTTTAAATTTAGTTCGTTAAATCACTTGTTTCAGTCTGCATATCTCTGAAAACAAACATTTACTTTTCTATTTCTTTATTAGGTTCAACTAACTTCAAGTTTTTTCCATTTATTATTTATATTTTCTATCTATTATTTCAAAATGGTTGCTTTAGACCGTCTTTTTCCGAGACGTTGTGAGCGTAAGTTTATTTTGAAAAATTATTTTGTCGGATAGGTTTTTTGCCAGACTAAATAAAGTAGCATTTATATATGGATTTCTATTTATTTAAATTGTAACCAATTTTTTTACAATAATCTCAATGGGAAATTGCTTCTGGAAACGGCTAACATTTAGATCCACTTTAATAGTGTCTTTGATTAAGCAAAGAGAGATTCTGTTGCCTGTTGAATTCCTGTACTTTATTCTAAAATAAGTTGAGTCAGTAGAGAATTTAATCCAAGCCAGAGAAGAACCAATTTATTTAACCTCTGTTAAATAAGGTAGTCTCAGTAGGCTTTAGGATATTGATGAGGATGAGCTCACTCAAGGCCATTCAGAGGCTCAGATTAGACCACTGTTGAGAAAGCCTGGTCTTAATCAAAACGTTGCTTCATTCTACAGAAAAAATTTTGATTTGTCTAATTTATCTAAGAGGCTTCTTCTTAACAGAATCATAAGCTAGCTAAACAATTCAAATCTTCTTTCCACCAAAAAATCAACTTAATTTTGTCATTATTCCACTGTGACGCTGTCACAAAATGCTATTCAGAGATTTTTGGAATGGCCAATGAAGGTGAATTTTCCGTCCTTTTACTGCTAGACTTGTCAGCTGCCTTTGACATAGTTGATCACAGTACTTTGTTGAAATGGCTGAAAAGCACAGATGGTTTTGATGGTTCCACATTTGAATGGTTCTAAAACTACTTAAGTGATGAATCCCTCATTGTACGCTGCGGTGAGACAGAATCGGATTTTGTCGATTTCGTTTATTCTCTAGTGGGTGTCCCTTAAGGATCTGTTTATGGACCATTGTTGTTTCCTCTATACAATATAGACCTTGACAGATACTAATAAATGCTAGATCTTCATCAGAATGTTGATGACATTTTAATATTTGGCCACTACAATCAAGAAAGATCAGAAAAATTGCAGATGAGAGTGTTTGGCTGTGTAGATGAAACAGCACCTTGGCTGTGAGCCAATTGCCTTAAGTTTAACAGTTAGAAGACTGAAGTGAGTGGGTTCTCCTTTGCCGGAATCTGAAAGCTTTTTGAGCTATTCTGTTCGTGTATTAAAAAGCAACATTTTTCCATCAAAGATCTCTGAAGAACTTGGAAATATCCATAGAAAGAGACCTCACAATGTCAACGCAGATCTCATAAACAATACAGATGTATTCTACCCTTTTGCGTCAAACAAGATCCATCAAGGGATTTTTGAAAATGGGATCTTTGGAGACACTTGCATCAGCCTCAGACTTAGAGACTATGAAACATGGCTTTAGTCAGTTTATCTGAGGTAGCAACGCATATTATTTGATCAATAATCCATACAAGAACAAGGCTCATTACAGGAGTAGAAAAATATGATCACATTACACCGGTATTCAAAGAGCTTCACCGAGTTGAAATTATTATTGAAAATGATTTCCAAATTGGTCTGCAGATTTACTCAATCTTCATTACTGAGACGTGTTCAGTGGTCACAAAACTCTCCGGGGTTATATGCACTATAATATATTGGTATTTGTATTGTATTGTATTGTTTTGAAAAATGGCTCTGATCGGAAACAACCAGACTTTTTTCTAAATATTCATAGTTTATTTTTTTATTCGGAAAGATGTTTTCCAATGATTCTTAGTATGTTCATAAGAAGTAACAAAAGAACTGTCAACTTTTTTGAAGCAACTTTGCATTATCGATGGTTGGCTGCTTACATCAACAACTGAACTGTTAAAACTCAATGCTTTTTGTTCATTCCTGTTTCATAGAATAATTTTTTTTTCTCTAGTGGTCAAGAGATTATGACTCACCCCCCTCTGTGAGTGGCCGATTAACAGTGGGAACAAACACATTCTTTTTAGATAACTCATAATTCATTTGTCGTCAAAAAGTTTTCAAAATACCATAACTTTCATTAATTACCGTTTTTTTTTTATAAATTAATTGTTAGTTTTCCTACCTTCTACTTAAGTAGACGGTTTTAATCAGAATTAAAAAGACTTCTTTCTAGTGATTCATAGTTTATTTTTTTATTTGAAAGAATGTTTTTTCATGAATTATTAGTTAAATTATAATAAGTAACAAAAAAGTCGTCAATTTATTCGAAGTAGCTTTGCATTAAGGAGGGTTGTTGGGTTGAATAACAAAAACACTGTTAAACTTCAAGGCTCATTTTTCCATTCCAATTTCAAAGAAAATTTATCATTTCCTTCTTCTAGAGGACTGGAGATGATGGAATACCCCTTTCTGTGGTTGGCAATTTACATCGGAAACAAAATCTTTTCAGTTTTTTTTTATTTCTTTTTTGTTGATGAAAGTTTTTTTAATATCATAGTTTTTTCATTTTTTGTTTCAAGTCTCTGTAGCTCCTCATTTTCTACGGTACATCCAAAACAGACAACATCCTAGCGCTTCATAGTCTTTCTTTATTTTTGCATAATTTTTCCAATAATTACCAGTTAATTCTATCCAAGTAACAAAAGATTAGTCTATTAATTTGAAGTATTTTTACATTAACGATGGTTGGCAGCTTACTTGAACACCAAACCATTCAAATTCGAATAATTATCTTAATTCAGTCCCTATTGGAAACAACAACATTTTTGTAATTAAAACATTCTCAAAATATCATAACTTTCATCGTTTTTTCATACAGTCTCCCTTTGTTTATCCTATCTCTAACCACGTGAGTAGCCGGTTACATCGGAAACTAACAGACTCCTATCTAGGGCTTCATAGTTTTTTTTTTTTCAATTTTCAAAATGTTTTTCTTATAATTTTTGTCTTTTCTTTTCATGCAGAGGCCCATAAGAAGAACTACTCGCTTCAAAGTGAGTTGCCATGGTCTATCCAAAACAGACACCTTTTTAGTGTTTCACAGTTTTTTTTAATATTATTTTCAATAATTATCATTCGATTCATTCCAAGTAACAAGAGAAGTGTCAACCTTCTCGTAGTATCTTTGCATTAACGATGGTTGGCCGGTCAATTGAGCACCTAACCAGTTAACTTTCAATATTTCTTTTTTCCTCATCTTCCAAATGAAAAGTTTTAATTTTCATTTATTTAGACGAGGCCAAAATCCGTCCCTTTTCGAGCTATTGATCGTCAACCTTTAGAGGTAACAATTACATTTTTTAACTTTTTTCAATTTCATTCTTGTTAATGAAACATTTCCAAAACATCATAATTTTGATCAATTTTTGTTGTACAATTTTCACATTTCAAACCTTATTTTCCTTTCATGAGTTTTGGTGCATTTTGCGAGCTGTGTTTTAAATTTAGTTCGTTAAATCACTTGTTTCAGTCTGCATATCTCTGAAAACAAACATTTACTTTTCTATTTCTTTATTAGGTTCAACTAAATTCAAGTTTTTTCCATTTATTATTCACATTTTCTATCTATTATTTCAAAATGGTTGCTTTAGACCGTCTTTTTCCGAGACGTTATAACCGTTAATTCATTTTGAAAAATCATTTTGTCGGATAGGTTTTTTGCCAGACTAATTAAAGTAGCATTTATATACGGATTTCTATTCATTTAAATTGTAACCAATTTTTTTACAATAATCTCAATGGGAAATTGCTTCTGGAAACGGCTAACATTTAGAGCCACATTTACAGTGTCTCTGATTAAGCAAAGAGAGATTCTGTTGCCTGTTGAATTCCTGTATTTCCTTTTTAAAAAAAGTTGAGTCAGTAAAGACTTCAATCCAAGCCAGAGAAGAACCAATTTATTTAGCCTATGTTAAATAAGGTAGTCTCAGTAGTCTTCAGGATGTTGATGAGGATGAGCTCACACAAGGCCATTCAGAGGCTCAGATTAGACCACTGTTGAAAAAGCCTGGTCTTAATCAAAACATTGCTTCATTCTACAGAAACAACTTTGATTTGTCTATTTTGTCTAAGAGGCTTTTCTCAACAGAATCATGAGCTATCTAAATAATTCAAATCTTCCTTCCACCCAAAATTCAACTTATTTTTGTCATTGTTCCACTGGTATCGCTGTCATAAAATTGTACTCAGAGATTTTTGTAACGGCCAATGATGGTAAATTTCCCATCCTTTTACTGCTAGACTTGTCAGCTGCCTTTGACATATTTGATCACAATACATTGTTGAAACGGCTTAAAAGCACATATGGTTTTGATGGTTCCACATTTAAATGGTTCTTAAACTACTTGAGTAATAAATCTTTCAATGTACCTTTCGGTGAGACAGAATCGGTTTTTGTCGATTTCGTTTATATTTTAGTTGGTGTCCCACAAGGATCTGTTCTTAGACCATTTTTGTTTCCTCTATACAATGGAGTCCTTGAATAAGTAGATATAAAATCTAGAAAATCATCAAAGTGCTGATGTCCCTTGAATATAAGAAGGAACAGAAAAATTGCAGATGAGAATGTCTAAGTTTGTAAATGGATTTGAAACTCGGTTGTGAGCCAATTGCCGCAAGTTCAACAGTTAGAAGCATGAGGTGAGCTGGTTCTCCTTTCGTTGGAATCTGAATGTTTTTTGATCTATTTTGTCCGTGTATTAGAAAGCAACATTTTTCCATCGAAAATCTGTGAGTAACTTGGGATTTTCATCGTATTTTTCCATTAAAAATGTTTTTTCTCATTAGTTTTGTCGTTTTCCTTCTTACAGGCTTCTTACCCTTTTGATGTTTTCTTCACATACATGAGTTGCCATGGTTCATCGGAAGCAAACAGACACCTTTTTAGTGCTTCAAATCTAGTTTTTCGAATTTCAAAATGTGTTTTTCAATAATCATTAATTATGTAATAAAATTCTTTTAAATTTTTGTCATCTTTTCAAAATTTTCTTCACTTTAGCGTTTGTTGGCGGGTTGCTTAGTTAAATTCTAGTTTAACACTAGTTTAATGATCTTTGCTCATGGTACTTGATAATCCTTTTCTTATAATTCCTGTTAAAAAATCTTCATGTTCATTAAAAAAATTATTTCATATAAAACTTGATTAACATTTTTATATACAGAGAATCAGGAAGCGCCTCCAGAAACATGTATGTGTTCGGCCTATACGCCAACAAAACATTTTTTTCAGTTTTTATCGTCTTAACTGTTATTTACGTAATTTTAATTCATTCAATAATATTTTCATGAAACTTTATACTTTTTCACATCACTTCTTGTTTAACAAACATTGTGTCGATCATGAAATGATAAGATCATAAAATATAATTCATGACAATGTTGACGCCTTTGTTACAGTATATACAGAATGTATATTTACAGTTGCACAGAATGAGTCAATGAATGAGCAAATTATATAAACAATTTTTTTTTTCAAAACTTTCATTGTCTTAGCATGAATCTTAAATAATAACCTCATTCAGTTTTTAAAAAAAGTCACTTTATTCCATTTCAAAAAGCCCTCGTGTTTGTTTTCGTGTGCGCATTTGATGTTTTCAAGATTAAGAATTGCTTTTCAAAAGACAAAACTTCTTGTTTTCCCGAGGCTCATTTTTTATCCTTCTTTCATGCAAATTTTATGAATGTTTTTTCAGTGGTATGGACATGATGCCCTTGATGCCCCTGTGAGTGCGCGATTTACATGTGAAACAAACACAATCTTTCAGTTTCGTTGGCGGTTTACATTAACAAATAAACTGTTAAACTTCAATGCTTATTTTTCTATTCTTTTTTCATAGAATTTTGATTTTTCTGGTGGCTTGAAGATAACAGTTTTCCCTCTTTTCTCATTAGTTTTTGTCGTTTCTCTTTATACAGGATCTCTCTGGGGACCCTTCTCCCCCCCACGTGAGTTGTTATGGTCCTTCCAAACAGACACCTTTTGAGTGTTTCACAGTTTTTTTTTCATTAGAAAAAAATTTCTTCAATAATTATCATTCAATTCATTCTTTTAGTTTCTCATTTTCCCACGGTACATCCAACACAGACAACTTTCTAGCGCTTCATAGTTTTTTTTCTCTTTTTTAACTATATTTTTCATTAATTATTAGTAATTTTATAATAGCAAACAAAAGATTTGAAACTTTTTTAAAAGTCTTTGCATTAACAATGGTTTGGTGGTTACGTGAGCAACTAACCTGTATGTGTCCAAAGCTCATTTTTTATCCTTCTTTCATGCAAATTTTATGAATGTTTTTCCAGTGGTATGGACATGATGCCCTTGATGCCCCTGTGAGTGCGCGATTTACATGTGAAACAAACACAATCTTTCAGTTTCGTTGGCGGTTTACATTAACAAATAAACTGTCAAACTTCAATGCTTATTTTTTTATTCTTTTTTCATGGAATTTTGATTTTTCTGGTGGCTTGAAGATAACAGTTTTCCCTCTTTTCTCATTAGTTTTTGTCGTTTCTCTTTATACAGGATCTCTCTGGGGACCCTTCTCCCCCCCACGTGAGTTGTTATGGTCCTTCCAAACAGACACCTTTTGAGTGTTTCACAGTTTTTTTTTCATTAGAAAAAAAAATTTCTTCAATAATTATCATTCAATTCATTCTTGTAGTTCCTCATTTTCCCACGGTACATACAACACAGACAACTTTCTAGCGCTTCATAGTTTTTTTTCTCTTTTTTAACTATATTTTTCATTAATTATTAGTAATTTTATAATAGCAAACAAAAGATTTGAAACTTTTTTAAAAGTCTTTGCATTAACAATGGTTTGGTGGTTACGTGAGCAACTAACCTGTATGTGTCCAAAGCTCATTTTTTATCCTTCTTTCATGCAAATTTTATGAATGTTTTTCCAGTGGTATGGACATGATGCCCTTGATGCCCCTGTGAGTGCGCGATTTACATGTGAAACAAACACAATCTTTCAGTTTCGTTGGCGGTTTACATTAACAAATAAACTGTCAAACTTCAATGCTTATTTTCCTTTTTAGATAACTTCTATTTCATTTGTCGACTAAACATTTTCAAAACATCATAACTTTCATCAATTTTCGTTTTATTTTTTATAAATTCCTTCATGGTTCTTCTACCTTCTACTTGAGTAGACGGCTTACATCGTAAACATACAGACATCTTTCTAATTCTTTATAGTTTTTTATTCGTTTGAAAAATTGTTTTCCAATGATTATTAGTAAATTCATTAAAAGAAACAAAAGAATTTTCAAATTTTTTGAAGCATCTTTGCATTAACGATGGTTGGCGGCTTATATCAACAAATGAACTGATTAACTTCAATGAGCATTTTTCCATTCCTGTTTCATGGACAATTTTTCTTTTTTTTTCTAGTTGCCTGGAGATGATGGCTCAGTCCCTTCTGTGAGTGGGCGATTAACAGTGGACACAAACAATACAAAAAAATACAATACAAAAACGAATATTATTATAGTGGCATCAACCCCATAGAGTTTCGAGGCCACAAACACATTCTATTTAGATTACTTATATTTCATTTTTCAACAAAAAAGTTTTCAAAATATCATAACTTTAACCAATTTCTGTTGTATTTTTTATAAATTCCTTCATGGTTCTTCTACTTCGTACTTTAGTAGACGGCTTACATCAGAAACAAACTGACTGTTTCAAGTGATTTCATTTTTTTTCTCTAGTGGCCTGGAGATGATGGCTCACCACCGTCTGTGAGTGGGCGAGTAACAGTGGGACCAAAGACTTTCTTTTTAGTTTACTTATAGTTCATTTCTCAACAAAACATTCTCAAAATTTCATTAATTTTCTCAATTTTCCTTGTATTTTTGTATCCCGGAGATGAGTCACTCTGTGAGTGGGCGATTAACAGTGGAAACAAACAAAATCTTTTCAGTTTCTTTTTAATTATTTTATTGATGAAATTTTTTGAAATATCAAAGTTTTTGTCATTTTTTGTTTTGCAGTCTCTCCCTGTAGTTCCTCTTCCTCCCACGGTACATCCAAACAGACAACTTTGCAGCGCTTCATATTCTTTTATCACTTTTGTTTGAACATTTTTCCCAATAATTACCAGTTAATTCATTCCAAGTTACAAAAGATTTGTAAAATATATTGAAGTATCTTTGCGCTAACGATGGTTGGCTTCTTACTTGAGCACCAAACCAGTTAAATTTGAATGATTATTTTTTCATTCTTATTTCATGGAAACGTTTTTTTCCTCAGTGGCCTGGAGATGATGGCTCAGTCCCTTCTGTGAGTGCGCGATTAAGAGTGGAAACGAACACATTCTTTTAAGACAACTTAAATTTCATTTGTCGACTAAACATTTTCAAAACATCATAACTTTCATCAATTTTCGTTTTATTTTTTATAAATTCCTTCATGGTTCTTCTACCTTCTACTTGAGTAGACGGCTTACATCGGAAACATACAGACATCTTTCTAATTCTTTGTAGTTTTTCTTTCGTTTGAAAAAATGTTTTTCCCAATTATTATCAATAAATTCATAATAAATAACAAAAGAATTGTCAAATTTTTTGAAGCATCTTTGCATCAACGATGGTTGGCGGCTTATATCAACAAACGAACTGTTAAACTTCAACGATCATTTTTCCATTCCTGTTTTATAGACAATTTATCATTTTTCACCTCTAGTGGCATGGAGATGATGGCTCACCCCCTTCTGTGAATGGGCGATTAACAGTGGAAACAAACAAAATCTTTTCAGTTTCTTTTTATTTATTTTTTTTGATGAAGTTTTTTGAACTATCATAGTTTTTGTCATTTTTTGTTTTACAGTCTCTCCCTGTAGTTCCTCTTACTCCCACGGTACATCCTAAACAGACAACTTTGTAGCGCTTCATAATCTTTTATCACTTTTTTTTCAACATTTTTCCAATAATTACCAGTTAATTAAATCCAAGTTACAAAAGACTTGTAAAATATATTGAAGTATCTTTGCACTAACGATGGTTGGCTTCTTACTTGAGCACCAAACCAGTTAAATTTGAACGATTTTTTTTCATTCTTATTTCATGGAAACGTTTTTTTCCTCAGTGGCCTGAAGATGATGACTCAGTCCCTTCTGTGAGTGCGCGATTAAGAGTGGAAACGAACACATTCTTTTAAGACAACTTAAATTTCATTTGTCGACTAAACATTTTCAAAACATCATAACTTTCATCAATTTTCGTTTTATTTTTTATAAATTCCTTCATGGTTCTTCTACCTTCTACTTGAGTAGACGGCTTACATCGGAAACATACAGACATCTTTCTAATTCTTTGTAGTTTTTCTTTCGTTTGAAAAAATGTTTTTCCCAATTATTATCAATAAATTCATAATAAATAACAAAAGAATTGTCAAATTTTTTGAAGCATCTTTGCATCAACGATGGTTGGCGGCTTATATCAACAAACGAACTGTTAAACTTCAATGAGCATTTTTCCATTCCTGTTTTATAGACAATTTATCATTCTTCACCTCTAGTGGCATGGAGAGGATGGCTCACCCCCTTCTGTGAGTGGGCGATTAACAGTGGAAACAAACAAAATCTTTTCAGTTTGTTTTTATTTATTTTTTTTGAGGAAGTTTTTTGAACTATCAAAGTTTTTGTCATTTTTTGTTTTGCAGTCTCTCCCTGTAGTTCCTCTTACTCCCACGGTACATCCTAAACAGACAACTTTGTAGCGCTTCATAATCTTTTATCACTTTTTTTTGAACATTTTTCCAATAATTACCAGTTAATTCATTCCAAGTTACAAAAGATTTGTAAAATATATTGAAGTATCTTTGCGCTAACGATGGTTGGCTTCTTACTAGAGCACCAAACCAGTTAAATTTGAATGATTATTTTTTCATTCTTATTTCATGGAAACGTTTTTTCCCTTAGAGGCCTGAAGATGATGACTCAGTCCCTTCTGTGAGTGCATGATTAAGAGTGGAAACGAACACAATCTTTTAAGACAACTTAAAGTTCATTTGTCGACTAAACATTTTCAAAACATCATAACTTTCATCAATTTTCGTTTTATTTTTTATAAATTCCTTCATGGTTCTTCTACCTTCTACTTGAGTAGACGGATTACATCGGAAACATACAGACATCTTTCTAATTCTTTGTAGTTTTTCTTTCGTTTGAAAAAATATTTTCCCAATTATTATCAATAAATTCATAATAAATAACAAAAGAATTGTCAAATTTTTTGAAGAATCTTTGCATTAACGATGGTTGGCAGCTTATATCAACAAATGAACTGATTAACTTCAATGAGCATTTTTCCATTCCTGTTTTATTGACAATTTATCATTTTTATCCTCTAGTGGCCTGGAGATGATGGCTCACCCTCTTCTGTGAGTGGGCGATTAACAGTGGAAACAAACAAAATCTTTTCAGTTTGTTTTTATTTATTTTTTTTGATAAAGTTTTTTGAACTATCATAGTTTTGTCATTTTTTGTTTTGCAGTCTCTCCCTGTAGTTCCTTTTCTTCCCACGGTACATCCGAAACAGACAACTTTGTAGCGCTTCATAATCTTTTATCACTTTTTTTTCAACATTTTTCCAATAATTACCAGTTAATTCATTCCAAGTTACAAAAGATTTGTAAAATATATTGAAGTATCTTTGCGCTAACGATGGTTGGCTTCTTACTTGAGCACCAAACCAGTTAAATTTGAATGATTATTTTTTCATTTTTATTTCATGGAAACGTTTTTTTCCTCAGTGGCCTGAAGATGATGGCTCAGTCCCTTCTGTGAGTGCACGATTAAGAGTGGAAACGAACACAATCTTATAAGACAACTTAAATTTCAATTGTCGACAAAACATTTTCAAAACATCATAACTTTCATCAATTTTCGTTTTATTTTTTATAAATTCCTTCATGGTTCTTCTACCTTCTACTTGAGTAGACGGCTTACATCGGAAACATACAGACATCTTTCTAATTCTTTATAGTTTTTTTTTCTTTTGAACAAATGTTTTTCCCAATTATTATCATTAAATTCATAAAAAGTAACAAAAGAATTGTCAAATTTTTTGAAGCATCTTTGCATCAACGATGGTTGGCGGCTTATATCAACAAATGAACTGATTAACTTCAATGAGCATTTTTCCATTCCTGTTTTATTCACAATTTATCATTTTTATCCTCTAGTGGCCTGGAGATGATGGCTCACCCTCTTCTGTGAGTGGGCGATTAACAGTGGAAACAAACAAAATCTTTTCAGTTGTTTTTTTTTTTTTTTTTTGATGAAATTTTTTGAACTATCATAGTTTTTGTCATTTTTTGTTTTGCAGTCTCTCCCTGTAGTTCCTCTTACTCCCACGGTACATCCAAACAGACAACTTTGTAGCGCTTCATAATCTTTTATCACTTTTTTATGAACATTTTTCCAATAATTACCAGTTAATTCATTCCAAGTTACAAAAGATTTGTAAAATATATTGAAGTATCTTTGCGCTAACGATGGTTGGCTTCTTACTTGAGCACCAAACCAGTTAAATTTGAATGATTATTTTTTCATTCTTACTTCATGGAAACGTTTTTTCCCTTAGTGGCCTGAAGATGATGGCTCAGTCCCTTCTGTGAGTGCACGATTAAGAGTGGAAACGAACACATTCTTTTAAGACAACTTAAATTTCATTTGTCGACTAAACATTTTCAAAACATCATAACTTTCATCAATTTTTGTTTTATTTTTTATAAATTCCTTCATGGTTCTTCTACCTTCTACTTGAGTAGACGGCTTACATCGGAAACATACAGACATCTTTCTAATTCTTTGTAGTTTTTCTTTCGTTTGAAAAAATATTTTCCCAATTATTATCAATAAATTCATAATAAATAACAAAAGAATTGTCAAATTTTTTGAAGAATCTTTGCATTAACGATGGTTGGCGGCTTATATCAACAAATGAACTGATTAACTTCAATGAGCATTTTTCCATTCCTGTTTCATTGACAACTTATCATTTTTATCCTCTAGTGGCCTGGAGATGATGGCTCACCCTCTTCTGTGAGTGGGCGATTAACAGTGGTAACAAACAAAATTTTTTCAGTTTGTTTTTTTTTTTTTTTTTGATGAAATTTTTTGAAATATCAAAGTTTTTGTCATTTTTTGTTTTGCAGTCTCTCCCTGTAGTTCCTTTTCTTCCCACGGTACATCCTAAACAGACAACTTTGTAGCGCTTCATAATCTTTTATCACTTTTTTTTGAACATTTTTCCAATAATTACCAGTTACAAAAGATTTGTAAAATATTTTGAAGTATCTTTGCGCTAACGATGGTTGGCTTCTTACTTGAGCACCAAACCAGTTAAATTTGAATGATTATTTTTTCATTCTTACTTCATGGAAACGTTTTTTCCCTTAGAGGCCTGAAGATGATGACTCAGTCCCTTCTGTGAGTGCACGATTAAGAGTGGAAACGAACACATTCTTTTAAGACAACTTAAATTTCATTTGTCGACTAAACATTTTCAAAACATCATAACTTTCATCAATTTTTGTTTTATTTTTTATAAATTCCTTCATGGTTCTTCTACCTTCTACTTGAGTAGACGGCTTACATCGGAAACATACAGACATCTTTCTAATTCTTTATAGTTTTTTTTTCTTTTGAACAAATGTTTTTCCCAATTATTATCATTAAATTCATAAAAAGTAACAAAAGAATTGTCAAATTTTTTGAAGCATCTTTGCATCAACGATGGTTGGCGGCTTATATCAACAAATGAACTGATTAACTTCAATGAGCATTTTTCCATTCCTGTTTTATTCACAATTTATCATTTTTATCCTCTAGTGGCCTGGAGATGATGGCTCACCCTCTTCTGTGAGTGGGCGATTAACAGTGGAAACAAACAAAATCTTTTCAGTTGTTTTTTTTTTTTTTTTTGATGAAACTTTTTGAACTATCATAGTTTTTGTCATTTTTTGTTTTGCAGTCTCTCCCTGTAGTTCCTCTTACTCCCACGGTACATCCTAAACAGACAACTTTGTAGCGCTTCATAATCTTTTATCACTTTTTTTTCAACATTTTTCCAATAATTACCAGTTAATTCATTCCAAGTTACAAAAGATTTGTAAAATATATTGAAGTATCTTTGCGCTAACGATGGTTGGCTTCTTACTTGAGCACCAAACCAGTTAAATTTGAATGATTATTTTTTCATTCTTACTTCATGGAAACGTTTTTTCCCTTAGAGGCCTGAAGATGATGACTCAGTCCCTTCTGTGAGTGCGCGATTAAGAGTGGAAACGAACACAATCTTTTAAGACAACTTAAATTTCATTTGTCGACTAAACATTTTCAAAACATCATAACTTTCATCAATTTTTGTTTTATTTTTTATAAATTCCTTCATGGTTCTTCTACCTTCTACTTGAGTAGACGGCTTACATCGGAAACATACAGACATCTTTCTAATTCTTTGTAGTTTTTCTTTCGTTTGAAAAAATGTTTTCCCAATTATTATCAATAAATTCATAATAAATAACAAAAGAATTGTCAAATTTTTTGAAGAATCTTTGCATTAACGATGGTTGGCGGCTTATATCAACAAATGAACTGATTAACTTCAATGAGCATTTTTCCATTCCTGTTTCATGGAAAATTTTTCTTTTTTATCCTCTAGTGGCCTGGAGATGATGGCTCACCCTCTTCTGTGAGTGGGCGATTAACAGTGGAAACAAACAAAATCTTTTCAGTTTGTTTTTATTTATTTTTTTTGATAAAGTTTTTTGAACTATCATAGTTTTGTTCTTTTTTTTTTTACAGTCTCTCCCTGTAGTTCCTTTTCTTCCCACGGTACATCCGAAACAGACAACTTTGTAGCGCTTCATAATCTTTTATCACTTTTTTTTCAACATTTTTCCATTAATTACCAGTTAATTCATTCCAAGTTACAAAAGACTTGTAAAATATATTGAAGTATCTTTGCACTAACGATGGTTGGCTTCTTACTTGAGCACCAAACCAGTTAAATTTGAATGATTATTTTTTCATTCTTATTTCATGGAAACGTTTTTTTTCTCAGTGGCCTGAAGATGATGGCTCAGTCCCTTCTGTGAGTGCGCGATTAAGAGTGGAAACGAACACAATCTTTTAAGACAACTTAAATTTCATTTGTCGACTAAACATTTTCAAAACATCATAACTTTCATCAATTTTCGTTTTATTTTTTATAAATTCCTTCATGGTTCTTCTACCTTCTACTTGAGTAGACGGCTTACATCGGAAACATACAGACATCTTTCTAATTCTTTGAAGTTTTTCTTTCGTTTGAAAAAATATTTTCCCAATTATTATCATTAAATTCATAAAAAGTAACAAAAGAATTGTCAAATTTTTTGAAGCATCTTTGCATTAACGATGGTTGGCGGCTTATATCAACAAATGAACTGATTAACTTCAATGAGCATTTTTCCATTCCTGTTTTATTGACAACTTATCATTTTTATCCTCTAGTGGCCTGGAGATGATGGCTCACCCTCTTCTGTGAGTGGGCGATTAACAGTGGATACAAACAAAATCTTTTCAGTTGTTTTTATTTTTTTATTTTTGATGAAGTTTTTTGAACTATCATAGTTTTTGTCATTTTTTGTTTTATAGTCTCTCCCTGTAGTTCCTCTTACTCCCACGGTACATCCTAAACAGACAACTTTGTAGCGCTTCATAATCTTTTATCACTTTTTTTTGAACATTTTTTCCAATAATTACCAGTTAATTCATTCCAAGTTACAAAAGATTTGTAAAATATATTGAAGTATCTTTGCGCTAACGATGGTTGGCTTCTTACTTGAGCACCAAACCAGTTAAATTTGAATGATTATTTTTTCATTCTTATTTCATGGAAACGTTTTTTCCCTCAGAGGCCTGAAGATGATGACTCAGTCCCTTCTGTGAGTGCGCGATTAAGAGTGGAAACGAACACAATCTTTTAAGACAACTTAAATTTCATTTGTCGACTAAACATTTTCAAAACATCATAACTTTCATCAATTTTCGTTTTATTTTTTATAAATTTCTTCATGGTTCTTCTACCTTCTACTTGAGTAGACGGCTTACATCGGAAACATACAGACATCTTTCTAATTCTTTGTAGTTTTTCTTTCGTTTGAAAAAATATTTTCCCAATTATTATCAATAAATTCATAATAAATAACAAAAGAATTGTCAAATTTTTTGAAGAATCTTTGCATCAACGATGGTTGGCGGCTTATATCAACAAATGAACTGATTAACTTCAATGAGCATTTTTCCATTCCTGTTTTATTGACAACTTATCATTTTTATCCTCTAGTGGCCTGGAGATGATGGCTCACCCTCTTCTGTGAGTGGGCGATTAACAGTGGATACAAACAAAATCTTTTCAGTTGTTTTTATTTATTTTTTTTTGATGAAGTTTTTTGAACTATCATAGTTTTTGTCATTTTTTGTTTTATAGTCTCTCCCTGTAGTTCCTCTTACTCCCACGGTACATCCTAAACAGACAACTTTGTAGCGCTTCATAATCTTTTATCACTTTTTTTTGAACATTTTTTCCAATAATTACCAGTTAATTCATTCCAAGTTACAAAAGATTTGTAAAATATATTGAAGTATCTTTGCGCTAACGATGGTTGGCTTCTTACTTGAGCACCAAACCAGTTAAATTTGAATGATTATTTTTTCATTCTTATTTCATGGAAACGTTTTTTCCCTTAGAGGCCTGAAGATGATGACTCAGTCCCTTCTGTGAGTGCGCGATTAAGAGTGGAAACGAACACAATCTTTTAAGACAACTTAAATTTCAATTTTCGACTAAACATTTTCAAAACATCATACCTTTCATCAATTTTCGTTTTATTTTTTATAAATTTCTTCATGGTTCTTCTACCTTCTACTTGAGTAGACGGCTTACATCGGAAACATACAGACATCTTTCTAATTCTTTATAGTTTTTTTTTTCGTTTGAACAAATGTTTCTCCCAATTATTATCATTAAATTCATAAGATGTGACAAAAGAATTGTCAAATTTTTTGAAGCATCTTTGCATTAACGATAGTTGGCGGCTTATATCAACAAATGAACTGATTAACTTCATTGAGTATTTTTCCTTTCCTGTTTTATTGACAATTTATCATTCTTCCCCTCTAGTGGCCTGGAGATGAGGGCTCACCCCCTTCTGTGAGTGGGCGATTAACAGTGGAAACAAACAAAATTTTTTCAGTTTCTTTTTATTTTTATTTTTATGAAGTTTTTTGAACTACCATAGTTTTTGTCACTTTTTTGTTTTGCAGTCTCTCCCTGTAGTTCCTCTTCCTCCCACGGTACCAGTTAATTGCTTCATAGTAACAGAATTATTTCTCATGACAACGTTGACGCCTTTGTTACAATATACATATGTCGCACAGAATGAGTCAATGAATGAGCAAATTGAAAAAACAAAAACAAAATTTTCAAACCTTCTCTTGTCTTGGCATGAATCTTAATTCATAACTTCACTCAGTTTTCAAAAATCAATCTTTCATTTCACGGAGTTTTCCATGTTTGTTTTCGTGTGCGTATTTGATTTTTCCAAGAGTGAGTATTGCTTTTCAATATACAATACTTCTTGTTTTCCCATGTTCTCCTAATCGCCAAATCTTCTCTCAAAACAGAGCAAAAGTTAATGAACATTTTCTAAAATAAAAAAATTCAAACTACTTTAGATTTTAATTTTTGCCAAAATTCAATTTAATAGATTTCCTTTTGCAATAAAATACAATACAAACACGAATATTATTATAGTGGCATTAACCCCTTAGAGTTTCAAGGTCACAGTCTCCACATTTTCTTTGATTTTTTGTTTGTTTTTTCACTTAAATCTCAAAGCTAGATAGTTTTTTTGTTAGTTTTGATTCAGTGTTTATACGTTTTCAATTTTTTATTTTTCTTTTGGGATTTTCATTGTTATGTTTTTTCATACAACTTCGGCTAAGTTTAAAACAACTTTTTTAAAATATGTTTTCAAAATTACGTTTTTCTATTTTTTCTTCAAATATTTGAGATCTCTTCTTGTTTTTTTTTAACTTGATTTTTCAATTTCTCCTTTTTCTAAGAATTTTTTCATTAATCCTCTTTTGATGAAAAACATAGAAATAAATTCTAAATTTTTATGTTCCGAATGGAGTTATGGCAATTTTTTCCAACAATTTTTTACTTTCGAACTTTTATTGATATTCTTTTTGACTTTTTTTTCAAAAATATAAAGTTTTACTTTTTTTTCAATATTTCTTCTACCTCTTTATCATTAACTCAACTTTCCATCCAGGCTTCTTTTTTCCGCTACATCAAAGACCATATCGTAAACATTTCTCAATTTTAACAATTATGAGAAAAAAACAAGTTATTTCAATTTTTATTTTAACTTTCAAAAGTCAACTAAAATTTATAGTGAAAAAACATTTGACTATTTTATCTTTTAAGCTGAAAAAATTTTAACTAACTTCACATCGAAGTTGATTGGATTTGTTTTCAAATGTCACTTAAATTAATGTCTTTTTAATACAACCCTTTCATTCCATTTCTAATTCTATTTTTCAGTTAACTGATCAAAAGAAGGACAACTTGGAAAACAAAGATAATTACTATTTTAAGTCTGAAAGAGTGTCTGTCAAGTGAACCAACAGCCCACCAAGCGAGCAGATCCCCTCCACTTGGTTCTACAATATGCCATGAACACTGTTGCTTAATTATTAAATTGTGATGCTCATGGATCTTTGTGCTTTGAAGCTTTAAACAATAAAACTATAGAACATTCTTCTTCTCGTTCAATCAATTTTGAACAAGTGAAAATAAATATTACTTTTCGAAATAACATTGACTGCAAAAGTGTTCAAAGTTGAACAAAAAAACTTAGTAAATACGTTTTTTCTGTTTTTCAATGTGTGTATTGGAGCAAATTTTTATTTTGGAATGTTACTTTTTCTTATTATTTTTTTCAGTGTTATTTTTAAAAAAACCCACATTCTAAAACTTCATAAGACCGACCAATTTTTCAGAATTTTCAAATACTTCGCCTCACTTTTGCACATAAATAACACTCAAGTATAAAGTCTCTCGTAAACCCATATGAGCTCACGAAACTAGCGGTCTTCGGCTTAACCACAAGTCTCCCATTCACCACTACTTCCCCACTTTTTCGCACACTTGACTGGATCATCTTTGTGATAAAATGGGCTCAAAACACAAATCAAAAGAGACTCATAACGCAACATTTTCCAGTGTGATTCCATGTTCCAATCTGTTTTAATCAAGACATTTGTAACGCGCTTTTCAGCACTATGTTCAAAGGCGCTCCCATGAAAACGATTTTACTCGCTGAGGGCTACTACTGGACTGGACACTCTAGGATGGCATCTGTTTTCTTATTGAGTTGCCGCTTTCAAAATGCTAACCTGAGCTCATCTGATCACACTATATAGAGGTGTTGAACGAAATAAACCATAAGGTTACAAATAATCCGTTCAAAATAGGAATCTAATAGATAATAAAAAATTAAAACAAACTGATGAAACCTCAAAAGTTTAGAATCTGTTCAAGTCTGATTTGATATGAAATGTTTTTTCTTCTTCTTCATTTTAGTTTTAATATCTTTATTTTTTTGGCGTCTTAATTTTTTTTCTATGGGTTCAATCATTCTCTTTTCAATTTTTTAGTTTATATTAATTTGAAATTTTGTATTTAAAAGCTTATTCATTATGTTCTCAGTTTTTCAATAGAAATATTTTCATAAATCATACTGGATCTAGATTAAAATCTATCCTATTATACAAGTGGTCTCTCATAATTCATGGATGAAACTATTGTTATAAACATCCAAACATTTGGTTTGGAAGGATACTTTTTTCTAAAATATTTCATTTTATTTATTGAGTTAAACTTTTCAAAGCCTTTTTTTAATTATTCATTATTTCAAGTACTTTTGGTTATAAATTTAATTTTTCACTCCACTTGCCCAAACTTCAGGCTGCATGGAACAAAACTGAGGTTATACAATCATTAGTATAAAGTTTTTTTTCCTTTTTTGCCTTATTGAAAAAAATATTCATCACTCTGTAGAGACTCCACCACGACAAATTGTGTGTTTTTCTGCAAAATAGCGATCAATTTTGCACATTTTGTTTTGTCATTTTTAAAAGTTTTTTCTGAATAAGTTACAAAAATATCTATTTATTCAGCATATTTCAAATACATATCAGATAGCTGTTTTTGTTTAATTTCAACCTGTTTCGATGGATTGTTTTCATATTATTTTCTGTTTTGCATTCTTTTAATATTATTTTTTTAAATACTATTCAATTTACTCAGTTTTTCTTCGATTACTGTTCAAAAACTTTATAAAAAAATTCAGATTTTTTTGGAATTTGTAAATTCATTATTGATTCGAATTTCCTTACACGGCTCATTATTCTTCAAACCAGGCTCC
This sequence comes from Branchellion lobata, assembly GCA_947562095.1. Classification (NCBI taxonomy): domain Eukaryota; kingdom Metazoa; phylum Annelida; class Clitellata; order Hirudinida; family Piscicolidae; genus Branchellion; species Branchellion lobata. The sequence continues at coordinate 2,868,990 of OX387253.1, forward strand.
TCCCTTATGTTAGTGTTCACCAAATTTAAAAATTTTAGTTTTTTTAAACTTTTTTCTTTGCTTTTTATAATATTAGCTCTCAATAGCTTGAATTTTTTTGATTTTTTTTCAAAGTAACTCAACTACTTTTTCTTCGATAATTCACTATTTTAAACGTTTTCTTGGTGTCAAAAAAGGTTTCGGAAAGTTTTTTTTCATTTTTTATTTTATATTTGTTTTGAATTCACTTTTAATTTTGAGTTTATGTTCTAATCCTCAGCAGCAGAAAGTCAACAGCAGCAAGACAACTTGAACGACAACAACGACACTAAAACTATCAAAAGTGAAATAGTGTATGCCAAGTGAATCAAGAGCCCACCAGTTGAGCAGATCACCTCCACTTGGTTCTACAATATGCCATGAACACTGTTGCTTAATTATTAAATTGTGATGTTCATGGGATTTTGTGTTTCGAGGTTTTAACTATTACAACTGTAGAATATTTATCTTTGTGTTACAATGAAGAAAGAATTTGAAAAAAAAAATGTTGGAAGTAGCAGCAAAGAAAAACAATAAGGTATGTGGGATTATTAAAAATAAAATGAGGAGTGCACTGGAGGAGGCGGAAGGCGGGAAGGCATTTGGCCCAACTGGCTGTAGAAGCACAGGGAAGCTTGAGAGAATACCAGTGAGGCTCCTTACAAAACATTCAAATTAACCTTTGAGGAAGAATGAAGGAGATCTCTTACACCCGTTTACAAGAACATGATAAGGGCACAAGGTTTAGAGGCATAAAACTGATGAGTCACACCTCAAAGATATGGGAGAGAGTGTGAGAAACTAGGCTTAGGGTAGAACAGTTGATCTTGCCGGTAAAAGTGCAACAGAAGCAATATTTGCTTTGAGAATTATTGTTGATGAGTACAGAAAGGGTCGGAAAGTGCTTTAATGGACTTGGAGGAGGCTTGTGAAAGTTGCCTAGAAAATTGTGGCATGGAATGAATAAGCCAATGTTTGATGAGTAGTATGTGATGATTGTGCAGGGATATGTACAAGGAGATTTAGGCGCAGTGAACTGTGCAGTAGGCATGACAGAAGTGTTTGAGGTGAAAAAAGGGTTACATCAGAAGTCGGCTTAGATTCCTAAACGCGTGGAAAAAAGATTCCCTGTGGAAATCTCCAAAAAAAAACAGAGAAGAAAAAGAAGCTTTGAATTTTTGTTTGACAGCTTTGGAAATGTGTGCGAGTTCAATTTGTCGAACAGTTTGTTCAACTTCGTCAGACAAGCCTTCCAACTTTTCTTATGTTTTTCAATCGTCCACGCTAACAGAAGAAATAAAGTTTCAACTAACCTTACAATAAAACACAACGACCAGTAATATTGGAATGACGTTAAGCCATCAGCGAGCTGAGACCTCCTGTTTATTTTCTTAATTCACTTGAAAGCTATTTATGATTTCAACACATTTTTCATTTGAGAAAAAGACCTATTTTCAACTTTATTTTTTGATTTTTCACCACTTACGATGGTGAAAACTTTGAAAGATTTTGTAAACAAGTGGTCATAGAGTATGGGATGAGTGATGAAATCTATGTGGATTATCTTAAAGCAGATAAATGATTGAAAATGAAGTACAGGGATACTGTTCTAATAAAAACATTTGTATTGCGCTGAGTACACACTGTTCGAAACTGATTTTAAATATTTAATAGGTTGTTGTATCAAACCAAATTTTTGAACAGATAAGTGATAACAAAGAAAGATTTTGATATAGTTTATTCATAGACTTTATTAGATCAAGTCCAGATAGCCGCTAGAAATGATACAGAACGTGGAGAATTTTGAACAAAAAAAGATGAAATCAGAATTTACAAAATCTGAATGTCATGAGAGGTCATGGAAGCTAGCATTGGACATTCATGAGAAGAACCAGTTTAAAAGACAATTGGCTATTTAAAGAGAACAGAGTTATGGCGAATATGGTCACAGCATGATTAATTGAATAAAAAACCAGAAATATCTAAAAAATACTAATGAAAAATATGAATAGAATTAAAAAGAATATAAAAAATGAGAAAGAAAAATTTTTGTAGAAGAAAAGAGTAGAAAGATCTCAAAATAATCGACTTTATGAACACGAGACAAAATAATGGAAAAAGAAGAATAGATTTACATAAAACTTTTTTTTATTATTTGAAAATAAATGCAAAAACTGGAAAATTAACTGAAAATCATCAAAAAAAATGATAAAAATATAACATGTCTTTTTCCGGCATATAGAACAAACTTTAAGAATTTTGAAAAAGAAATTACGTCACCACCCCGAATCGTTCAAGCATTAATTCAATGATCGCTTTCAATTTTTTTGTTTATTCAATTTTTACATTTTTATTTTAGTTATTTTTGTTTGTTTTTCAATAGTTATCAAAAATATTCTCTCGTGAAAGTGTGTCACACTAATGGCTGAGGTGAAGTTTTGATTTGTATGCCATTAAGCCAGTCTCGACAGGGCTTCAATGTTTTTATAAAAAATTGAATTTGAAAATAAGACATTGAGACTGCAGCATTGATTTTTATAAGAATTAATTAAGAGGATAAAGACATGTGTTTGTCATGCTTAACAACTGTAATAAACCCTTAAAATACTGGAAAACTTAATTAAATTTTTCTAAAATATAAGTAAAAAATCAATAAATATTGCGTATAAGATGTTTTTTGTGAGAATAAAGGGTATTTCTTTTGCATTGGAGCTAGAATTTTTTCGAGAAGTTTTTTTTCGATTTTTGTTCGATAACTCACAATCGATTATGGTAACGGAGGTGGTAATTTCACAAAAGATAGATAATCGAAATATTGGAAATTTATATGAAGAAAGATTTTTTTATGAAAATTCAAAAATTATGGGAAATCTATAAAGGATGTTTCAGTAGAAAGAAAAAAAGGGAAATTAAGAAACGACAGTTGATTCTTGAGAAGGTATTTTGCCATGGAAGATTAGAATGATCAATATTGCTTGATTTGTTCATTAGTATTCTTTGTAGTTAATAAAATTTCCTTCCTTCCAAAGCCAACAGACGCCCACTGCAAACATGACCGCATAGCTGAAGAGTGTCTTCCTTCTCGCATTCCTGGCCTCAACACCAGTATCAATTGGAATTGTTTTTGGTTAGCAGCGTGACAAACGCCTGTTTTTGATGCAGACTGTTTTTAAACTTGCATTTTGGATGAAAATGTATGTTACAATTTTTTATATATTTCTTCATTTTCAGATTCAAGTACTGGTTCGGAATATTTATTTTTTTATCAAAGTTTTCAATGAATTTTTCTCCTGACTTTTTTCGAAACCTTTCTTCTGCTCCCTTTCGCCCACATAGCTTTGTAAAACTTAAAATTTTCTATCTGAGCTTACAAAATTCTAAGCGTAGATTCCGTTTTTTTCAAAATAATAATTCTCACAAAAGGCCTAAAAATAAACTAACAAAACAATTTTCTAATCCGACTTTTTCAAATTCGAATAAAGAATTAAACCTTTCTTTATTAAACACCAAGTCGCTTAACAATAAATCTTTACACATTTTTAATTTTCTTAACTCTTTTTTTTTTACTTTTCGGGCTTAACTGAGACATGGCATGAAGATGCCACTTTACCCTCTTTACTTTCTGCTTCTCCTTCATTTTACTCTTTTATTGAATTGGCTAGGTCTTCCACAAAATCTTTTTATTCTTCTCCACCCCCCTATGGTGGCTGTTTTTGTTCTATAAATCTATAATTTCTGCTTTTAACATCCACTATCCTTCTTACTCTACTTTCGAATGTCTATTTTCATCATTCAAATTTTCTTCTAATTTCACTTTTGTTATTACACTAGTTTATAGGCCTCCTACTTCCTCCCTCCCACTTTTCCTTGAAGAGTTTCAGTTGTAACTGGGACTTTATATGCATTCATCCCCTTTTCTTATTTTGGGAGATTTTAATATTCCTCATAATAAAAAAAGTTGAATCCCTATTCTCTGAAACTAGATAATGTATTTGACCTTCTCAATCTCACATAACATGATAATTTTCCAACAAACACTAATGGGAACACTCTTAATCATAAAATATTCTCTTTTTTCATTAAACCATCCATCTCTGCTGAATCTGTTATCTTTTCTGACAACTCTCTTGTTAGTTCCTCATTCACTATTCCATCTTTTCCAATCTTCCGCTCCAAGATTAATAAAAGGCCTTGGTCAAACTTTTAAAAACATTTCTTCCTAAATTCCTTCTCCCGGTCTTCCTTTTATCTTTTTTCTCTGACCCCAAACATTTTCTAGCAGCCCTCAATGATTCTCTTATGGAATGTCCTGATGCTAATGTCTCTACAAAGACTTTTTCTTTTCGCTTCTCTTCTTCCAATACTCCTTGGTTCGATAGCCAATGCTCTTTTACCAAAAGGGCTGTTCGGAAGCTTGAACGACTCTACCGGGCAGATCGTTCTACAGCTTCATGGAACAAATGGCAGAAAGAGTTATCATTCTATAAAAGTCCTCACTACTTAAACATTCTTTTTTCTCGTTGACTCTTAAAAATCTGCTTCATCCTCCAGGTCTAAATGGGGCTCTCTTTCTAGACTATTGTATGAAAACTCCCCACCTCCTTTTTCTCCACGGCCTTTCCGAAACACCATGTCTAACAAAGTTCTTTTTCTTAGAATGATAATTTATCTTTTTCTATTTTAAAAAAAACTCTGTGATGCTTCTCTTACTAACTTTCCTGCAATAACCCTTTCTGAATCAACTAATATGAACAAATTGTACATCAATTCATTCATTTCATTTTCAATTCAATGCAAACATTTAAACTATTTCTTAGGAAGACCAGACATCCACGTATCCAAGTCTTGCGGTGAAATCAGCTCACTTTTGAATTTTCAAAAGTCCACTTTTTTTTCAATAAAACATCCCAAAACCTTCTTCCTAGTTTTTCATTTAGTTTTGATTATACTTCATTTATTTCCAGCTGCCTCCGCTCGTCATTTTTGCTGATGACTCTTCATAAAACTTCTTGATAAACGGCTTAAAACTTATTTTCACAAAAACAACTCTACTCCGATCTTCAATTGATCCTAAGCGCCTTTGAGGCAAACCCAGCTTGTAAATCAGGCGTTATGAAAAAATGTTAAATAATTTTTCTACTCGATAAATACTCTAATAATTATTTTCATTCAAAAAAATTTTTTTTTATAAAGTTGTTTCAAGTCATTTTTTTAGGTCAATAAATTAAAAATTGTTCGTATTCTTTAGCACATCACCGTAAAAATTAAATGGAGAACAATTGTCACGTGACTTTTGTTCAAATTTGCAAATTACTTTGGAAATTCAATTCATCTCAAAAAAAAATTAATTGGCATTGACTGACTGAAAAATATTTAAAAAATTATTCAAACATTTTTTGATAGGTTTTTCAAAAATTAATTTAAATCTTTAACGCGAGTAGACTAGTATGCCGCAAGCTTTCACTTCATGTGTAGAATGTGACGTCTGATGGATGAAAGATCCGGTTGTGAGAAGAAAAACTTAATGTTTGTGCAATGTGGGAGAAAGTGTTTAGTCAACGGTTTCAATGTCGTTTGAAGTCAAAAAGCATTGAATGAACCACAGCATTCATTTATGAAGTCTTATAGACCTGAAATAACATCCAAAACACAAAAGTCAAAATTTAAATGAAACTATTGATCACTCAGCATTCAGGCTTGACCGCTTCAGACGCATCAGAACCTTCAATTGATGCTAAGATCCGTGGAAAATCAGGAAATAAATTTCTTCTTATCAAATCATAACTCTAAATAACAAATTTGTGAAATCCATTGAAAAACTATGTAATTGTGAAAAAAAACTGTTCATGAACTCATTCGAAAAACTATTTGAAAAGGGTTGGTAAAAATTATCATTTTCAAAAATTATATTCAAAAAGTTAAATATTCGAACGGCATTCGAGTTCGTTCGACTTCGACAAGCGCTTCAATCGAAGTCTCGTCTGTTTCTCGACCGACCAGCCAATCAAAAAAGTTGAGTTTTAATTTGTATATGATTAGCTTTTTGATCGATAGATGTTTTAGAAGATCTTAACATCGCAATGCACCTTTACTGTGAATGCTGTCACAGTGCTATACCGTGGGGAGTATAAACTACCTTTATGATGGAAAAAAGTGGTTTTGATGTTAAAAGAAAAAAATCAATTTTGAAAACTATATTTTAGTTCATCTCACTTCTTTTCGTAAATTTTTTTTTAAATTAAAAATGTTAATAATTATGGAAGGTTATGAAAAAAAATGAAGTTTGAAGAAAACAAACGATGATGATTCCAAAACATAATTTTATAACTGAAATCAATTAAGAAAACATTTCGTTCGCAGTGATGATGGGCATGATGCATTCTCACTGAATCAAACTTCAGAAAGTTGAGAAAAAAAATTCAGTTCAAATAAATTCTTTCATGAGTGCCCATCTTTTGTTTTTTTTAGTTGAAGCGACTACACGTTTGTATGTGGGCAAGTAGTGGGAATAGAGAACTTGTTGTTAGCCGAAGACCGCTAGTTTTTCTTTCTCAGTACAGCGGGGTTCACAATCGGCGAATCGCTGAGGTGGAGTTTTGAGTTTCATGCAGTTAACTTCACTATACAACACAACGACCAGCATCTTTTGCGTTAGAATCTGTCTTGCTATTGAATTCGGATTTTTCAAAAGTGAGACTAACGATCTGCGCATCTCAGTCTCACTGTAATCCATATCATGAGCGAATCATGGCTCCGAGTAATAGTAGTAATAGTAGTAGTGGTAGTAGTAGTAGTAGTAGTAGTAGTAGTAGTAGTAGTAGTAGTAGTAGTAGTAGTAGTAGTAGTAGTAGTAGTAGTAGTAGTAGTAGTAGTAGTAGTAGTAGTAGTAGTAGTAGTAGTAGTAGTAGTAGTAGTAGTAGTAGTAGTAGTAGTAGTAGTAGTAGTAGTAGTAGTAGTAGTAGTAGTAGTAGTAGTAGTAGTAGTAGTAGTAGTAGTAGTAGTAGTAGTAGTAGTAGTAGTAGTAGTAGTAGTAGTAGTAGTAGTAGTAGTAGTAGTAGTAGTAGTAGTAGTAGTAGTAGTAGTAGTAGTAGTAGTAGCAGTCGTAGTAGTAGTAGTAGTAGTAGTAGTAGTAGTAGTAGTAGAAGTAGTAGTAGTAGTAGTAGTAGTAGTAGTAGTGGTAGTAGTAGTAGTAGTAGTAGTAGTGGTAGTAGTAGTAGTAGTAGTAGTAGTAGTAGTAGTAGTAGTAGTAGTAGTAGTAGTAGTAGTAGTAGTAGTAGTAGTAGTAGTAGTAGTAGTAGTAGTAGTAGTAGTAGTAGTAGTAGTAGTAGTAGTAGTAGTAGTAGTAGTAGTAGTAGTAGTAGTAGTAGTAGTAATAGTAGTAGTAGTAGTAGTAGTAGTAGTAGTAGTAGTAGTAGTAGTAGTAGTAGTAGTAGTAGTAGTAGTAGTAGTAGTAGTAGTAGTAATAGTAGTAGTAGTAGTAGTAGTAGTAGTAGTAGTCGTAGTAGTAGTTGTAATAGTAGTCGTAGTAGTAGTAGTAGTAGTAGTAGTACTAGTAGTAGTAGTAGTAGTAGTAGTATTATTATTATTAGTAGTAGTAGTTGTAGTAGTAGTAGTAGTAGTAGTAGTAGTAGTAGTAGTAGTAGTAGTAGAGGTAGTAGTAGTAGTAGCAGTAGTAGTAGTAGTAGTAGTAGTAGTAGTAGTAGTAGTAGTAGTAGTAGTAGTAGTAGTAGTAGTAGTAGTAGTAGTATTTTATTTTTTGTTTTTGTCTCTGTAAAGCAAGTGAAAAAAATTTACTTGAGCAAATCAAAAAAGTTGCTTCGTCCTAGACGTCGTTCGTTCAATAACTCGCCTCTGTTTTTGAAATGGGGTGAATAACTTAATAAAACGCTGAATTAATTTGAAAAAAACTAAAATCTTAATTACTAATTTTTTTCGGTTTTTTTTTTATTATCAAATAATTGGAGAATCATGTAAGAACAAAAAAGTTCAATTCGGAAAAATAGATAAGGTTGTTATTTTTTCATAATCGATACAATAAAAACAGCAAAAGTCTTATTATTTTTTATGTGTCAAAAAAGTTTTTATGAAAAGTGTATAAAAGCAGGAGAATGAAACGAACTTCAGCAACCACATTTGATTCTTGAAAAAATATTTTCCCACAAAGCTTCGTAAGAGTTTAACCACTTTTTTCATAACTTTGGAATTCATTTATAGCTCATCAAATTTTTTTCCCTCCAAAGCCAACAGACGCCTACTGCAAGCATGACTTCATTTCTGAAGAGTGTCTTCCTCCTCGCCTTTTTGGCCTCAGCGTGTGAGTGGATGTTATACCCATTTGTTTGAAGCCAACAGGCCTTGAAGCTTTCATGGGTCAATTCCAGTGGAATGATACTCGTCATTGTAGTGCATTTCATCAGCGAAAACTGCATTACGAACTTCTGAACTAATCACACAAAAGTCAAAAATCATTTCAATTTGATCGTGCACGTAGAATTGATTTGAAACATCATTAGTTTAATAATTTGACAATAAAAAGTTTTATTTGTGTATGTTCCTTCCTTTTCCATCCAGTCGAATGTAGGTCCATTTCAATTCCTTTTGCTACACATGGGGTTGGTGTAATTTTTTTTATTTTTTATTTAAATTTAAAAGTACTTTAAGTGAAAATTTGGAATAATTCAAAAAAATCTATCACTTCAAAGATTCTCAAGTTTAAATTTTCTTAACCTCGTTTTAATTTCAAATGACTGGAAGTTGCACCTTTATCAGTTCCCGAAGTTTCTTGAACCCTTTCTTGGACGACTGTTTATATATGAATACAGAAGTTCAGTTTGAACATAATCAATAAGAGAAATATTCCATTATACAGGCCACACACCATTCTCTCGCCTATCAGCCTCTGCACCAGCAAAATGTAGAGTATTTCAAAATATTTTCTTAGTTTCATTTTTTTTCTTAACATAAGTGTCATAAAATAGCTTTTTTATTTTTGAAATTTAATCGGAACCATTGCTATTAGAAACATTTCGAAGATTGAGAAAAAAGATTAATAATATTAAAAACTGTTATTCATCATTCAGGCTTTTCCCTACCATGTTAGTACTTTCTGGATTCACAGATTATTTCTGCGTTTTTTAAACTTTCCTACTTTTTTGAATCGCAAAGTTCATAATTTTTTTTTTGTTTTTAGAAATCAAATACCATGAGCTCATTCACTTTTGTTCATTTTTTCTCAATTCAAAATTATTTCCACTATTACTTTTCGATTTTTTTCAATTTGAGATTTTTTTTATTTTTTTTCGTAGTAACATCTTTCGTTCGTTTACTAATTAAACCCTCAAAAATCCAATTTTCCCAACGATATTTTTATGCATTTTTTTAAAAATTCCTATTTATGTTTGAAATAATTTTTTTTCTTCAAAATTTGTATGTATAACTGAGTCTTTTTCGACTTAGCACACGGGTTCTTCCATCTACGTGAGAGGATACAACATTTTACTTTTAAACTTCTAAATTATCAAAAAAAAATCTTTTTACAATTTAATCTGCTTCACTGAAACTATTCATTTCTCAGAGACAATCTGGTATCTCTTCCGTTCAAGTGAGTTTTTAGATGAAATTTTCATTTCTTTTTTTTTTATCAACGTGGTTTTTTGTTTTTTCTGAAAATTTAGCATGTTTTATTTTTTTTTTCGGAATAATTCTTTTTTCCATACTTACATAAAATTTTCTTTTCGCTTCCACATGAAATTCAATTTTTTTTTTATTTTACTTTTTTTCCAATTAATTTTTTTATTTACTTTTTTTTTAATTAAAGTATTTGTTAATTATTTTTTCAAAGCAATTCGAATCTATAATTTTTTATTTTTTTCATTTGTGAATCATTGCTTCTAGGTTTTATATTTATTTGTTTTTTTTCTAGTCTTTGATTTCATTTCCTACTCAACTCATTAAAAATTCCTTCAACTTTACAGGTCTTCCCTGCCAACACTGGGGTGAAACTTTCATTTCAAAATTCAAAACTCAAATAACATCATTTAGTTTTAAAAATTATTTTTTTTTATTTTTATTCAAAAACTATTTTGCCCTCATTAGGTCCACCTGCCTGTAAATTATCCGAACACACAAGTGAGTTTTCCGCAAAGTTATTCAAACTTTTCTCCCACTTCATTCATCTCAAAGCCTCGTTTCTATTTGATTTAATTTTATGCAAATATCGCAGAAGTGATTAATTCTTTTATTTCATTTTAAAATACTCAAAAAAATATATAATTTATATTTTGATGTTTTTTCAATATTTTATTTTCTTTAAAGCATTTTTTTATTCAACTTAATTACAAGTTTTCAAAATTAAGTTGGTTTTAACAAGTTGTTAATTTTTTTTTATTGTGTATCCCTTCTTTGAACATGAGAGAATGTTTCATTTTTACGTTTTACTTTAGTTTTTTTCAGTTCAACAACAAACCCTCATGTTTGTGTTTCATTCATAATGTTTTTATTCTCCTTTCTATAAGTTCCAAATGTTTTTCAGTGTTCCAATGATGAATAAGGATTTTCAAAATTTACTGGATCTATTTTTAAATCCATTTGCCTTACAGGTATATCATCCTACCCCTGCGGTAAATCTCCCATTTTGAACAGTTAAACTATGAAGCTATCTCATTGTTTTCCGTTTATTCAAACTTTTGTTTCCTTCATTAGGTTCATGCGTTTTCCCCTTTTCACAAAAATCTGGTGATTTTTACTGAAAAAATGCTTAACCTTCTTTTTTTTTCACTATTTATTTTTCTAACATCTCAATATGAATATATAAACCATTGAAAAAAAATTTTAACTTTATTTTCAGTAAATTTTAGTGATTTTTTAGTATTTTATTTTTTTAGAGCTATTTTTAGCTTAACCTATTGTAATTTATAAAAAAATAGATTTGTGTGAATACTTTTCTTATCCATAAATGTAGGCCTGTTATTTATTCATCTGTTTATTTCGACTAACTGTTTTTGTCCTTTTTTTACTCTCAACCTACGAATTTTGTTAATAAAATTTATTTTTATACTTTTTTCAAACCTTTTGCAAATAATTCAATTTATTTTCCAATAATTTCAATTTATTGTTAACAAACTTCACTGGATCTGTATTATAATCCATTTTGTTACACAAGTCTATCCGGCTAACGTTGGAGTAAAACTTTCATTAGAAACCTGTAACCTGAAACATTAATTTTTTGGAAAGATCTTTTTTCTCATTTTATTGAAAAAAATTACATTTATTATTCAGATTCACAAAGTTTCCAGTTTTTCTAACACCCATGTGAGTTTTTCTGCAAAATTGCGGAAACTTCACTATGTTAGAAGTTATTATTTCTCACGAATTCATTGGTTGTTTACCCATATTGTTTTAATTTCTCCATTTTAAAATATTCCTGAGGTTTATTTTATACTTCTACTAATAAATTATTCTTTCAATAAATACTGGTTTTAAATGCTAATAACTTCTCTCATACAACAGTATACTGACTCTGGGGTGAAATCTTTGTTCTTAAAATTCAGACTAATAAAAAATGTTTACTTTCTTCAAATTATTTTTAAATTTACCAAAAACTTTCCGCTAGGCTCCTGCTATCCTTTTGAACGACCGAGTAAGTTTATGCAGACTTTTAGATTTACTTATTCACTCTCAAGTCTGCTTTCTCACGAACCTCACTGATATTTTAGAATAATTTCTTACATGTTAGCTTTTGAAATGTGTTTGGTAGTGTTTCGATAAAAAAAATAATTTCATCTCTATAAAAAGGACATTTTTCTTACAGACATACGGTGTTAACACAGGGGTAAGCCCTTTGTAAAGATTACAACTAAAACATCATTTTATTTTAAGATAATTTTATGGTTTCATTTGATTATTATTTTTATTTCTTAGGTTTATGGAACTCCCAGTTATGCTACCCATGATGTGGGTTTACTTCAAAATTATTGAATGACTTTTTATTTAAAAAACAAAATCTAACCATAGGCTCTATTTTAATCATCACCCTATATCTTCCGCCCGACACAATATTACCATAAATAAATATATGTAAGGTTTGTTGCTTCCACTACACGAAAGTCCATACTGCTTATCAAGATTCTTTTGCGTTTTAATGATAAATCCTCGCTTTCAGTTAATTTGGGTTATTACTATATTATAGTTTTTTCAAATAGTTTGAACTCTTTTTTAATGTTTTTATAATTTTTTAACGACTTTTGTCTTATATTTTATAATTTCTTTATTTTGTTTTTTTCTAAAAGTCCTTTTTGAGTTTTTATTGAAGAATTTTTCAAATTTTTTATATATTCTAAATTCATAATCTCTTTGACAGCTCGTCGGTTCTCAACCGCTCACTCAAACTTATGTAAGGGTACTTTTTTAGCTTTATGTAAACTTTTTTTTCGAGTTTTAATTTCTAGCTTTGGATTTTTATGTCTTTTAGTAGGTATTCGACTAACTTTAACAACTGGGAAGTTTTTTACAGATAATTTTCGAAAGAAATTTAAAATAAGCTTAGATAAAAGTTGATTCGTTTTTCATTTTTTTGAAATCGTTTTTAATTTTGATTTTTTTTTTTCATCAGCTCCAGCCCAACTATAACACCGGCCTGAATCACATTCACGGCAGTGCGGTGCATTACGCCAAGTGAATCAACAGCCCACCAAGCGAGCAGATCCCCTCCACTTGGTTCTACAATATGCCATGAACACTGTTGCTTAATTATTAAATTGTGATGCTCATGGAACTTTGTGCTTTGAAGCTTCAAACAATAAAATTATGAAATATTCTTCTTCTCGTTCAATCAGAGTCGGTAAATTGAAGAAATAAATATCTGAATAATTTTACCTGATCTTATAGTTTCCGATGAAAGTTTTATTTTATAGTCAAATTTATTTCAAAGCAAATTCAGGCAAACGCTGAAAATGGAACTATAGTGAACAATCAAAATGAAAGTTAAAATTAAAATCAACAATAACTGAATTTCGTGATAACTTTTTATTATTTTTTTAGTTTTTATTGAAAAAAAATCCAGACAAACTCTGGAAAAAGTATTGCGAAAAAACCTCCTTAAAAATGAAGAATATAGAGTTTTCAATCGGAGCTAATAACTTCAACAACAAAAATTTTTGATAGATTTTTTGCAAATCCACTCTGAGCTAGTTTATCAAAAAAATTTTTAAAATATATAAAAATTGAGACGCAGTGTAAAATAGTGATTTTTAGGAATTGTTAGAAGGTTTTCAATTTTTCTATTTTAATGGGCGTTTGTGCTCAGTTTGAAAAAAACTGATTTCAGTAACCACAGCTGTGTTTCGAAGATGTCAACAAGAAATATGACGTGGCAACTTTAGATAGAAAAAAGCTTAATTTAAAAATAAATATTCAGAAGTCAATTTGCAATGTGTTTTTTATTTTCTTTTTTTGATGTTTGATTTCAAATAAAGCCATTGAAAATCAACATTTTTGACATATTTTATTTTTCAATCCCTTTTAATGGCTCTACTAACTCAAATTGAAAAATCAGAAAAATGGGAATAGATCATCTGAATGTTCAATCTTCTACAAAAACGGTGCCTCGTGACTTGCTGAAATGGTTGCTCTTCAAAACGTATTTGATGAAGACAAGCAGATACGACATTGAAGTCACCATTGAAGAAACAAAACTTTAATTTATTGATTCAATTGAAAGTTTAAATTAGCCAATTCTGGGTGAAACTTGAAGCTGAAAGTTTCAAAGTTTTTACAAATTGCAGAGTTTTTGAAAAGATTTTAATGAGATTGCCGAATCGGCCGTTTTCTCGTTTGAAATACAGACATTCCAGTGAAACTGTCAGCAAATGTCTACCTAACTACCGTTTGCCAACTTACTTAACAAGAAAGTAAACAGGTGTGGAACTAATTGCAGAGAATTGTGGTAACAAGACAGAATTATTTGTGGATAAGAGAAATGGCTGGGAAGAAAAAAGACATTGGTGTAAAATCGTCAACCCATCGGCTATAAAAATACCGTTTGCCAATTTAAAATAAACTGAGCGAGTGTTGAAATCATTGCCAGGAATTGTGGTATCCAGAAAGACCTTTCTTTTAATATGAGGCTGAAAAGGAAAATAGAAGAAAAGAAGAAATATTTTGAAATTTAAATTTCCAACAGTTATATTATGTGGTTTTGAGATATGGTTAAATTCTCAACTTTTAAAACTCATAAATTCGTTTAATATACAATTCTGCTTTTAAGTTTTTTAAAACATTACAGTTTTGGTTAAGTTGATGAAACATTCTTCAATAGTCATTCAACATAAACTATGACTCAATTCTTAATTTTTGAGATTCATAAATTTGATTCTATAGTCAGTTTTTGATCTCTTGCAAAAGACACTTGACAGTTCTTATGACATTCAGTTATTGTTTATTTTAATTTTTTTCCTTTCATTTTGATTGTTCACCATGTTCTCTGCCATTTCCAGCGTTTGTCTGAATTTGATTCAATAACTACTACTAATAAAAAAACATTTATTTGGTCTTTTATACTTTATCAATCAAGTCTAGTTGAAATGCTGATGATCATACCAGGCATGGCGTCATGAATAAACAAAATAATAATAAAAATTTTGTTTGTATAAATAAGAATTGTCCAAAAAGTTTTTGAATGAATAATTCTCTGATTAATTAATGAAAATATTAAAACATGTTTCGAAAAACCTGGTTTGAAAAAATATTTAAAAAATATATAACTATTTTTGAACCAAGTTAAACCAAAAAAAATTAATTATTCCTAGATTAAAAAAATAATCCATAGAAGGGAAATATATATGAAAAAATGAAAATTTTATTATAAACAATAATTAAAATTAATATGAAAGAGTAGAAATGTTACTACTACAAAAAAATTCTTCATATTTGGTGTTCGACAAATGTTTGTCGTCGGTTCTTCTTTCCATTTTTAATACGTTTTAACCTACAAAAATTATATTCTTTTTTTTTTTGGTTACTTCTACGCCGATAGCTGCTTACCTTGTGACTCACTCATTGCCTTCCGTTTTTGATATTTATAAAAAATCCCACCCTCAAACGACTAGTTACTTTGCTCATGTTATCGAGCATTTATTTTTGCTTTTTTTTCTTTACACTCTTTGTTGCTAAAAAAATAGCGGATTTGTTTTTTCACACTTGAATGATTTAACACCCACTTGAACCTAATAACTTGTTTAACCTTATTAAGTTGCTGTCTCATAAAGGACTCCGATCATCTACTCATTCTCACGTTGTTGTGATATTATTTAAAATACAATACAATACAAACACGACTATTATTATAGTGGCATTAACCCCGTAGTGTTTCGAGGCCACGTATCTAATCATTACTTAAGCTAAATAGGCTGAATATTCCAACTTTTACCATCTTTACATTTTTCTTTTGTTATTTTCATGTTTTTAAAACATTGTTTTCGAACCGTTCTCAGCCAGTCACACTTTAACAGTATAATTATACAGCGCTATACAGGTGTTTGAATAGATTTAATGTAAAAACCGATTAGGTTGAACTCAAACTCAATAGCTTTACAATATATTCATCAAAACTATCATTGAAGTTATTTTACGCAAGTTGATGTATCAGTTCACACTCAACTTCCTCTTACATTCGTTGAGTTCACGAGACGTTCCTCCCACAGAAGTGAAGATGGGAGGAGATTTCACACAAACAAAAGTGTATTTATAAACTTCCAAAGCAAACAAAGCAAAGCTTCAATCGATTCTGGCGAAGGCTGAGTGGTGGGAGCCTTCTTATACTTCGTGCTCTCATGCCTTGCTGCTCGCTTGGCATCTACCACCAACCAGTCTGAACCTCTCAGTCTGAAAAGATATTTCAATAGATAGTTTTCAAGCTTTTTTTCTTAAGATTTTTATTTCATTTAATGCATTATGGACTTATATTATAACATATAAGTTAGCTCATATCATTGAATATTTAATCCTTAGTATATTATTATCATTATTGAACGAAAAATCGATTTGTTTTTCATTTTTAGTTTAAAAATTGATTTTCAATTTTTCAAAAAGTTATTCTGGTCTGAAAGAAAATTTTCAAATTCGTATAACCTTTCAAACATATGTTCTTCTCTTCTATTTTATTTTTCCAACAACTTATCTTTATTTTTATAAAAAAACAAAACCAAATTTTAAAAATATTCAGACTTAATTTCATGGAACTTCATTTTCATTCTATCGTTTCTCAAACTTTGTTTCAGGTCTTCGCACCTGCATGTTTTTCTTATTTCTTGGGAATAATTGATTTTCCTGTTTTAACTTCATCAAGTACTTCAATTATTTAATTCAATCTTTTAAACTATTTTTTACTTAAACATAAAAAATCTTTCTATTTGAAAATTTTTTTTAAATAAACTGAGAAATTTTTTCAGATTACTTTTCAAAGAATTACATAATACTTTTTCCAAACAATGAAAAGTTTAAAGTATTTATTTTATACATCGTTCACTTTATATCCATAAAATCTTTATTTCAGTGAGTAATATACAATAGTTTCGATTCCAGGTTTGCATTGAAATTTACACCTAATTTTTTTTTTTCAAATTATTGTTTTTCTTCCTGCTAATGAAAAGCCATAAGGTAGATTTGTTCAAATGTTTCAGCTTAGCGGTTACGTTGAATAAATTACGATAAACTGTAAAGCCTTTGAGCCCAAAAGCTTGTTAGAGATTTTGAAAAGATAAATTAATAAAAATAAATTTAAGACAAACTCAAAAGCACGATGTTCCATGGGCATCAAAATTTTAAAAATTAAACAACAGTGTTCATGTGTGTAGGCACCATTTTGCAAGGCGGCCTTTTAAAGCTAGTTCGTTAAATCAATTGTTTTAGCCTGAATAACTTTAAAAACAAATGTTGTATTTTGTATTCAATTATTAGTTTCAACTTTATTTGAGTTTTTTCCTATTTATTTTCTATTAAAAATGGTTGCTCCAGATCGTCTTTATTCGAGACGGTGTAAGCTTAAGTTTATTTTTTTAAACTTGTTTATCGGATGGATTTTTTGCTACACCAAGGTTTTTATCATTTATTTATTCACGGGTTTTTAATTATTTGAATGATAGATTTATTTTTGTACATTAATCCCAATGTGATCTTGCTTCTGGAAACCCGATTAGAGGTAAATCGTCTTGGAATCGGCAGAAATCAGAAGTGGCATTACCGAGGAAAAAGAGCACGTAGGAAAGTCAAGAAAAAAGTGCGCCAGACACAATAAAGACCGCCATGAACTGATTCCACTTGTCTCAAGACGCCACCAGGCTCAAAAAACTGGATCTATAGTTTCAATTGGGTTTCAGAACGTGAGATCACTGAATAATAAAGTGGAAGAGGTGGTAAAATTAATTCAGGACTATAAAATGGATGTGATGTTTATGGCAGAAACATGGCATGACCCGGAGTCAATCAGCGTAAGTAAGCTGCGGAGCCGGGTCTTGTGGTCTTCGAGAAAACACGGCTAAGACTTCTCGAGCCAGTGAACACCCTGCTCACCAACCATGGAGGAGTGGCAGTGGCTTTCAACTCCATGTTCCGGGGAATGCTGTTAAAGTTAACTTCAACTGCCAGTTTTGAACATCTGTGTGTGAGAATAAGCTCAAGCTCCAAGTCAGTCATCGGATTGGTTGATTATCGCACAGGTGCTGCTTCTTCGTTGTTTTACAAAGAATTTGAAAACACCATGGGTATTCTGGCCATATACAATAAAAAGGTTTTGATTTTGGGTGATTTCAATTTTCACTTGGAGCAATCCGACAACACAGATGCACAAACATTTCTAAATATTTTAAGGTCCCATAGTTTTGATTCGTCCACAAACCAACCCACCCATAACCAAGGAGGATGGCTTGATGTGATAGCATCCAGAAAGAGTTTCAACATCAACTATATTGATAGTGGCATTTCTGATCACAAGCTGCTTTTGTGCAGTTGTAACATGCTCAAACCACCTCCCATCTATCGACAGCTCCAAATTAGACGTTGGAACTTTTTGGACACTGAAAAGTTTATTTCAGAACTGAAGTTGTTTCTGCTTTCAGCTGCCACAAGTTTTGATGTGGACTCAGCTTCTGGCTTTTATAATTCCTTTCTGTAAGGGATCCTTGACTAGATGATTCACTTTAAGACCGTTAGAGCACATGAAAAACCTTTTGATCGTCGGTTTAATCGAGAATGTCGTACTTCAAAATATCTGAAAAAGAGTCTAGAAGGGATCTACATGAATATCAAAAGTGAGAATGATTTTTCTTCATGGCTGGGTCAAAAGAAACTCTACAAAAGACTGTGTAGACACAAGCATAGAGATTACTGGAATAATAAACTCAGTAATCCAAATACCAAAACGGCTAACTTTTGGAGCCACATTAATAGTTTCCCTGGTCGAGGAAAGAGATTTTCTGTTGACGGAATTTAGTCTGCTGAATTCTAATCTTTTCTGTTGAGGGAAATTAAGTCAGTCAGGGAGTCAATCCGAACCAGAGAAGAACCCATTTATCTAGCTCATGCACAAAAGGTGGTCTCAGTAGGCTTCAGGATTTGGATGAGGATGAACTACTCAAGGCTATTCAAAGGCTTCCCAACAAACAGTGTGCGTCTGATCCAATACCCACTTGGCTTTTGAAAAAAAATTCAAGAATGATTTGTAAAAAGTATGGTTAATCAGTCTTTTTCTGAGAGAATTGCCCCAAAGTTTTGGAAATCGGCTCAGATTACACCACTGTTGAAAAAGCCTAGTTTTGATCACAACGTTGCTTCATCCAATAGACCCATCTCTAATCTGCCTGTTTTGTCCAAGCTTTCAGAAAGGCTTGTTCTCAACAGCCATGAACTATTTAAATAATTCAAACCTTCTCCCCACCCATCAATCAGCTTACCGTCGTCATCATTCCGCTGAAACGGCTGTCACAAAAGTGTATTCAGACATTCCTGGTGCAGCCGATGATGGTAAGCTCTTCCTCCTTATACTGTTAGACTTGTCAGCTGCCTTTGACTTAGTTGATCACAGTATTTTGTTAAAACGGCTAGAAAGCACATATGGTTTTGATGGTCTCACATTGGAATGGTTCAAGAACTACTTGAGTGACAGATCCTTCGATGTACGCTGCGGTGAGACAAAATCGAATTTTGTGGGTGTCCCACAAGGATCTGTTCTGGGACCATTGTTGTTTTATTTATACGCTGGAAACCTTGTAAAATAAGTTATGAAACGGGGATTTCATCAATACGCTGATGACACTCAAATATATGGCCACTGCAATAATGAAGGCACAGAAGAATTGCAGATGAGAGTGTCAGATTGTGTAGAAGAAATCACATCTTGGATGGGAGCCAATTGCTTCAAGCTCAACAGTGAGGAGACTGAGGTGACCTGGTTCTCTTCTTGTCGGAATCTGAAAAATAATCCGAGCTATTCTGTCCGTTTATTAGAAAGCATCATTTAGCAAAATCTGTAATAAACTTGGGAATATCTATGGATAGAGACCTCACGATGTCAACGCAGATATCAAAAACAATACAGACGTGTTTTACCTGTCTGGGTCATATGAGCTCCATCAAGGGCGGTTTGACAATGGACTCCTTGAAGACACTTGCAGCAGCCTCAGTGTTAAGTCGTATTGATTATATCAACATTGCTTTAGTCAGCTTAGCTAAGGTAGCAACGCAGAGTATTCAATCCATAATCAATACAACAGCCAGGCTCTTTACAGGAGTAAGAAAATATGATCACATTACCTCTGTACTCAAGGAGCTTCACTGGCTGAAAATTGATGAAAGAATAGAACTCTGCAGATGTAGAAGTGTTTTTCCAACGAGTGTCGAGTATCTGACATGTGACCTAGTTCCAGTTGCTAGTCTGCCAGAAAAACAAAGATTGAGATCGGCTAAGTCAAAAGATGTTGTTCTTAAAAAACACAAACATAAATCACTAGGATAAAGAAGGTTCAGTTTCA
Source organism: Branchellion lobata (assembly GCA_947562095.1). Taxonomy (NCBI): domain Eukaryota; kingdom Metazoa; phylum Annelida; class Clitellata; order Hirudinida; family Piscicolidae; genus Branchellion; species Branchellion lobata. Next base: position 2,889,029 of record OX387253.1, read on the forward strand.
GCGGACCTAAGTTGTGCAACAACCTGCTTAACAGCTTAAAACATTCAAGTTCAACAAAATCATGTTGTCGATCTCTGAATACTTACCTATTCAATAAATCATTTCTTTCATCATAATAAGAATACTGTTCTTCTTTTTTAAAAAAAAACAATTTTTATTTTAATTTTATTTACATATTTAACTTTATTTTCAATTTTTCGCAATAGTTTTACTAATGAGACGTTTCGAGTGGCCTCGAAACTCTACGGGGTTACTGGCACTATTATAATATTCGAGTTTGTTTGTTCATCACATATTGTAGAAATGAAGTGGTCTTGCTCTCTTGGTGGGCTGTTGATTCACTTAACGCCTACTGGAAACATGACAGCATGGCTGAAGATTGTTATAGTCTTCGTCTTTTAACCATTTATTTATTTATTGATTCAGCTTGGCTTCCAGGGTTTTAGTGAGAAGGTGGATTTAGGCCCAATAATTTTTAGAACTTACCTAAAAAAATGAGCTTCATTTGTTAAATATTGCAAACAGATTGTGTCGCTCTGCTCAGTAGAGTTGACCTCTCCTCTAACAATTAATACAGTTGTACACAATGTGAGAGTCACCCGCATGCTAGTCTACTCAAATGGATTCTTGACTTAGCCCAAAAAAATCTTATTAGTAACTGATGATACCTAAAAAACGTTTTTTATTTGTTCAGCTAAGATTAAAAATACTGCGGTAAGAACCTTCAAAAATATTTTCAAACATTTTTAAAGAAAAGTGATTGAAAAATGAGAAGGAATGAGATCTAGTTTATTAGTTAAAAGTCCAAATGATAAATCACACGGATACCAATTTGTAAATTAGATTAAAGTGTTCATAGTGTTCATAGTGTCCAAGGGTGTGGAATCAAAGGCGTGAGTCTGCTCGGTGTGACAGCCGGAACACAGCCGGCTGTATGTATGTAATTTAATAATTTAAAATAAATAAAAAAATTTAATTTTTAAAATTTTGAGTAATTAGAGGAAATGACACTTGACCTAAGATTTCATAAGTAAGAGTTATAATAAAGGGTTTCTACTTGAATGGGAAAACAGTGTTTAGAACAAGGAAAAATTTTAAATTCAATTTTCTGAGGCATATGAATGGTTTGTTTTATTGTTTGAAACAAATGTACTACCTTGGTTCTAATCAGAATGTGGTGAGGCCTTAGAAAGAACTGTTAATCAAAATTGAGAAATAGAATGAGCTGGTAAAATCTAATGTAAGTTGAACATTCTTTGAAACACAAGCACACTGTCTTTTATTTTGGAAATTTTCTTAAAGTGAATTTAATCATCGATTGAAGCATAAGTATGGATTCGAAGAAAGAAAAAAAAACATAATATCTATTTAACATAAACATAAAAAAGAATGTAAACAAAAATGAAAAATATCTAGTTAACAATGAAATTTAAAAAAAGAGTTTAATGAAAAATTCATGAGGGAAGTTCAAAAAAAACATAAGAAAAGCTGAAGGTAAACTCACACTATGTTTTGGAGGAGAAAGATGCTGGTAAGACTGAGAAAAAAATATTTCTCATTGAGTTGATGAATTTTCAAGGAACATGAGAACGAGAAGAATGAATTTAATGAATTGTGAATTTTAAATAGAAAAGAAAAGAGGAATTGTGAAGGAATATTGTAAGAGGAAAAAAACAAACTATTTCTATAATTTACTATCAAAGGCCTAGAAAACATTGTGAGTCGATTTAAACATGAATACAATAAAATAAAATACAATAACGAATATTATTATAGTGGCATTAACCCCGTAGAGTTTTGAGGCCACATGAATATAAATATTTGATGAAAAAATTAAAAAATTTTAAAATATATTTGAAAAAGTTTATTCATTAGAACAAAAATCTTGAGATAAGAATTTCAAACAAATCCAAAATTATTTTGAAACTTTACAGAAACACACAAAAAATGTGAAAAGTTATGTAGACTTAATGAATGGAATGTTTTAATTTTTTATGTTCAAAATGTTAATTTCACCGTTTGAGTTTCATGGAAAATCTATGCAATAGAAAAGAATTGATTTTCAGTTTAAATGAAAAATTGGAATAATCAATCGTTAAATAAAGTGTAATTAATTAGTTGTTTTGAAGAAACTATTATCAAACACATTAAATTGAAATATAATTTGAAAGGTAAAAATACTCATGAAATTAATTACTGTACATTAAAATTAATTGTGAAATAAAAAAAATGAAATATAAAAATGGATTTAAAAATTTAATTGAGTTTTATTTAATAAAATTTGAAAAAAGTATTAATAAAATTGAAAAAATAATTAATGCAGAAAAGAACAAACCTCATTTTGTGGAATTTTAATAAAAATGAAAAAAAATTCTTAAATAAAGTTCAAGGAAAAAGAGAGGAAAAGTGAAGGTGAACTCACACTATGTTTTGGAGTAGGGAGAGACTGGTGAGACTGAGAAAATGAAAAGAATTATCATTAAGTTGATTAAGAATCATTTTTTTGAGTTTATTCATTTTTGTTTTGGTTTAACTGTTTAGAATGAAATTTTACCCCGTGGTTAACAGAATGGACCTGTAGAGGGAACGAATACTTAATGAATATGAGACCGGAGTAGAAGGAAATTTATGGATTGTGAATTTTGAATAGAAAATAAAACAGGAATTAAAAAAAAAAATTGTAAAAAGAAAAAAAAACCTTTTATAGAATTCAATATGAAAAAACTAGAAAACACAGTAAGTCGATTTAAACATGAATATAAAGCTTTATAAAAATACTTAGATTTTTTTGAATAAAATATATTTAAAAATTTATATTCTTGAGAACAAAAATCTTAAGATAAGAATTTCAAGTCCAAATTCATTTAGAAACTTTACAAGAACACATAAAAATTTTAAAAGTAAAGTGTTTTATTTTTTATTATCAAACAGTTAAGTTCACCGTTCGAGATCCAAGGAAAATCTATTCAATTGATTGGAATTGTATTTCAGTTTAAATGAAAAATGGGAATAATCACTCGTTAAAGAAATTGTTATTACTTAATTTCTTTTGATGAAACCATTATCAAACACATTAAAGTGAAATATAATTCAAAATTGAAAAAGAATTATGAGATTAATTCCTATACACTGAAGTTAATTGTGGAATAAAATAATTGAACGAAAAAATCAAATTAAAATAATTAAATTTAGTTTTATTTAAAACATTTGAAAAAATTGAAAGAAAAAGAAAAAAATTAATTAACTAAAAATAGAACAAATTCAATTTTGTAGAATGTTAATGAAAAAGGAAAAAATTAAGTTGCATTTTCTCATCGATTGAAACATAAATATGGATTAGGAGAAAATAAATATTAAAAAACAATATATCTATTCAACATAAATATAAAAACTAAAGTAAGCTAATATAAAAAGTTCTAATTAACAAAATAAAAATTTGAAATGAAAAACTCACAAAGAAAGTTCGAAAAAACATGAAAAAAAGTGAAGGTAAACTCACACTATGTTTTTGATGAGAAGGAGGTTGGTAAGACTGAGAAGGTAAAAACATTTATCATTACGTTGATTGGAAATATATTATTTTGAATTTACTCATGTTTTTTTTGGTTTTACTGTTTAGAATGAAATTTTACCCCATGGTTTACAGAATAGACCTGTAGTGGGAACAAATTTTCAATGAACATGAGAACGGAGGAAAATGAAATTTATGGATAATAAATTTTAAGTAGAAAAAAAAATATGATTTAAATTGAACAAAAATGAAGAATATCAAGTCAATTAAAAAAATAGAATAGTTTTCAATGAAAAATTTACAAAAGAAGCTCGAAAGAAACATGAGATAATCTGTAGTTAAACTCACATTTTGTTTTGAAAAAGAGGGAGACTGGATAGGCTGAAGAAAAAAAAAGTTCTCATTAAGTTGATTTTTTTGAATTTCTTTGTTTTTTTGCTTTTACTGTTTAGAAATAAACTTTCACCTTAGAGTTAGCAGAATAGACCTGTAGAGGGAACGAATTTTCAATGAATATGAGATTCGGGAAAATTGAATTTTATGAATTGTGAATTTTAAAAAGAATATAAAACAGGAATTGTGAAAAAATATTGTGAGAGGAAAAAACAAGCTATTTATATAATTTACTATCAGAAACCTGGAAAACAGAGTAAGTCGATATAAAAATGGGTATAAAAACATTTTTAAACATGAAATTTTTCAAATAAAATATATCCAGAAGATTTATTTATGAAAACAGAAATCTTGAGGTGAGAATATTAATCAAATCCAAATTTATATTGAAACTTTACAAAAACACATAAAAATTTTAAAAGTAAAGTGTTTTATTTTTTATTATCAAAGAGTTAAGTTCACCGTTTGAGATCCAAGGAAAATCTATTCAATTGATTAAAATTGAATTTCGGTTTAAATGAAAAATTGGAATAATCACTCGTTAAAGAAATTGTTATTACTTAATTTCTTTTGATGAAACCCTTATCAAACACATTAAATTGATATATATTTTGAAAATTAAAAATATTTATGAGATTATTTACTATACACTAAGATTAATTGTGAAATAAAATAATTGAACAAAAAAATCCAATTAAAAAAATCGAATTGAGATTCATTTAATAACTTTTGAAAAAGTATAAAAAAAATTAATTAACTAAAAATAGAACAAATTTAATTTTGTAGAATGTTAATGAAAAAGGAAAAAATTAAGTTGCATTTTCTCATCGACTGAAACATAAATATGGATTCGAAGAAAATAAAATTTAAAAAAACAAAATATCTATTCAACATAAATATAAAAACTGAAATAAACAAAAATGAAAAAGATCTAGTTAACAAAAAAAATCAAAAAAAATTTGCAATGAAAAATTCACAAAGTTCGAAAAAAAAAAGTGAAGGTAAACTCACACTATGTTTTTGATGGGAAGGAGGCTGGTAAGACTGAGAAAATACAAACATTTATCATTAAGTTGATTAAGAATTATTTTTTCGAATTTTTTCATTTTTGTTTTGGTTTAACTGTTTAGAATGAAACTTTACCCCGTGGTTAACAGAATAGACCTGTAGAAGGAACAAATTTTCAATGAATATGAGAACGGAGAAGATTTAAATTTATTAATTATGAATTTTAAATAGAAAATAATACAGGAATTGTGAATTTGAATAGAAAAAACACGGTTTGAAGTAAACAAAAATGAAAAATATCTAATCAACAAAAAGATTTAAAATAATTCTTCAAGGAAAATATCAGAAAAAAACTCAAGAAAAACATGAGAAAAACTGAAGTTAATCTCACATTTTGTTTTGGAAGAGAGGGAAGCTGGATAAGCTAAAGAAAGAAAAAAATTCTCAATGATTTGATATTCTTGAATTTTTTTATGTTTTTTTGGTTTTACTGTTTAGAAATAAACTTCTACCTCAGACTTAGAAGAATAGACCTGTACACGAAATGAATTTTCAATGAATATGAAAATGGAGGAAAATGAATTTTATGAATTGTAAATTTTAAATAGAAAATAAAACAGAAATTGGAAAAAATTAGGTAAGAAAAAAAAAACAAACTATTTATATAATTTACTATCAGGAACCTAGAAAACATGTAAGTCGATATAAACATAGGTATATATACATTGTTAAAACATTAATTTTTTTTAATAAAAGATTTAAAAAAGATTTATTTATGAGAACTGATATCTTGAGGAGAGATTATCAATCAAATCCAACTTTATTTTGAAAATTCATAAAATAAACAAAAAATTAAAAAGTTATGTAGACTTAAGGAATGGAAACCATATGGTTTTAATTTTTATGTTTAAACTTTCAAGTTCACCGTTTGGGATCCAGGGTAAATCTATGCAATAAAATAGAATTGACTTTCAATTTAATAAAAATTGGAATAAACATCCGTTAAATAAATTATATTTACTTAATTTCTTTTGATGAAACCATTATCAAACACATTAAATTGAAATATAATTCAAAATTGAAAAAGAATTATGAGATTAATTACTATACACTAAAGTTAATTGTGGAAAGAAACAAATAAATAGAAAAATCAAATTAAGTTCAGTTTTATTTAATAACATTTGAAAAAATTTAAAGAAATAAAAAATTAATTAATGCAAAATAGAACAAACTTTATTTTGTAGAATGTTAATAAAAATGAAAGAAAATCATAAAGAAAGTTCAAGGAAAAAGTGAGGAAAGTGAAGGTGAACTCACACTATGTTTTGGAGTAGAGAGAGACTGGTGAGACTGAGAAATGAAAGAGATTTATCATTGAGTTGATTAAGAATCATTTTCTTGAGTTCATTCATGTTTATTTTTGGTTTTACTGTTCAGAATGAAAGTTATACCTCCTGTTTAACAGAATAGACCTGCATAGGGAACGAATTTTTAATGACTATGAGAACGGAGAAGGAAATTTATGAATTGTGAATTTCAAGTCCAAATTCATTTAGAACCTTTACAAGAACACATAAAAATTTCAAAAGTTAAGTGTTTTATTTTTTATTATCAAAGAGTTAAGTTCACCTTTTGAGATCCAAGGAAAATCTATTCAATTGATTGGAATTGAATTACAGTTTAAATGAAAAATTGGAATAATCACTCGTTAAATAAATTGTAATTACTTAATTTCTTTTAATGAAACCATTATCAAACAGATTAAATTGATATATAATTCAAAATTGAAAAAGAATTATGAGATTAATTACTATACACTAAAGTTAATTGTGGAATGAAACAATTGAACGAAAAAATCCAATTAAAATAATTAAGTTTAGTTTTATTTAATAACATTTGAAAAAATTGAAAGGAATAAAAAAATTAATTAACGCAGAACAGAACAAAACTCATTTTGTGGAATTTTAATGAAAATGAAAAAATTCATAAAAAAAGTTCGAGGAAAAAGTGAAGGTGAACTCACACTATGTTTTGGAGTAGGGAGAGGCTGGTGAGACTGAGAAAATGAAAAGAATTATCATTAAGTTGATTAAGAATCATTTTTTTGAGTTTATTCATTTTTGTTTTGGTTTAACTGTTTAGAATGAAATTTTACCCCGTGGTTAACAGAATGGACCTGTAGAGGGAACGAATACTTAATGAATATGAGAACGGAGAAGAATGAAATTTATGAATTGTGAATTTTGAATAGAAAATAAAACAGGAAATATGAAAAGAGATTGTAAGAAGAAAAAAAATCTTTCATATAACTCAATATGAAAAAACTAGAAAACACATTAATTCGATTTAAACATGAATATAAATCTTTATAAAAATACTTAAAATTGTTTCAAGAAAAATATTTGAAAAAGTTTAGTCATGAGAACAAAAATCTTGAGATAAGAATTTCAAGTCCAAATTTATTTAGAACCTTTACAAGAACACATAAAAATTTTAAAAGTGAAGTGTTTTATTTTTTATTATCAAAGAATTAAGTTCACCGTTTGAGATCCAAGGAAAATCTATTCAATTGATTAAAATTGAATTTCAGTTTAAAGGAAAAATTTTAATAATCATTCATTAAATAAATTGTTATTACTTAATTTCTTTTGATGAAACCATTATCAAACACATTAAATTGATATATAATTCAAAATTGAAAAAGAATTATGAGATTAATTAGTATACACTAAAGTTAATTGTGGAATAAAATAATTGAACGAAAAAAATCCAATAAAAAAAATTAAAGTTTATTTTATTTAATAACATTTGAAAAAAAATTGAAAAAATTAAAATATTAATTAACTCAAAATAGAATAAATCTTATTTCTGTAGAATGTTGATAAAAAAGGAAAAAATTAAGTTGCATTTTTTCATCGATTGAAACATAAATATGGATTCGAAGAAAATAAAACTAAAAAAAACAAAATATCTATTCAATATAAATATAAAAATTCAATTAAACAAAAATGAAAAAGATCTAATTAAAAAAAAAATCAAAAAAAAAATTTCAATGAATAATTCACAAAGAAAGTTCAAGAAAAACATGAAAAAAAGTGAAGTTAAACTCACACTATGTTTTTGATGAGAAGGAGGCTGGTAAGACTGAGAAGATAAAAATATTTATCATTAAGTTGATTAAGAATCATTTTTTCGAGGTTATTCATGTTTGTTTTCGTTTTACTGTTTAGCAATAAACTTTTACCTCAGACTTAGCAGAATACACCTGTACAGGGAACGAATTTTTATTGAATATGAGAATGAGGAAAATGAGTTTTATGAATTGTGAATTTTAAATAGAAAATAAAACAGGAATTGGAACAAATTTTGTAAGAGGAAAAAAACAAACTATTTTTATTATTTACTATCAGAAACCGAGATAACATAGTTAGTCGATTTAAACATGGGTATAAATACATTTTTCTAAAACTTGAAATTTTTTCAATAAAATATATCCAGAAGATTTATTTATGAGAACAGCTATCTCGAGATGAGAATATCAAGCAAATCCAAATTTATTTTGAAACTTTACAAAATCACAAAAAAATTTGAGAAATTATGTAGATTTAAGGAATGGAAACCATTTGGTTTTAATTTTTATGTTTAAATTTTCAAGTTCACCGTTTGGGATCCAGGGTAAATCTATTCAAAAGATTGGAATTGAGTTTCAATTTAATAAAAATTGGAATAATCATCTGTTAAATAAATTATATTTACTTAATTTCTTTTGATGAAACCATTATCAAACACATTAGAGTGAAATATAATTCAAAATTGAAAAAGAATTATGAGATTGATTCCTATACACTAAAGTTAATTGTGGAATAAAATAATTGGACAAAAAATAAATTAAGTTTTATTTAATGAAATTTAAAAGAAGTAAAAGAAAAGAAAAAAATAATTAACTATAAATAGAGCAAACTTTATTTTGTAGATTGTTAATTAAAAAAAAAAATTTAAGTTGCATTTTCTCATCGATTGAAACATAAATAATGATTAGAAAAATATAAAATTAAAAAAAACAAAATATCTAATGAAAATAAATATAAAAACTAAATTAATCAAAACTGAATAAGATTTGGTGAACAAAATATTTTTAAAAAAATTCAATGAAAAATTCACAAAGAAAGTTATAAAAAAACATGAAAAAAGTGAAGTTGAACTCACACTATGTTTTTGATAAGAAGGAAGCTGGTATGACTGAGAAGATAAAAACATTTATCATTAAGTTGATTGGAAGTATACTTTTTTGAATTTACTCATGTTTGTTTTGATTTTACTGTTTAGAATGAAATTTTACCCCGTGGTTTACAGAATAGACCTGTAAAAGGAACAAATTTTAAATGAATATGAGAACGGAGTAGAAGGATAATTATGAATTTTGAATTTTTAATAGAAAAGAAAACAGGAATTGTGAAAAAATTATGTAAGAGGTAAAAAAAACAACTATTTATGCAAGTTACTATCAGAAACCTAGAAAACTTAGTTAGTCGATATAAACATGGGTATAAATACATTTTTGAAACATTAAATTTTTTTATGAAAGATATTAAGAAGATATATTTATGAGAACAGATATCTCGAGATGAGAATATCAATAAAATCCGAATTTATTTTGAAAATTTACAAAATCACAAAAAAATTTGAAAAATTATGTAACTTTATTGAATGGAAACCATATGGTTTTATTTTTTATGTTTAAATTTTCAAGTTCACCGTTTGGGATCCAGGGTAAATCTATGCAAAAGAATCGAATTGACTTTTGATTTAATAAAAATTGGAATAATCATCTGTTAAACAAATTATATTTACTTAATTTCTTTTGATGAAACCATTATCAAACACATTAAAGTGAAATATAATTCAAAATTGAAAAAGAATTATGAGATTAATTACTATACACTAAAGTTAATTGTGAAATGAAATAATTGAACAGAAAAATCCAATTAAATTTAGTTTTATTCAATAATACTTGATAAAAATTTATTTTGTAGAATGTTAATAAAAATGAAAAAAATTCATATAGAATGTTCGAGGAAAAAGTGAGAAAAAGTGAAGGTGAACTCACACTATATTTTGGAGTAGGGAGAGGCTGGTGAGACTGAAAAAATGAAAAGAATTATCATTAAGTTGATTAAGAATCATTTTTTTGAGTTTATTCATTTTTGTTTTAGTTTAACTGTTTAGAATGAAATTTTACCCCGTGGTTAACAGAATGGACCTGTAGAGGGAACGAATACTTAATGAATATGAGAACGGAGAAGATTGAAATTTATGGATTTTGAATTTTGAATAGAAAATAAAACAGGAATTATGAAAAGAGATTGTAAGAAGAAAAAAAATCTTTCATATAATTCAATATGAAAAAACTAGAAAATACATTAATTCGATTTAAACATGAATATAAATCTTTGTAAAAATACTTTAAATTGTTTCAATAAAATATATTTGAAAAAGTTTATTCATGAGAACAAAAATCTTAAGATAAGAATTTCAAGTCCAAACTCATTTAGAACCTTTACAAGAACACATAAACATTTGAAAAATTTATTGTTTTTCTTTTTTTTGTATCAAAGAGTTAAGTTCACCGTTTGAGATCCAAGGAAAATCTATTCAATTGATTGGAATTGAATTTCAGTTTAAATGAAAAATTGGAATAATCACTCGTTAAATAAATTGTTATTACTTAATTTCTTTTGATGAAACCATTATCAAACACATTAAAGTGAAATATAATTCAAAATTGAAAAAGAATTATGAGGTTAATTACTATACACTAAAGTTAATTGTGGAATAAAACAATTGAACGAAAAATTCCAATTAAAATAATTAAATTTAGAATTATTTAATAACATTTGAAAAAATTAAAAGGAATAAAAAAATTAATTAACGCAGAAGAGAACAAAACTCATTTTGTGGAATTTTAATGAAAATGAAAAAATTCATAAAAAAAGTTCGAGGAAAAAGTGAAGGTGAACTCACACTATGTTTTGGAGTAGGGAGAGGCTGGTGAGACTGAAAAAATGAAAAGAATTATCATTAAGTTGATTAAGAATCATTTTTTTGAGTTTATTCATTTTTGTTTTAGTTTAACTGTTTAGAATGAAATTTTACCCCGTGGTTTACAGAATGGACCTGTAGAGGGAACGAATACTTAATGAATATGAGAACGGAAAAGAATGAAATTTATGAATTGTGAATTTTGAATAGAAAATAAAACAGGAATTATGAAAAGAAATTGTAAGAAAAAAAATCTTTTATATAATTCAATATGAAAAAACTAGAAAACACATTAAGTCGATTTAAACATGAAGATAAATCTTTATAAAAATACTTTAAATTGTTTCAATAAAAATATTTGAAAAAGTTTAGTCATGAGAACAAAAATCTTGAGATAAGAATTTCAAGTCCAAATTCATTTAGAAACTTTACAAGAACACATAAAAATTTTAAAAGTGAAGTGTTTTATTTTTTATTATCAAAGAGTTAAGTTCACCGTTTGAGATCCAAGGAAAATCTATTCAATTGATTGGAATTGGATTTCAGTTTAAAGGAAAAATTTGAATAATCACTCATTAAATAAATTGTTATTACTTAATTTCTTTTGATAAAACCATTATCAAACACATTAAATTGATATAAAATTCAAAATTGAAAAAGAATTATGAGATTAATTAGTATACACTAAAGTTAATTGTGGAATAAAATAATTGAACGAAAAAAATCCAATTAAAAAAATTAAAGTTTATTTTATTAAATAATATTTGAAAAAAAAAATTGAAAAAATTAAAAAATTAATTAACTCAAAATAGAAAAAGTCTTATTCCTGTAGAATGTTGATAAAAAAGGAAAAAAGTAAGTTGCATTTTTTCATCGAATGAAACATAAATATGGATTCGAAGAAATTAAAACTGAAAAAAACAAAATATCTATTCAATATAAATATAAAAACTCAATTAAACAAAAATGAAAAAGATCTAATTTAAAAAAAAATCCAAAAAAAACTTTCAATGAATAATTCACAAAGAAAGTTCAAGAAAAACATGAAAAAAAGTGAAGTTAAACTCACACTATGTTTTTGATGAGAAGGAGGCTGGTAAGACTGAGAAGATAAAAATATTTATCATTAAGTTGATTAAGAATCATTTTTTCGCGGTTATTCATGTTTGTTTTCGTTTTACTGTTTAGAAATAATCTTTTACCTCAGACTTAGCAGAGTACACCTGTACAGGGAACGAATTTTTATTGAATATGAGAATGAGGAAAATGAGTTTTATGAATTGTGAATTTTAAATAGAAAATAAAACAGGAATTGGAACAAATTATGTAAGAGGAAAAAAACAAACTATTTTTATTATTTACTATCAGAAACCGAGAAAACATAGTTAGTCGATTTAAACATGGGTATAAATACATTTTTCTGAAACTTGAAATTTTTTTAATAAAATGTATCCAGAAGATTTATTTATGAGAACAGATATCTCGAGATGAGAATATCAATCAAATCCAAATTTATTTTGAAACTTTACAAAAACGCGAAAAATTTTGAAAAGTTATGTAGACTTAAGGAATGGAAACCATATGGTTTTAATTTTCATGTTTAAATTTTCAAGTTCACCGTTTGGGATCCAGGGTAAATCTATGCAAAAGATTGGAATTGAGTTTCAATTTAATAAAAATTGGAATAATCATCTGTTAAATATATTATATTTACTTAATTTCTTTTGATGAAACCATTATCCAACACATTAAAGTGAAATATGATTCAAAATTGAAAAAGAATTATGAGATTAATTACTATACACTAAAGTTAATCGTGAAAGAAAACAAGTGAACAAAAAAATAAATTAAGTTTTATTTAATGAAATTTAAAAGAAGTAAAAGAAAAAAAAAATAATTAACTATAAATAGAACAAACTCTATTTTGTAGAATGTTAATAAAAAACAAAAAAATTATGTTGCATTTTCTCATCGATTGAAACATAAATAATGATTCGAAAATTATAAAATTAAAAAAAACAAAATATCTAATGAAAATAAATATAAAAACTAAATTAATCAAAACTGAATAAGAGTTAGTGAACAAAATAATCAAAAAAAAATTTCAATGAAAAATTTACAAAGAAAGTTATAAAAAAACATGAAAAAAGTGAAGTTGAACTCACACTATGTTTTTGATAAGAAGGAGGCTGGTAAGACTGAGAAGATAAAAACATTTATCATTAAGTTGATTGGAAATATATTTTTTTGAATTTACTCATGTTTGTTTTGGTTTTACTGTTTAGAATGAAATTTTACCCCGTGGTTTACAGAATAGACCTGTAGAGGGAACAAATTTTAAATGAATATGAGAAAGGAGAAGAAGGATAATTATGAATTTTGAATTTTAAATAGAAAAGAAAACAGGAATTGTGAAAAAATTATGTAAGAGGTGAAAAAAAAACTATTTATACAATTTACTATCAGAAACCTAGAAAACTTAGTTAGTCGATATAAACATGGGTATAAATACATTTTTGAAACATTAATTTTTTTTATGAAAGATATTAAGATTTATTTATGAGAACAGATATCTTGAGATGAGAACATCAATAAAATCCAACTTTATTTTGAAAATTTACAAAATCACAAAAACATTTGAGAAATTATGTAAATTTAATGAATGGAAACCATATGGTTTTATTTTTTATGTTTAAATTTTCAAGTTCACCGTTTGGGATCCAGGGTAAATCTATGCAAAAGAATGGAATTGACTTTTAATTTAATAAAAATTGGAATAATCATCTGTTAAATAAATTATATTTACTTAATTTCTTTTGATGAAACCATTATCAAACCCATTAAAGTGAAATATAATTCAAAATTGAAAAAGAATTATGAGATTAATTACTATACACTAAAGTTAATTGTGAAATGAAATAATTGAACAGAAAAATTCAATTAAATTTAGTTTTATTTAATAATACTTGAAAAAAATTTATTTTGTAGAATGTTAATAAAAATGAAAAAAATTCATATAGAATGTTCGAGGAAAAAGTGAGAAAAGTGAAGGTGAACTCACACTATGTTTTGGAGTAGAGAGAGACTGGTGAGACTGAGAAAATGAAAAGAATTATCATTAAGTTGATTAAGAATCCTTTTCTTGAGTTTCTTCATTTTTGTTTTAGTTTAACTATTTAGAATGAATTGTTACCCCGTGGTTAACAGAATGGACCTGTAGAGGGAACGAATACTTAATGAATATGAGAACGGAGAAGATTGAAATTTATGGATTTTGAATTTTGAATAGAAAATAAAACAGGAATTATGAAGAGATTGTAAGAAGAAAAAAAATCTTTTATATAATTCAATATGAAAAAACTAGAAAACACATTAATTCGAGTTAAACATGAATATAAATCTTTGTAAAAAAACTTTAAATTGTTTCAATAAAATATATTTTAAAAAGTTTATTCATGAGAACAAAAATCTTGAGATAAGAATTTCAAGTCCAAATTCATTTAGAACCTTCACAAGAACATATAAAAATTTGAAAAATTTATTGTTTTTATTTTTTATTATCAAAGAGTTAAGTTCACCGTTTGAGATCCAAGGAAAATCTATTCAATTGATTGGAATTGAATTTCAGTTTAAATGAAAAATTGGAATAATCACTCGTTAAATAAATTGTTATTACTTAATTTCTTTTGATGAAACCATTATCAAACATATTAAATTGAAATATGATTGAAAATTGAAAAAGAATTATGAGATTAATTCCTATACACTAAAGTTAATTGTGGAATAAAATAATTGAACGAAAATATCCAATTAAAATAATTAAATTTAGTTTTATTTAAAACATTTGAAAAAATTGGAAGGAATAAAAAAATTAATTAACGCAGAACAGAACAAAACTCATTTTATAGGAATTTTAATGAAAATGAAAAAAATCATAAAAAAAGTTCGAGGAAAAAGTGAAGGTAAACTCACACTATGTTTTGGAGTAGAGAGAGACTGGTGAGCCTGAGAAAAAGAAAAGAATTAACATTAAGTTGATTAAGAATCATTTTCTTGAGTTTATTCATTTTTGTTTTAGTTTAACTGTTTAGAATGAAATTTTACCCCGTGGTTAACAGAATGGACCTGTAGAGGGAACGAATACTTAATGAATATGAGAACGGAGAAGATTGATATTTATGGATTTTGAATTTTGAATAGAAAATAAAACAGGAAATATGAAAAAAGATTGTAAGAAGAAAAAAAATCTTTTATATAATTCAATAAGAAAAAACTAGAAAACACATTAATTCGTTTTAAACATGAATATAAATCTTTGTAAAAATACTTTAAATTGTTTCAATAAAATATATTTGAAAAAGTTTATTCATGAGAACAAAAATCTTGAGATAAGAATTTCAAATCCAAATTTATTTAGAAACTTTACAAGAACAGTAAAGTGTTTTATTTTTTATTATCAAAGAGTTAAGTTCACCGTTTGAGATCCAAGGAAAATCTATTCAATTGATTGGAATTGAATTTCAGTTTAAATGAAAAATTGGAATAATCACTCGTTAAATAAATTGTTATTACTTAATTTCTTTTGATAAAACCATTATCAAATACATTAAATTGATATATAAATCAAAATTGAAAAAGAATTATGATAAGTATAGACTTAAATTATTTATGAAATAAAATAATTGAACAAAAAAAATCCAATTAAAAAAATTAAAGTTTATTTTATTTAATAACATTTGAAAAAAAATTAAAAAAATTAAAAAATTAAATAACTCAAAATACTAAAAAAACTTATTTCTGTAGAATGTTGATAAAAAAGGAAAAAATTAAGTTGCATTTTTTCATCGATTGAAACATAAATATGGATTCGAAAAAAATAAAACTAAAAAAAACAAAATATCTATTCAATATAAATATAAAAACTCAATTAAACACAAATAAAAAAGATCTAATTAAAAAAAAAATCCAAAAAAAAATTTCAATGAATAATTCACAAAGAAAGTTCAAGAAAAACATGAAAAAAAGTGAAGTTAAACTCACACTATGTTTTTGATGAGAAGGAGGCTGGTAAGACTGAGAAGATAAAAATATTTATCATTAAGTTGATTAAGAATCATTTTTTCGAGGTTATTCATGTTTGTTTTCGTTTTACTGTTTAGAAATAGACTTTTACCTCAGAGTTAGCAGAGTACACCTGTACAGGGAACGAATTTTTATTGAATATGAGAATGAGGAAAATGAGTTTTATGAATTGTGAATTTTAAATAGAAAATAAAACAGGAATTGGAGCAAAATATGTATGAGGAAAAAAACAAACTATTTTTATTATTTACTATCAGAAACCGAGAAAACATAGTTAGTCGATTTAAACATGGGTTTAAATACATTTTTCTAAAACTTGAAATTTTTTCAATAAAGTATATCCAGAAGATTTATTTATGAGAACAGCTATCTCGAGATGAGAATATCAATCAAATCCAATTTTATTTTGAAAATTTACAAATTCACAAAAAATTTGAGAAATTATGTAGATTTAATGAATGGAAACCATATGGTTTTATTTTTTATGCTTAAATTTTCAAGTTCACCGTTTGGGATCCAGGGTAAATCTATGCAATAAAATGGAATTGACTTTCAATTTAATAAAAAATTGAACAAAAAAATCCAATTGAAAGAATCAAATTTAGTTTATTTTGAAAACATTATTAGGATTACAATAAAATTTTCAAATACAGATTGAAAATGAATGAGCAAGTCAAAAAAGTTGCATTTGAACCCACCTTGATGGATGGGAAAGTATGTTGTACCTAATGAGGAGAAATAGTTTCAAAAATAATGGAAAAGTAACCTTTTTTAAATAGTAAAAATTATTTATTATTATAATAGAAAGAAAGTTTTCTCAATATTATAATGAAAAAAATTGTTTTTATTTAGTGAAGAGACTTTATCGCATAGTTGTTTTTATTAACTAATTCTTATATTGATGTTCGAGCCAAAGTCTTTACCACGATGTTTCCCTGTAGAAAAATATTTGAAAACCGACATTGAAACTTTATCATTAAAAATAGATATAAATGTTCAATTGACAAGTTAAATGTGAATATACTGATAACAAAGTGTGTACAAAATGCCGACGTAGAAGATAATCACCGAATAGAAATATAAAAAAACACTAATTTGAAATTTTACTTAAAAATAAAATTTTAAAACTATTAATTTTTGGAAAAAGGTTTCTTATTCAATAGAATTATTGAAAATTGTTACAAATAATAGCAAATAAACCCACACAACTGGGAAAGCATATAATATAATTCTTTTCAAATTATGAAGATATAAAATCTGGATTTTAAAGCGCTGATTTAAAAAAAATTGAGGCGCTTCGAAAAAAAAAGGATTTTACTATTAAATAGTATTGAAGTTCAGATATAGATTTTTTATTAAAAAATTTATAGTATTATTGAATGATATATTGAAAAAAAACTCGAAACAATCTGTTTGATTTTTTTCCTTTCAAATATAGAATAGTTCATTTGAAAGTATTCAAAGTTTGCCAAATGCTAAAAGTAACTTGCAAAATTGAAGCCAAACTCACATTAGGTCTAGAGGGCTGTTGGAAAATTATCGTCCAATGAAATACATCAATATGGAGAGTTGAAAAGGTATTATAAAACTGGGTGTTTTTTTAATGTTCAACATGAATGTCTCACCCAGGATGGAGTAGGAGCAGGCTGTAAAGCAAAACAAATTTTTAATAAAAATGGAAATGGAATGATACTTTTTTTTGTTAAGATCATTAAAAAATGAGAGTTTAAAAAAAATGTAAACATGATTTTGGAAAGAAGGAAATGAAAAACTCTATAAAGATAATAGGTATTCGATAAATTATTTGAACTATTACTTATATCGAAATAAAATAATGAAAATTTCAAAAAATACTTGAAAAAACAAAATTAAAAAAGAAAATGTCATAAAATAACTTGGAAAACAAAGAGATTATATTATAAAAGCTAAAATAAATTGAAAATTAAAAAAGTTTCAAAATATGAATTGGAATAAAAGTGTCCAACAAATGCCAACTTTTATTTTCAAGTTTTCAAACAAACTCACTTTAGGTAGTGGGACGAACTGAGGATAGCTAGGCTGAAATGTTTGAAGATGAAGTTTTCGTGAATTGGAATGAAATAAAAAGCGGACGTTAAACAAATGCCAAAAATGATTGGCAAAGTTGCAAACAAGTTCACAATAGGGTCTATAACGTATTGATTCAGAATCAAAAATGTATGTGGAGTTCAAGCTAATGAAAGTGTTCAGAGTACATTTTATTTGTAAAGCACCGAGACAAGCAACTGAGGTGTAACTAGGTGACCAAGCCACACTAGGACTGCGTCTGTTCTTTACTGATTTTACCGCTTTTTACAACTGAGTGGCCTCGAATCTCTACGCGTTTAATGCCACGATAATAATATTCGTGTTTGTATTGTATTGTATTACAAATCAAATCTGAGCTTAGCCCAGAATCAAACCCTAAGCCTCACGTTTTGAAGCAGGGTTGCTAACCATTATACTAGAGGCGCCGGAAAAAAGTAAATTTATATAGTTCTCAAAAACTAATTTGAAAAACTAAAATACTAATAATAAAATTGAGAAATAAGATAGAAAATAATGATGGATGAAAAAATACAAAAAATCTGAAAAAACATTCAATGGAAGTACAATATAAAATGGAAAACAAAGGATAACATATGAAATAAATAAATAAACAGAAAAGAAAAAGGTTTTGAGAGTTTTGAAGAGGAACTAATGTGAGTCCAACAAATGCCAACGTTGTTTTTCCAGTTTTCAAACAAACTCACCTCAGGTTGTGGGATGACCTGAGTATAGCTAGGCTGAAATGATTGAAAATAAATTTCTATGTTAAGTAATGAAATAAGATTTGGTGGTTAAACGAATATCAACATTAAGTCAGACTTATTAATTTATTAATTTACCAGATTAGTTAATTGATTTATATTTCGGATTAATGAATGAATTGAGATTTCAGATTGAATAATTAATTAAGTTCCAGAATAAATAATTAACTGAGTTTTTGGATTAATTAATTATTTAAGTATCAGACACTCACCCTAGCAGATGGGGCGATGGGAGCCCAGCCAGGCTGAAATGTTCATAAATGAAAGATGCATCATATGTAACAAAAAAAAGATTGAAGTCCTACAAATGCCCATGTAAAAGTATACACATTTCCAGTCGAACTAACCATTAGTTTTCCAGTTTGTTGATACAAAATAATTTTGAAAAAACAGACAAAAAATCTTTTAGAGGTCTTATTAGACTCGATTTTGTATCGTTTTTTTTTAATGTTCAAAGTAAATTTTTACCCAGGAAGGAGTTCCAGCGAGCTGTGAAGTAGAATGAAAAACTTTTCTACTGTTTTTGTTTTTACTATTTAACAAAAAAATACAAATTTCAAAAATCGAATAAAATAATTAAAATACTGTTGAAAAATAATTCTAGAAAATAAAAGAAAAAAATTATATATGATAAATTTACGGAAAATCAAAATAAAATAATCCAAAAAAATTCAAATTCACTTGGAAAACAAAAATAAAGCGGAATATACAGTGAGGTGAATCTTATAAAAGTTTCAAGATTTGTAATGGGAAAACGGGCGAAAGTCTGACAAAAAATGAGAAATTCTCAGAGGAACTTACCCGAAGTTGGAGTGGACTGGGACGAGATCTGGGCTGGTACTTTTGAGGATAAAAAAACCATGATATGTGAAAAACAGAAGGTAGAAGTTCATCTAATTCCAATAAAAATTCACAAATTTCCAGACAAGCTCACCACAGAGTATTGATGCTCAAGATGGAATAGCTGGTAAAAACAAAGTTTTGAAATGATAATGATCAAAAAGTAGAATCTTGAAATAGTTTTATCCAAGGGGATGTTGTTATTGTTATTGTTTTGTTTCAATGTGTCAGAATGGATGTTTTTGGAAGAAAAACATATACAGTAGAATTAAAGTGAATAAGAATAATTCAGTAATTAACACAGTTGTTCAATTTATACATAAAAATGATTGAAAAAAATAGATTCGAAAAAAGTTGGTAAAAGAATTAACAATTGAAAAAACATATAATCAATTGAGATGAAAAAAGAAAACATAGGATAGGTTTCAGGATGAGTATTTCAAAAGTGGCTATTTAACATAGATCAAAAGCCTGTAGAAAACCACACTGACAGTCACAACTTGGTGAATAACCGCTTTTGAACTATTTTATTGGGTGAACTTTGAGAAAAGACTAAAAATTTCTATAGGTTAACTACTGTTTCAATTAAAATATAATAGTAAGTTGACTAAGACTAAGGAATTAACTCACGTTTATGCGGTGCTGTGTTGGTTTCTGAAGCTGAATAGTCCAAGAAGGAGGTTGTATTAAGGTTTGGAGTAACATTATGTTTAATGAGTAAAAATTGATAAAAATCACTTTCAAGCTTTCAGTTGTTTAACTAGTTTTTGTTTATTTATTTTTTTTTCAAAGCTTTAATTATTAATTGAAAGTGTATAGCTGAATTCTTTTAGCTGTGCATATCAATAGTTTTTTTAAAAAATAAATTGGTTTTTTGAAAAATTAACAAAATTATTTACGATTTGTAAGTGTTCATCAGAATGTCTCGATGGAACCTGTACAAAATATTATGTGAATGAATGAATTAATCACTCTACAATATATTATAGCGCACAGTCTTCAAACTAAAAAGCCTCAGAGGCGCTTATTATGGTTTGAGAAGTGACTGTTTGGAGTTAAAAACTTCTTTTGTTTAAAGGTTTCTATAAAATCATTGTTTGAACTAATCAGAACGTTGTCTGCATATCATTCATGTGGGTTTATTTTTACAAAGTGTAATCATTTAACTTTAACCTCAGGCACCGGGGCGGGACACAAACAACGACACTCGACTGGATAGAATGAAATATT
Source organism: Branchellion lobata (assembly GCA_947562095.1). NCBI lineage: Eukaryota > Metazoa > Annelida > Clitellata > Hirudinida > Piscicolidae > Branchellion > Branchellion lobata. The sequence goes on from OX387253.1 coordinate 2,909,960, forward strand.
TTGTAATGGAGTTTGTTAGTTGTGAGGTCTCACGTGCAAACTAAATTTTTTCAGAAAACGTTCACAGAACCTTTACTGATTAATCCCATTTGTGGATACGCAAAGACAAGCTGAAGCGCCTTGTTCAGTCAGTGAGACAATCAGGTATTAAAAATTATGATCTAGTTTTTAAAAATATGTTTTAGATTTAGATTCAAAAGAAAAGATTGAGATGAAGTTAATTATCATTGTTGGTAGAAAGTTCCAGATTGTAGAAGAAGCATTGTAGAAATGTCGTTTTGATATGTTGCTTGAGTAGTAGGACAGTTGAAAACCACATTAATTTGATATCTGGCATTGTCGGCTGAAAGTACTTCAGTAGGCTAGTAAAAAGTCAATAGAGATTTAAATGTTAACAATGCAATTTCAAAAATTTATTAATTACAATGGAAGCTAACGATTTTGAATAAGGCAGCTTTTTGAAAAATGAGGTAGGTCGTGGTGGGTTGAGTTAATGTTGAAAACAATTCTAGCTTTATGAATTATTCTTCGTTGTAGACGTGTTTGTTCATGCTGTGTTATGTTCTACAACAGAGTTGCAGTTGCCCAACCTCCTGGTGACCGAACAGCTTACAAGGGTTGAAGCCATGCCAATTGTGAGGAATGGATGAATGAGCGATATGGCAGGAAGATGATAGCCACTTGATCGAATGACAGACGCTATGTGCTGATTAAACTAAGGTTCATCGTCAAAAATGATGCCAAGCACTTTGAGATTGAAGGAGGAGTTGGAAAAGCCGATGTGTTAAATAACAGACAATTTCTTGATTTATTGTGAGGTTTCGAAGTTTATGATTAACCCCTCTTGGAGGTCTTCAGATGAAGTTTGATTTAGAGAAACAAACTTTTTCCGAACTCAATTCACTACAATGACAAGCATCATTCCACTGGGATTAACCCATGCAGGCTTCGAAGCCTGTTGGCGTCATTAGAATGAATATAACACGCACTCACACACTGAGGCCAAAAAGGCGACGAGGAAGAGACTCTTCAGCAATGCTGTCATGTTTTCTGTTAGTGATTGGGATGAAGAAAGTTTCATTAGGTTCAAGAAGTTATTATAAAAGTTCTATTGAGGCTTATGAGATGTTACCATCCATGCCAAATACCTTTTCAAGCAGAGATCCTGGAACTTACATTTTTTCCCCACTGAAGCCTTTATATACACTCCTCATCCATTCTTTTCTGGTTCAAATGGAAATTATTATTTGATTTTTTCCATAAATTCAAGTTTATCTCAGTTGAAAAATATTGTTTTTCTAGTTGAATTCTTATAATTTATTTTTAATTCATTCATTCCTTTATTGGAAAACTGGTACTTTATCGAGCCGCAGATAGCAAACTCGACGTGACCAAAATACATTGTTTTTTTGGAAATTTTTTCTTTTTTTTTTGAAAAAACTAAAATATTACCATTTTAAATGGAAAATAAACTTTTAATATAAATAGTTTCCAATGACTTAGTTCTTAGTAAAAGTGGTTTTTTATTTTAAAAAATTAGACGTTCTAGTTTTAGCTCCTGAAAAAATCCATGTACCGGCAATTTTATGAGTGGAATTGATTCGCCATAAAATCATTGCTTCCGTCCTGTCATTCCGATTTAATAAGATTCATTTTATATTTTGAAATTTCAGAATTGTCTTTTTTAAATAGGTTTCTGAGGTTGATAGCTTTAATTTTTTTTTCAAATTAAATGAGATTGAAGAATTTACCAGAAAGGCTTTTAACAGAATATTGAACAAATTCAATGAAATAAAAAATAAAATAAACAATAAAATAAACAATTAAATAAACAATTAAATAAACAATAAAATAAACAATAAAATAAACAATTAAATAAACAATAAAATAAACAATAAAATAAACAATAAAATAAACAATAAAATTTATTTTGAACAGAAAATAAAACTGTTTTGTTGAAATTTTCTCAATTACACACAAATATAACTCCACAATGTTTTATTTTTCCAAAAGGAATAGTCTCCAGTCTTTCGATATTAACTAAAAAACAACTTCATCTGTTCCAGCTTCTGAAACTATTAAGTGAGTAATTATTGTTCAAAAAGGATTTTTATGTGAGTGGATAATTATGTGGGTAGCTGTCAGTTTTTGTGTCAAAAAGCTGTACGATGGAAAGACAGAGAAAGGCAATTTTTAGTTCAATTTGTTTTTAATAATTAAAAAAAACTTTATATTAAAAAAAGACTTTCAATTATTTAAAAAAAAATTGTTTCGGCTATTCAAAAAGAATAGTTTTTATTTATTATGGAGATATTCTCAATTATTTTGAAAAACAATGAAAAAAATTCAAAAAAACTTAAACACTTTTCAAAAACATTTTTCTAAATTGATGAAAAAAATTAATTCTTTCAGAAAATATCCCATTTTTTTTATTTTTTCAAATTTCAATTAGTAAAAAAAAGACTTTCATTCAAAATCTTTGCAGATTTAAAAAAAATGTATTAAATAAAATCATGTTGAATGTAATAATTAAATTTGTTAATTAAATCGATCTAATATTTCTTGAAAAACTCAGCATTAGCCCCAACGAAACTCGCCTCCTCATCGATCCGACCCTCGTCTTCGGCAGCTGATTCATTCGATGGTGGGTTCTCGGTCCTTCGATCGACCACGTTCGTTTTCGGGATAAAGTTTTACTTTGTGGTTAATTAATTTCAATCGATTGATGCTCGAATGATACGAACATCGCAATCTAACAAGGAAACGAGTGTTTTAAAGTGGCGCAAGAGCAACAGGAAGTCAAGACCACTGCGTTATCATGAGAGTTATGGAATTTTTACAAATAAATGAAAGTATTATGTTTGAAAAGTTATAATTTTATTCTTTTTTTTTTCAATAATTTGGAAAAAAACTTTTAAATTCGAAATAAATTGAATTTTTTTTACAATTGAAGAAAATAAAATTATATCATTTTTTTTATACAAAAAACTCTTTGAATTCAAATACGGTTGGATCAGAATCACTTATAACTGAAATTTTTTTTTTTATGAGTTTATATTATCTTTACCATACAATCCTAATGTTCAGTTCAAACCAGTCGGTTATTGATTTTTATAAATAATGTTTTTTTCAATTAATGTTTTTTTAGATTAAATTTTGTTTTCAAGAAAATTTTTGTTTTTATTAAAATTCTTTTTCAATAAAATTTTGTTCATAATAATTTTTAATCAATTAGAATATGTTTCAATTAAATTTTTTTTCATTAAAAAGATTAAATTAAATTATTTTTTTTTATTCTTGAGCAAAAAATATTCATTCGGCCAAATTGGTCACTCTTGTTTCAGTTAAAATTCAACCACAATACAACGCTGAGTAATAGGGGAGTGGAATTAACACATGGTGTTTTGAAGACACTGGATCACCTGAAAGATTAGGATTAATAATTTAAAATAACAATTTGAAATATTTTATTACTTTATTATTAATTTTTTATTATTGTTATTATTTTGTTATTTATATTATTTTATTATTATTTTTATTATCATTATTTCATTATTTTATTATTTGAAAAATGAAAAAACGAGTTTAAAGCAATCTCCTTGTTAAACTTTCGTAAACAACTAACAACTTCACTTAGGCTTTTTTCTAACTTAATCCTTGATTGATCTCAAGTGCCTCTAAGGCAACTTATTTTGCGCACTATGCGCTACAAAATTGGACATTCATTCATTCATCTATTCATGAAATTATTTTTTCGTTATGAAATCAAACATCGAAAATATCAAGAAAAAATTTTTAACAATTTTTTCAATTATTCCGATTTTTTTGTTTGAAATAAATTGTTTTCCAGTTGAACATGTCAGAGTTCCGGTTTCCTCATTTTTTAATATTATAATTATTAGTTCATTTTTTCTATTTAATTTTTCATAAGCAAATGCAATAAATTCAATCAGAAATTTTTTTTAAAAATCAATTTATTGGAAGCAAATTTATCGATTTTTTGTTTTCTTCCTCAAATGATATTCAAAAGTCCGAAGTGATAAGCAGAAGAGCAACAATCAAAAATGAATTATGCAAAAAAATGAACTGAAAATGAATAGAAATCTAAATTAGAAAATTCAAACATTAAAATTTTGTATCAATCAATAACTTTGGATTTCTTCTATCTATTATGAGTCCGATCTGAAAAATGAAAATGCATAAAAGAGGCTTCGATGAGCAGGGTGGAATAAGAGTTTCAGGAAGAACAGTTGATTCTTGACAAGGTATTTTGTCATGAATAGGCATAAATCTTACTAATGTCCTAAATAATGTCATTAAAAATTATTTTTAGGTAATAAAACTTTTTTCTATCCAATCACCAACAGACGCCCACTGCAAACATGACCACATTGCTGAAGATTGTCTTCCTCGTCGCCTTTTTGGCCTCAGTGTGTGAGTGCATGTTATATTCATTCTAATGACGCCAACAGGCCTTGAAGCCTGCATGGGTTATTCCCAGTGGAATGACACTCGTCATTGTAGTGCATTGCTTCAGGGCTGTGAAAACATTTATTCTGTCGGTAGAATTTCTTAACTGGTCAACTTCAATGACAAAAATCCGACAGATTAATTATGTGGCAAAAAATTTTTACATTTGAAAATTCAGAGGGTTGTATTCATATGGTTTATTCCGCTTTCTATCCAGTTGAATGTAGATCTGTAGAACAAGCTTCTGAGTCTGCGGATGAGGTTAAAATAAGTTTTTTTAATAATTCAAAAATAAAATTACTAGAAACGCATTGAAATGATTTGATTGAATGTTTTTTGTGCGAATTTTATTGTATTTCACAAATGTCAATTTATCTCAAGCGTAGTTTGTTCAGTAATATTTTCTTTCAAAGGCCGCACCACAAGTTTTGAGCCCTCAAGACACCGATGCCCAAGTTTTATTTCAAAGTGTAAGTTATTTCCAAATATTTTCTAGTATTATGACAATAATGTTTCATTTCAGGAGTTATATCTCATTAAGACGTGTAGATCATTCGAGGTCGTAAGATTGGTCTATTCCGCTGTAAGGTTTGTCTGGGTGAGCCCAGAGATTGAGCACCAAAACTCTAGCTCAATCAAAATATAGACGCCGTCTTAGAGTACCTAGTCCTCTAGTAGCCCACAATGATAAAAGCCGTTTCCCTGGGAGCGTTTTTGAAAATAGTATTGGAGGGTGCAATTCAATTTCTTGATCAGATTAGCTTAAGGTTCTTTTTTATCTATTCTTTATTGAGGCAAATCCAGACAAATGATGGAAATGGCAGCAGAACATGGTGAACAATCAAAATGAAAAAAAATTAAAGGCAATAATAAAGGAATGTCATGAAAACTGTCTGTTTAGAGAAATCCAATACTGACTATAGAATCAATTTTATGAATCTCTAAAATTTAGAATTGAGTTTGTATTGAATGACTATTGAAGAATGTTTAATCAAATTAACCAAAACTGGAATGTTACAAGGTTTTAAAAAATTCAAAAGTATAATTGTCTATTAAATCAAATAATAAACCTCCAGTTACAACAGTGTGAATAACTCACGTTTAAGTATAAAAAAATATTTTTAAATTTCAATTCCATTGACCAAACATTTCTACGACTAGCCCAACTCCGAGCAAGGCCAACTAGATGTAAGTTTTACAGCAAAGTTTCCGATCCTTTCCAGTTTTTTTCTGCTTCATTTTATACTTTTTTTTAAATATCGTAATTTGTTGAAAACAAATTTTGATTTTAGTTATGATTATAATTTTTCTATGCTATTTTTCAAAAGTACATTTCATTTTGAATTTTTTATATTATGCACATCAGCTACCGGAGGATCAAAACTCCCAAGACAACTCGAACGACGAAAACATTCCAATTATCGAAGATGAATATTCTTTACCAAGAGAATCACCAGCTCCACCAAGCGAGCAGATCCCCTCCACTTGGTTCTACAATATGCCATGAACACTGTTGCTTAATTATTAAATTGTGATGCTCATGGATCTTTGTGCTTTGAAGCTTCAAACAATAAAACTATAGAACATTCAGCTTCCAGGTTCAACTTATTCAACTGAGTTGTATAGTAGCAACAACAATAAAACTATGGAACATTGAACTTCAAGTTTCAAAAAATTTCACTGGAAGAGGAGAAATAATTGTTTCACTGCTGAGTTTATTGTCATGATCATAGCTTATAGCTTATTAAATTACCTCGAAACTCTGCGGGGTGAAGGCCACTATAATAATATTCGTGTTATTAGGGGCAACTACTCCAGGAAATAGAGGAACAGGGATCTCATATCATTCCTTTTGTTTTTCCAATTAATTAATTGGAAATATGTATGGAAAGTCGAAAGATGAGACGTGTCGAGAATGTATCTTTTCGATCTTTTTAGCTGAAATCAAGCATCATAATCTAAAAAGAAAAAAAACATTGCTAAGATTTTCGAAATATTTTTTTTTCTTTTCTCTTCGCTTTTGCTCATCAGGCTTTTCCACAGCAAATTTTTTATTTGCTTTTTAATCTGTTGCCTGCATCCTCTATCTTCACTCCAGCGCCTCTTAATCTTTCTTCACAGTCTCCATATCTTTCCCCATCGACCTTCATCTCCTCCTCTTCCCTGGAAGCTCCAACTTTAACAATTTCTCCCAACGTCCCTCTCTTTTCTTTTTCTCCTTCTTCCCCAACCTTCTCAGTCTTGCTCTTTTTAATTCTCTCCGGAAGGCACTAACGACGACCAAACCCCCTTGCTGCCATTTCGAAGCTCATCCATTCCAGCTACTCCAAATGAAAACCTGAACTTCTCCACTTCAACCACTCATACGTTCTTCTTTGTAAACGTCTTTTCATACTCATGATTTATACTCCTTACGTTTTACGTTTCGTAAAACCCTCATAACATTTTTGTTTAAACAGTTCCTAGTAGAGCGCTCTTGAGCAGTGTGGAATCATCGTTATACAAATTAGTTGATTAGATTATTTTTGCCACTACCTCTATCGCATATCACGCCAAGCTTTCTTGTCCAACTTGCTAACCCTGTCCGAGTTCTTCTCTTAATCTAACCTAATTTAGTTTGGGTTCTTCTCTTAATCTAACCTAATTTAGTTTGGGTTCTTCTCTTAATCTAATCTAATTTGATCTGAGTTCTGCTTTTTGCCTCATTACACAATACAATACAATACAATACAACTACGATTATTATTAAAGTGGCATTAACCCCATAGAGTTTCGAGGCCACATTATCATAATGACCATCACGTTTCGGGGGTCAATACTTAATATTCACTCATTTACCTCGGCTGCATAATTTCTTGTTTTGGAATTACATTACCAGTTCTTGTTTCTATCACAACCCCAATCAGAATCTGCTTACTTTCATTCCCTCTCATTCCAGACTTCATCTCGATTTATCAAGATTCTCTTCAATTGCTTCTTTGGTCGTTCGACATATCACTATGTCATACGCAAACATCAGGGTCCATAGAAACTCTTGTCTGACCTCCTCAGTCAACAGATTCACCAACATTGCCAAGGAATGCAACACCGATCCATTATGCAACTTTTCCTCAACTTCAAACCCTTCTGTCATTCGTACCGTTTACTATTTCTCGATTAAAAACAAATGAAAAAAAGTTAAAAAAACTTTAATTTTTGATATGCGACAGCATAAAGAAAAAGGTTGACGACTGGAGAGTCCCTGGAAGAATGAATTAAACCCTATATGAATTTGAAAAACAAAATTTCAGAAACAACGGTGAACTAATGGAAAGATAAATTGTAATTGAGGTCGAAATAATGATTAAGTTGATTCTGCTAATTTCTATTATTGATTTTCTCAAAACACCTTTGTAGCTTATGAAACAACCTGCTTTCCAAATGCCAACAGACAATTGCTCAAAACAAAAGCGCAGTGCTGGTTTAGATATTTCTAGAAGAAGGTCGTCTCAACTATTTTATTCAACTTTCATCATGAACATCTCACACTACTCTCGATTCCATTACAGTCGAATTAATATCAGATTGTTCCACAACGGGCCTAATTGAACTTTTCTCGCTTCAGTCTAGTCTTTTAAAATGTTATCAAGTCAACTCCCATTTTCACTCAGACTATTTGTAGTTTTTCAACTTTTATTTTTATTAATACTATTATTATACTATTTCTCAACTAAAGTATAGAGGCCGTCCTAGAGTACCTAGTCCTTTAGTAGCCAATAAAACCGTTTCCATGGGAGCGCCTTCAAACATAATGCTTTAGGACGCACCAAAAAATTCTTGATTAGATTAGATTAGGGTCGGTGGTTGTGGTAGCTCATAGTTTTGTTATCTATTTGAAACATTATTGAGAAATAATTCTTAAAGTCGATTAGAAATAAATCTAACTGCAGATTAATTAATTGTTTTTAAGATAGTAACTTCCTAAAAAAAAACATTTTATAAAAATTTGGAGGATTTTTTTTGAAATATTATACTCAAAAACTGAGAATGATGCTATTGAAGATTTCATCTTTCTTTGAATTAGCCAATTCTGAGTGAAAATTGAAGCAGAATATTTCATAATTTTATTGTTTAAAGCTTCAAAGCACAAAGTTCCATGAGCATCACAATTTAATAATTAAGCAACAGTGTTCATGGAATATTGTAGAACCAAGTGGAGGGGATCTGCTTGTTTGGGGGGCTAGTGATTTCCCTGGTAGACCTTAGTTTAAGACAGAATGGAGGGTGTTCACTGGAAGGTGTGCGTGCACCTGATACTGATGAAAAATATTATGCTATAAACAAGGATTCAAATGAAATTTCAAAAATATAATAGCATTTTTCAAAACTAGTTGGGTTTCATCCGGATGGATTCAAACGTTTGATCTAAAAAAGATTTTTTTTACAAAACTTCAATTTTTTAGAATGAGGTTAGTAAGTTATTTTGAAAAAAAAAAAAACAATTTTTCTTATAAAATGTAGATTATTCCAAAACATAATGAGCGTTTTTTTTATAAATTTGATTAAGTTATTTTTTGAACACATACACATTAGACAAGTAACTAAATAGTTTTTCAAATGATAAAAAATTTAAAAATCAAAATTAATTATTTAATAAAAATTAAACTTAAAATTATTTACCAAAATTTTCCATAAAAGTTGAATTGCAAAAAAGTTATAGTTCTCTGATAGTTGGTCTCGAAACTCTACGCGGTTAATGCCACTATAATAATATTCGTTTTTGTATTTTACTGTATTGTATTTCAAAAAGATGTGAAAAATCATTGAAAAAGAGTATTTGGATGAGAAGTTCAATGAGAGGAGATCTCGAGACAGTCAAAATCAATATTGAAATGATCAGAAATACTCACGACGGGGATCGGAAAGCGCTGAATGGTAATAAAACAAATTATTCAAATTTGAAATAGTCATGTAAGTCTCAATATAGCTCTCAAGATTTAAAAAATAATTATCAAATTGGCATTAAGATATAGAAAGGAGTCTGAAAACATGTGTAAGTGATCTACATTCAGATGCAGCCGTGGTCTCCTTCCAAATCTCCATGACGGATGCATGGTCCGTACAGGGGGATGCAATGGTGTGACCAACGCCTAGAAAAAGGGGTTTACACGTAAACTTTTTCAAAAAACGTTCGCAAAACTTTGAGAATGTTCACGCATTCAGTAAATTTATATAAACACAAGATGGATCACGTGACAAACGGAAGTTTAGGAATTCGATTATTTAGGGAATGAATACTATGAAAGTAAATAATTTTTTTTAATGAATGATATAATAAAACAAAAAAAAATGAAAAGATAAATTATGAAAAAATATAAACTTTTTAAAAGCTTGAAAAATTTTAATAGAAATAATCGAAAGATTAATAATTTTGATTAAATTAAAAAAAATAAAATTGAAAATCTCACGAGGTTTTATAAGCATAAACGGAAATAGAAAATTCAAGAAAAAGAAGAGACTTAGCAGAAGCAGAAATAATTTTGAAATTTTCATAAAAACTAACAGCGGGTTTTTTTTTATTTTTTGGAATTAGTCACCTGTTGATGATTCAAATACGGGCTTATGTAGTGGCCACCCAAGGCTTGGCCCGTGACCTGTGCGATGAAGACTTACTGTATGAAACATGTTTGTTAAGAGTGACTCGACATTTGTGAAACACTCTTCCAAAGAGGGTTTTTGAAACTGTTGGTGTTGTGTTACTCTTTCAAGCCATTCGAAACACTAATTTTATTTTATTTTGAGAATAACGTATTTCATGAAATTGAAAAACTTCAATTGAATTCAATGAAACGTTAATCCAAACTTTGCTACTAAGTTTATTTGAAGTTTTGATACCATTTGTATATACTGTCTGGGCTCGATGTAATAACGACTATAAAACAACAACATTCTTATTGGGATCTTGGAGAATGAAAATCTTTTTTACCCCATAAGCATGCTCGGAATAATGGTGCAGGATTCCACATTCAACTGGAGAGGAAAGGTGGCAAAAACATACAAACACGAATGTGTATATTTAATTTTCATAATAAAAAAAATTCACGCCAAACGATTGAACGCTAGATTTTTGTCATTAGAGTTGATTAGTTAGCTGAAGCAATGCACTACAATGACGAGTGTCATTCCACTGGGAATAACCCATGCAGGCTTCAAGGCCTGTTGGCGTCATTAGAATGAATATAACATGCACTCACACACTGAGGCCAAAAAGGTGACGAGGAAGACAATCTTCAGCAATGTGGTCATGTTTGCAGTGGGCGTCTGTTGGTGATTGGATGTGACAGACACTCACTTAGAGGTCTCTTTGGACAAATGACGTTGAATTTTCTTTAATCTCACCCGTTTTACATTACATTATGTTATAGCACTATTGTCCTTATAATCATTCTTGAAAAATACCTTGGCAAGCATCAACTGTCGCTCCTGAAACTCTTATCTCACCTCTCTACTGAGGCTCCTTTTATACTCCTTCAATCGATTTGTTCATCAAAATTTTCGTTTTTGTCATTTATTGAATGATAAAAACATTTTAGTTTTCCATTTGGATTTCGTATTTTCATGTTTTTTCTTAATTTGAATTAAATCTTTACATTTTTTTACTTTTCAAGCCATTACCTTCCATCGCATGGTTCGCAATGAAGACTCGTGACTAATTGAAACTTCATTACTGAAGCAATGATTTCAAATTATTGAACCAAACAACATCCCTTCAAAAATTTTCCTTCGCGTAACTTTTGATTCTCTTGATCTTTGAATTTTTTTATCGATTTAATTTTTAATAATAATAACAATTTTTAAAAATTGTTTTTTTAAACTTTATTGTTTTTATTATTATTATTACTAATTATATTATTATTATTCTTGTTGTTTTTTTAATTATTTTTATTATTATTTTTAATTACTAATATTTTTCTTTTATTTTAATTTTTATTATAATTATTATTGTGGTTATTGTTATTATTAATTATTATTACTATTACTATCATTTTTATTATTTTTATTATATATTTTTAATATTATTGTTATTAATTTTTTTTTTCATTATTATTATTATTATTATTATTATTATTATTATTATTATTATTATTATTATTATTATTATTATTATTTTTATTTTTATTTTTATTATTATTATTATTATTATTATTATTATTATTATTATTATTATTATTATTATTATTATTATTATTATTATTATTATTATTATTATTATTATTATTATTATTATTATTATTATTATTATTATTATTATTATTATTATTATTATTATTATTATTATTATTATTATTATTATTATTATTATTATTATTATTATTATTATTATTATTATTATTATTATTATTATTATTATTATTATTATTATTATTATTATTATTATTATTATTATTTATATTATTATTATTATTATTATTATTATTATTATTATTATTATTATTATTATTATTATTATTATTATTATTATTATTATTATTTCTATTATTATTATTATTATTATTATTATTATTATTATTATTATTATTATTATTATTATTATTATTATTATTATTATTATTATTATTATTATTATTATTATTATTATTATTATTATTATTATTATTATTATTATTATTATTATTATTATTATTATTATTATTATTATTATTATTATTATTATTATTATTATTATTATTATTATTATTATTATTATTATTATTATTATTATTATTATTATTATTATTATTATTATTATTATTATTATTATTATTATTATTATCATTATTATTATTATTATTATTATTATTATTATTATTATTATTATTATTATTATTATTATTATTATTATTATTATTATTATTATTATTATTATTATTATTATTATTATTATTATTATTATTATTATTATTATTATTATTATTATTATTATTATTATTATTATTATTATTATTATTATTATTATTATTATTATTATTATTATTATTATTATTATTGTATCAGAAGTTTTTTTTTTCGGAACTGACGGCTGATTTGAAAAATAATGACCCAAGGTTACCTGTGTGTTGTTTGCTCAATTGGAATTCATCGTTTCTAAAATCATTTTTTTAGTCCTCAAGTAGACGAAGTTAATTTATTTTTCAACAAAAATCATTTCTGAGTTTCTTAAGAGCTTTTCCAGTTTTTTTCGAACAAGAAATGCTGACGCCGTTTCACTGGTAATCGTTGTCTTGTCGTATTGTGAGCTTAATTGCATGCAAATCAAATCTCCACCACAGTGATTAGACAGTCTGCATAAAGACTCTTTTCTGCCCCAAGATTTCTTTCGGCCCATCATTGAGAAAGAAAACAAAGTAATAATTATTTTTCAATATAATGAAAAATTATTGTGCAATATTTAATCAAAAACTGTTTTGAATTAGAATTGTTTTTTCTCTTCAAATTCACATTATGGCGTTTGTGATATCATAAAAATCTCATCAACTTTTTTCAAGTTTGAATTGATTATATTTCATTTCCATTTTGGAGTTTATCATTTAATAACGGTTTTTGAAAGATGAAAATAAACTTTTTCAACTCTTCTGTTATTATGATGATTTCCCTTTTTTTAATTTTTCTTAAATCTTACTTTTTTTATTAAATTAGAATAGAAAAAAATTAAAAAAAAAAAACTTACGAAAGTTAATTTTTGAACAAAAAAACTTAATCATTCCATCAAAAAAATAGCCAATAACTTCAAAGAACAATAATAAGAATCTTGCTGTCTTGGTGGTCTCACCCAACGAGAAGACTCACCTTTGTGATGTAAAGAAATGTTAAGTTTATACAAATTAAAACATCAGTTAGCTTGGAAATTTGAAACATAGACAAAGATTCGCATGACTCATCTGCCGACGACAAATTAACTGGCCGATATTGTTGCTGATTTAGTGATATTTGAGGCTGCAGCTTTATACACGGGCAGACAAAACGATTTTCGATGTTTTTATATAGAAAACTTTTTATAGTATTTTTCAAATTGATAATTCAAAGAGATCTGGTTTTTTGTTTTTTGAAAGGCAGAGGTATGAATTAACTTTAAAATTTCAAATCTCAAAATCAAAACCGCAAATAACCAAACCCGTATTAATGGTATCTCCGATCGAGGAACAAAATAATCTGTTGACAAAAACTTTAATTGTTGAACTCCAATCCTAACTTTAAAGCAAATTTAAGCTAACAAGAACTTCAATGCAAGTCGTGAAGACTCATTTAGCTTGTGCACAAGAAGGTAGTCGCAGTAGGTTCCAGACTGTGGACGATTAAGTTGGCCTAGTTGAAATAATCTTTTTAACAGCCTCGAAACACTAGCCACATTGCAGAACTACTGAGTAGTTATATATAATGGGTTTTTGATTGAAAATATAAAATATTATTGAGTAGCTGATGAGACAAAAGTCGAAGCTCAGTTATTTTTAAAGTTGCGATTCAAAATACGGATTTGAAATATTTTTTTGACAGAAGACAAATTATAAGCCTCATATTTTTTAGTTGAAACATTTAGACTTACATAAGCACCACAATTTGTTCGCATTGCAGAATCAAGGAAGTAGATCTCTTCAAACGTACATTTTTCTGAACAGAAGGTGTTAAATTACTGGTAGCTGAAAATAATACATACAGTACAATAAAATACAATACAATAGAAAACAATAAAATACAACAAAATACGTACAATACAATACAATAAATAGAATAAAATACATTAAAGTACAAAACAATACCAAACAATAAAAGACAAAACAATATAATACAATATAATGCAATCAACTACATACAAAAATACAAAAAGTACAATACAATATGATAAATTTCAGTACAATACAATACAATACAATACAATACAATACAATACAATACAATACAATACAATACAATACAATACAATACAATACAATACAATACAATACAATACAATACAATACAATAGAATACAATAAATTACACTAAAAACGAAACATTAAAATACAATACAATACAATACAATAAAATACAATACAAAACAATAAAAAACTATACATTACAAAAAATTACAATAATATACAACACAAACAAAGCAATACAATAAAATTCAATTCAATACAATACAATACAATACAATACAATACAATACAATACAATACAATACAATACAATACAATACAATACAATACTATACAATACAATACAATACAATACAATACAATACAATACAATACAATACAATACAATACAATACAATACAATACAATACAATACAATACAATACAATACAATACAACACAATACAAATACGAATATTGTTATAGTGGCATTAACCGCGTAGATTTTCGAGGCCACTCAAAAGGTCTTAATATTATAATTACAGCAAAAAAGTAAAAAATGAATTAAAAAAATTAAAATAAAATAAAATAAAATAAAATTATTTATAATAAAAGTACTCTATTATTGATGAATATTTCAATGAAAAGTGGTTTAACAAAAATTTATTCGAAAAACTAATCCATTATAAACTTCGGAGTCAATTTCTTTCCCAAATTCAGAAAAATACATAAAAAAATAATAATAACCAGAATATTATGAAAATGAAAATTAAAAAAATAAAAACTATTATAGAAAAACGATTAATATTCGAAGTATATTGCCAACTTGACAAAACTCACGTGAAAATTAATGTTGAAAGTGCATTAACTGTGTGAAGAACAGTTATGAATGAAAATGTGAAGACACCCTTGGAAAAATTAAAAAGAAAAAGTTTTTAAAAATAATGAAATACTCATAAGAAACCATTCAAAAACTGATTATGAAAACATATAGAAGATTGGTTAAAAAGAGTTTTTTTTTCAAGTGAACAGAAAAAAAAAAGTTTATTGTAACAGCGCATGCAGAAATGTCAAATAAAGTGAAAATTCTAAGCGAATGAAATTCGACTTTGACAAAAAAGAAAACAAAGCGAACGATTAAATCTCTTTGACATTTTTTAATCTTTTTTTAGTATTTTTTAATTCTTTTTTTAGTCTTTCTTTATTCTTAATTTATTCTTCTTTTAGTCTTTTTTTAATCTTTTTTTATTCTTTCATTATTCTTTTTTCAGTTTTTTTTAATAGTCTTTATTGAAGAAAATCCAGACAACGCAAGAAATGGTACAAAACATGATGAAAAATCAAAATAATGAAAAAATTCTATAAGACAGCATCAAAAGCAAATGAGGTGCATGACAAAAACATAAAACTGAGAGACTTTTTAAAATTTATATTCAATATCAAAAATAATAGAAATAACGATAAAAATTCAGTTTTTTTTAATGCAATATTATTTAAAAGCTTGTTTTAACAATAACGAAAGTACTTTAGTTATCACGTGTTTTACTCAATCTAGTGTCTTTCTTCTGTTCTCACTGCACAAGAAGTTGAATAACCATTTAATACTTAATTTAGGTAGAATAAAGTAAGGATTAATTTATATGAAACTCAAATAGAATTAATGAAATAGCTTACAGCATAAAGTCAAGAATTTTGGATGTTCGAGGAACAAGAATTAAAATAAATTTGAAATTTTTTTTTTAAAAACATAAATTAAAATAGGATATAGCTGTAAAATCCCTCATGAAATTATATATTTGATGTATGAAGTCTATTGAAAATACATCAAAAACATTCGCCAGGTGGGAGTGCTATATAGTATGGTTGCTTGTCTCTGTTTCTTGACTTGAGGATTTATAAATGAGTCATATAATGGATTTTAAAATTGAAAAATTGATAATAATTAAGAAATTCAAACGTTGAAGAAGTTTTCCAACTTAATTATACCTGTCCTGATGTTCAAAATGACCGTTTACCCTGGTTTTCAAGAGTGACCCTGTATGGTCGGGAACGACTTGTTCAGTGAATTAGGTGAAAACGTGAGTAGTTATTCAATTTTGTTTTAACATTGCTGTTTCGATATATTTATAGGTCAATTTTTTGAATCACATGTTTCAACCGTATCGTGAAATTGAATTAGAAATAAGCCTTCAAGATTCATTTCCAAGAAATTTTAAACTAACAAACACAAGAAAGTTATCTTATTGTATGAATTAGGATACTTTGAAACTTTTCAAAAAAAATAATTTAGCAAAGAACTGGAATTTGTTCATTTTTCTATGTAATTTTGCCGGAAAAAGTTACGTGAGTGTTCGTATGATGAGCTGCCCAACCCTAATAAATAAGTTTACTTTTTAAAAAAATGAAAAAAAATAATTTTAAAAGTTATTTTTCTGTTTAAATCTTTAAAATTAAATGTTTAGAAAAAATATGAAATATTGACAAATTTAGACAGAACTAATCTGATCTAATCGAGACATTTCAACTAATACAACCGTTTTGTGATAATGGATAAATGATATTTTTATTTCAATTATATAAATAATAAGAATGATTTTTTCAAATTATTTGTTTATAATGAGTTAAATTAGCGCTTCTGAGGCAACCTAGCTTGCTATCTACGCTATAACAAATTGTACACTCATTCATAATAATATATTAATAAGGTAAATTTGTAGTTGTATAACCAATTGTACATTCATTCATAATAATCTATCGATAAGTTAAAAGGGTAAGATATATAGGTGATTATGAATTCAGATAATATTTGGATATTATGAAATTGATAAAGTTCTATCGAAAACTAATACTCAGTTACAGATTTAAATAGGTATTTCTACTTCAAATCTTATTAAATAGTAAAACAAGCTTAACAAAATTGAAAGTAAAAAAACAGAAGTGTACATTCCGTGGTATGTAGTAAGAAAAGATGGAACTGAAAGCCTTTCCCACCATGGGTAGGTCAGGAAAGATTGAAATCTCAACAAACGCGAAAGCAATCCATGCATTCACAGACAAACTCACAACATGTTGTGTAGGCGCAGCAAATCCTGAATGATAATTAAAATATATCTTATTCTACGCAATTTTCAAATTTTTCATATCATTCAACTTTTCTATTTAAGAAATACTTTAAAAATGTTTCGAAAATATTACTTAACTGAAAAACAAAAGTAAAATGCAACATCGAAATGTTATAATGATAGGCCACATTTTAGTACAACCGTTGGTCCTCCCAAACAGTGTTTGAGGTCAGTACAAGAGAATATTAATATAAAAACTTTTTTTTTTACAAATAAAAAAAGATATTTTATCATTTAAAAGTATTTGAATTTAAAAAATTTAAAAAATTAAAATAATATTTGAAAAGTGCCGAGCAGGGTTTTTCTTCCAACCAATTTGAAAAAAAAGAATTTTTCGATATTTAAAAAAACCCAAATTCATTCAAATTCAAACCAATTAATTTCACCAAAAAACTATTATTCTATTTTTTCAAACCTTCAAAAGAAATCACTTTATTCCAACTGCAGACGCAGGCTATAGGCCTATAGACCTACGTTCGACTGGATGGAAGAAGGAACGAACATAAACTGATGCGCACTTTTGAATTTTAAAACCAAATAAACTTTACGACACACAATTAAACAAATAGGCTATTTTTCAATAAAGTTGGCCAGTTAGGAAAATCTATTCACAGACCCAATTTTTTCCAGAACACTCACAGCCCTTTTGCTAAACAATGCATTACAATGACAAATATTATTTCTCATCTGGGGTCAATTGAGTCCGAGGGATTTTCAGGCTGGGTGGTTGTTGCGAGAATGCAATGAGGAATTATAACACAACTTCGGGAGAAAATAATGTTGAGTTAATACAATAGTTTTTTTTTTTATTTTAATTTTTTTTTTCACAAAATGTTTTTTCAAAAGTTTGGTTTAAAACAGCTTTTTTCTGAAACTTTTTTTTTCTGAAAAGTTAATTTTTTAAATGATTTTTTTTGAAACCGAGTTTTTTAAAATAAACTTTTGATATTATTTAACTTTTTTTCTTTAAAAATACGTATTCGATGCACACTATTTTGGCACATTTTCGCTCATTGCTTTCCACTGGGTATTTAAAGGCATGCTTTGTCGTTGAAACAATTCGTAGCAAAGCGTTCTTAAAGAGTGTGAAATCAGCGCTATATAAGTGATTTGATTAGATTAAATGCTCGTAATATAAAGAATACATTCTTTGGTGTAAATTTCTGCATATTATGAATACTCTTGATTTGGGGAAGATTTGGTGAAAAATATTTTCAAGTTGTATCAAAGTTATTTCTATAAGGTTTCAAAAATGAATGACACGTTACAGAATGATTAGATTAGACTTTCTAGAAGCCTTCAAAAACACTGAAAAAAAAGTAAAATTCGATTCCAAAATTTATTTGGTTGTACTTTTTCAATAAATTGAGAACATGATAAAATTTATTTCTTCGTTTGCCTTATTGAAGTATATTCATTCTTGCGCTGAAAATGTTACAAAGCATGGCGAACAAACAAAATAAGAAAAAAATTCAGATTAAAACTGACTCGAAAGTTTGAAAAAATTTATGGTTGAAACTTAGAATAAACTGAACCATAGAATCAGATTAATGAACTTTAAAAATGCATAATTGAGCCATCTTATGGCATCAAAATCTGTTTCTGCGGCATGCTGATTAGCCTGTTCCACTGTAAAGTGTGATCGGGTTAGCCCAGGTTTGAGTTTAAAAGCGGAAACTCAATTAAAGTACAGATGCCGTCCTAGAGTGTCCAGTCCTCTAGTACCCCACAGCGAGTAAAACCGTTTCCATGGAAGCACTTTTGAACAAAGTGCTAAAGAACACGTTAAAAAGGTCTTGATTAGATTAGATCAAATAACTATTGAAAACTAAAAAAAAAGTTTTAATACATTTTTAAAAATAGTTTTTTATACCACAAATTGGAAAGATATTTCAATCCTTTCGATTTAAATTTTAAATAAAATTCTTAAAACCTAAATACTTTAACACTTCCCTATCTATGGATAAATAGTTCCGAAATCACTATAGCACCGGTTTTTGTTGTCACTCATGCTTCAATAGATTTGCTTCGGCTTCGTTTATTATTCATAGATAAAAAATGTAAAGTTTTAATTTTATATCAATTTATTTTGAAATAGTTTAAATCTACGCCATTTTTATTGGGAAAAGTTTGATGACATTTAAATTAGTTTTCGAGCATTTTCGAAGTTAATATGATGGATGAAGAACACGAAGATTTTAAGAAAAATCAAAATGGTAATTTCAGTTGGATACAAATCTATTCAAAAACAATAAATTGTTCAAACAATTTGAAAAAAACAAATATAAAGATATGATCTTTATAATTTCAATTCAAATTAGTTTTATTATATTCCTGGTTTGATACTCACCCCACGTTTTGATAGTTTAGCTTTATCTATGTTTTCAACATTTACAAAGTATTTATATACATGATGAATATAACCACCACAACAACCTCGTGACAAATTTCTATCAGTGGTTGAAGATGGGAACATAGTGGGTGGTTTAATGGAAGAATGGATGCATCAGATGAACAAAAGTGTTTTGGTTATGTTTCAATTGAATTATCTTATTTTAAATTTCTTTTTGAAAAATATTCATAATTTATTTAAAAAATTAATATATTAATTTTGAAAAATTCATCATTTGTTTTGTATTTTTACAATTCTCTGATTATTAATTTTCAGAGCAAAGTGACACAGTTGAAACAAGAACAGATGCAGTTTTGCAACCAAATAATTTCACAAAACAATGAAAGGTGGCTGAATGTCTATTAGATTCAAAAACTTTTTTATGCCTCAAATTATAATGATAAAATCTGAATATTCATTTTTTAAAAGTTCAGTACTTCATTACATTCTCAATGGGGTTAATAAACTGTTAAAGTTCTTTTGATGAGTGACATCACTGTTTGATTTTGAATAAAAACAATAATGATTATCTATATTTCAATAGTTTTTTCTATCACAAAATTAATCACTAGCCTAACCACTACACCACCACTAACATATTCATCACGACTTAATCCATTACCCTTTCCACCGCAGCCACCAAAGGGAATTGACTCGCTTGGAAGGCGAGGTGATCAGAATGGAGGAGCTCACTTTCAGTCTGCAGACATCCCTCCATCTCAAGCAATCCCTCATCCACCAACTCACCTCCAACAGCCACCATCTCGCTTCCTCTCTGGCATCCTTCGAGGTCAGACGCCTTCTCATCTAACTCAACCATTTCGTGGCATTTAACTTTGTGAGTTTCATTGTATCAATGCTCTTTCAACAACTATCCCAATAGACAGCATTCAAATAATTTTTTTTAACTAGTATGTTTTTAGGTAAATTATGCTATAATAATGTAATATTTTCTCTATTTTTTCTTCTCTCAATTCACACATAATTTCACTACAAATTCTAATGATTTTTCAATTTTCTACCATTTTTACCACCATCATTAACCATTATTCTCATCACCACTATTAAGCACTTCATCATTTTTACCACTATCAACCACCCACCACTATAAACCCAACCTACCGTTTGTCCGGATTCGCATCAAGAAAGACTATAAAAAAAACCTTCCATCAATCACCTTCCTTTCCACCATCACCACCCCTTCATCACCACCACCATTTTCACCATCAAACACTCAACACCACCACCACCCACCAAAGAAATGCGCCATGAAATTGGCGTCAGAGCATCACCGACGAGTCGTGTTGAGGAAAGTTTTGAGGGCATGGATGGCTTTGAGGGGTGGCTGGAGGGAAATGGTTGAGACAGCTTGCAAGGCTCGAGCTAGGCACCTTTGTGTGCAACTGGCCGACAAGTATGAAGAAGAAATCAATAAGGTAGAGAATAATAAAAATGGAAATAAAATTAATAATGATAATATAATAATAATAGTAATGATAATAATAATTATTATTAATTTTTATAAATGTCTTGTCAATATTATACACCCTTCCAAACTCACCCACCAACCCACACCCACACTCACCCAAACCAACCAACCCACACTCTCCCACCCACCCTCAGTTGAAGGGGGACTTGGAAGAGGCAAGACGGGATGCCTCGGAGGAGAGGAGGGTGGCCAGAGAGGTGCAGACAAACCTCAAGGCAGCCTTCTCAAGAGGCGTATCTGCCCTCACTCAGGAGACCTCTTCAATCCTCCAACAACCCTCTCGTTCCACTCATTCCCTTGATTCTTCTACCGCCTGCGTAGTCTGTCTTGCTGTGTGTGTTATCTCATGTTATGTTCTGTTGTATTTGTCGTATTTTGTTGTATTTTTTCATGTTTTTTTGTATTTTGTTATGTTTTGTTATGTTATGAAGCGTGTTATGTCTGTTGTGTAGTATCATGTCTATTGTGGTGTGTATTTTGTTCATTGTTGAGTGTGTTTCAACGCCTGTTTGTATGTATTTTTTTGCATATGTAGTAGTGTGCGTTTGGTTGAGAAAAAGATAGAAACACTATAATGACAACACCACTCAAACCATCTCCAACAACCCGCAACTTCAGCTTTCCTCACCACTCATCCACTCCAGGATAGCCCTGAAAACCAATTCCAGCATCCAAGCCCACGGTGGGTTCATTTCCAGCCCCCCAATCAACATTCCACTTCAGACCTTTCTCTAGGTACTTTGTTCCTGGCTTCTTGACTTGGTGCTTTTCTAATCCTTTATTTCAGTTTTTTAAAGTTTGTTGTTACACTTTCGTGAAAAAAGAAACTTGTACGGCTGCTGCATCTACCCTAGAGGCTTCCAGATCACTCCTAATCTAATCAAATCATTTATATAGCGCCGATTCCACACTTTTTCAGATCACTTTTGGTGGTGTAACCAGATCACCGTCTCAAAGAATAAACACTAAATCTTATTATTTTGTTTTTTTATTTTTTACTTTTTTTTAAAAAATATTCTAACTGGGCTCATTACGCTCCAGTAGAGCTCAATACATGGACGAAGAAGAAGAGGATGTACAAAATGATCGTTTTATGAAAAAGTTATTTTCAATAATTTGTATTTTTTTATTTTTCTCATTCCTCAAAACACTCATCGAAAAGTTCAAACTCAATTTAAAAAAAAAAATTAAATTTAAATTACTTTTCCAGCGTTTGACTCGATTTGATCGAATAAAGACTTTAAAAACATAATCTTAACTTTAATCCTAACTATAAAAAAATATTATTATTCTTTGTAACTACCATTCATATTGCTCCTGGTAACAAATTCCTTCAATCCACGCCCTGAACAGCTGATGAGGGTTACAGCAGCAATGCAACAACAGCGCCAAAGATGATTGCTTGCCAAGTTTCTCAACGACAACAGCATAAACATAGAGATAACTATGAACAACAACAACATCACTACCAACAGCAACAAAATTACGATCAACAACGGCACCAACAAGAACAAAACTTTGGAAAAGAGTTTTTTCACCAAAGCTTCCAATTACAGCCAGAACTGCCATTGGAAACATCAAAACTCAAGCGTTCAATCATTGCCTCTTCGAAATTTTTGTCCGTCTCTCAACCCAATGCACACAACCACAAATACACCAACAACTGCAACAACAACTCACACAATAACACACACAACAGAACTCACAGTAATACACAAAAAGACAAACACGATAACACATATAACAAAAACAATAACACATACAACAACAAACACAATAACACATACAACAACAAACATAATAACACATACAACACACATACAAACATTAAAACTAAAGCAACGAACAAGCAACAGTCCATGCATCCATCCATGCAACATCTGCCTACATCAGCAACAAGCAGACATAACATTGAGTCAAAGGTGATTTATTATTTCAGTGCTACTACATTACTAATAATATAAATAAAAACAATAAATATTATTGATATTTTTATTATTTTGTTATTACTACTACTTTAAGTACCACTAGTTCTTATAATATAATCAATAGCAACTACCTGCCCAACATGTGCGCCACCATTCAGCAGCTGGTAGCAAGCAGGGGTTCAACTGATAGGTACATTGGCCTTTCCACCAGACCACCCTCGTCAAGCCACGTTGCCGTCTTTGTGCAAAAGCATTCAGTTCCGATGAAAAGATGGATGGATGGATGAAAAGATGGATGGATGGATGGAAAGGTGGATGAATGAATGAAAAGATAGATGAATGGATGATAAGGTAGATGGACGGATGTAAAGGTGGATAGATAAATGAAAAGGTGTCTCGGGATTGATTGAAACTTAATCCAAACATTTTTATAGCGTGAGTTACAACAGCTTTGAAGAGCGTGAGCAAAAAACTATTGGTCGAAGGGTGGTTGAATCATTTTTCGAGGTTTACCAGTGTGGAACTCAATCATTGACTGCATGCGTTCTCATTGTTGAAAGAGCTTATTTTTGTTGAAATGAATTGTTAAACCATTTATAATCCAATCAAAATAATTTTAAAGCGCTGTTATTCCTACACCGTTTAGCTAGCAGAAGCCGTTTGTAATTGAATTGGTTAAAGTGCTTTTTATATCCTTTTTTAAAATAAATCTCTCGAAAGGTTGTTAACCTGACAATTTGAAAAAAGAAATTTCAGTTGTTTTTTTAATTCCTAATATATATATTATTGTACTGGATACCCGTAATGGGTTTATTGATTACTAGAAACTCCCACAACAAACTCGTAGTAGTAAGCTTGATTAAATAAAATTTCAAATGCCTTCATTATCCTCTTCCTAACTGCGTGCAGTTCTTCTCTTTTGCTTGAATAACATAAAAAGAAAATAAATTATATGATATTTTTATAGATTTTTTCAGCTGAAGTTCTGCCTTATTAATCTAATCTAATCAAGACATTTTTTACGGTCCTCTAGCACTATGTTCAAAGGCGCTTTCATGGAAACGGTATCGCTTGGGAGATTCGAGCTAAGTTTTATCTTCTATACTCTCTGTGAAATAATATAAGAGAAAAAGGTTATAAAAGGAGGCTGAACCAAGCCACAACCAGTCACTTCTGTCTCCTGATCGAGTCAAGCAGACAAGCACGCAGACCTTCAGCAGTATCGACACATCACTCCAACAGAATGAAAGTTCTCTCCAATAAGATCTTGTGCCTCCAGCTCTTGTGCTTGGTTACCCTGTTGCTATGGGCAAGTCCCATGGGGGTCGAGGCTGAAGGTGTTGGCAAACGTGAGGTGAGGAGAGTGTTTTGGTGGTTGAGTATGTATGAGCAGTGAAACGTTGTTTGATGATTAGTCTGAACCCGATGTTTCAAGGTTTCTCTAATTTCTTCACCACTCACAGGCTCACTTTGCTGACTCTAAAATGAGTGAGTGCTATTGATTTCTAGTGGGTTAGAGTGTTGATTTCCATGAGGAAATGAATTTTGAATAGTATACCATTTTCAAATTATAGTTTATTGGAGTTGATAAGCATATATACTCACGTGAATTGAATAAATCTTTTCCATATGCTGCAACACACCAATAACTCAACAAATTCTTGAAGGCATTGGACGACTTTTCAGCTTACCAGAATTCCAAGAAAAGATGAAGAGAATTTTTGATGAGTACGAAAAGAAGAAAACTGGTGGACAGAATAAAAGACTTCACGACTAAATTGGACTTTATTAACTCAATTATTATATCAGTTATTTCTCAATAAACTTTGAAGCATTTTAGTTGTTGTGTTGTTCGAAGTTTAGTGAGTTCATTTAAGAAGTGAGAGGTGCCTGAAAAGGTGGAAACAAATCATCGATTGGTTTGGTGCGGTCTGAAAGTGTTCCTGTTGTTCAGGCAGACTTGCGCCTCGGTTTTGTTGAATAAAACACATTGAAACGGTCGAACAAAAACAATTGTATTGGTTATTCGGAAACAAGGTAAAAAGAACAAATTAATAGCATCTTGTGTGTTTGATCTTTCTTTCGCTAAAAACGAATTTTCAAACAGTTTCATTAACTTTTCGATTGTGCGAAAGCGTGTATCACAGTTGCAGTTCGTTAGTTTAATTATTTATCAAACTTTTTTATTGAGTAATTGACTATAAGTTATGAAATAGTTAGTTTATCAAAATTCATATGTTTTGCTGGTACGAAGTTTTTGAAAAGATTTCATGAAAACGACCGAAACCGCATTTATCTCGTTTGAAATACAGGCATGTAGCGAAATCGCCAACCAACGGCCACATAAATAGCGTTTGTCAATTTACTAAACAGGAAAGTGAGCGAATGATGGAAAGCACTGCAAGGAATTATGGAATCCAGAAAGACCTTCTTGTGAATATAAAAAATACCTGAAAAGAAAAATGAAAAGAAAAAACAACTTGAAATAAACTTTTCCTAATAGTTGTTTTATGTGCTTTTAAGTTATGAATCAATTCTCAACTTTAAGAGCTCATTCATTTGATTTCATAGACAATTTTCTTTTGATTTTTTTGGATTCTTTGCAATATCACAGTTTTAGTTGATTTTATGATACATCTCTCAATAGTTATTTGATGTGAATACAAATTATGATTTGATTCTAGTTGGAGGAAGGGGTAGAGTGAGGAATGGTTTGGAGGATGGAGCGATGGATGGAGGGGAGGAACTATGGATGAAAAAAGAGGTGGTGGAACGGGGGGTGGAGGATGAGGTAGTGGATGTGGAGTCAATATGATGTATTAGGTAGAGAGGTGATGTCAATCAAGGTCCTTCCAGCAGCACACCTTTTACTCTGACAGTTGTTGAATTGCAAAATTAGTGCCGTAACATTTTTAAAATTTGTTTTTTGACTATGAATCAGCATGAGCTGCTTGCAAAAAAGGTTTTGAACCCAAATGTCGGAACAGCATTTTCACAAGTTTTTAGAATTTCTTAGTCTAATTTTTGTGGATTTTTTTGTAGGTACTATACCTTAAACTTTTTAAAATATTATTTAGGGTAATACATTTTAAATTATTTTTTGTAAAAAAATTGTTTCGTTTTTTCATGAAACTCACGGGAACATTGCTGACTGGTGCAAACATATCAAGGGTTGTTTTAACATTTCATATCGCGGGAAGAAGTTTTATAACTTATGTGTCAAAAACAAAATGCTTTTAATTCGATGTTGGAAAAAAAAGTTTTGAAAAAACTAAATAGCATCTAAATGGTATTTAAATAAATAAGTTTCAACAGGTGTTCATCTTAAATTGTCTTCATATATCTATGACAAAAAAAGACATCGAAACTTTATTTTTTTAAATTATTATAAAAATTTAAAAAAATTATGTTAATATCCTTTGTTTATAACTCCATCATACCTGCAAAAAATAATAGGAAATCTAATCTAATCAAGACATTTGTAATGCGCCCTTCAGCATTAATAGAAGTTTTAATTAGGTTCAATGCCGACTTTTATGACTGATAACATTCGTCTCTCGTATATTTTAATGTTTTCTTTTTTAGTTCGATTGTTCGCCGTGTTTTGTAACATTTCTAGCGTATGTTTGGATTTGAGCTAATAAAGACTATAAAAAAAATAATTTATTCAAAAAAAAAAAATTAATTTATTCAGCACCGATTGATTTAAAAGGACATTAAAAGTGCTTTCGTATACGAACAGTTGAGAGTTTCAGAATCCATAGTGGAAGTTTGAAAAGGTAGTTTGCCACGAATGATCATGTTTCATGAGTCTTGATGATTGCCTCATTAATATTTTCAAAACACCAACAGACGTTCACTGGAAACATGTTCGCACTGCTGAAGGTTACCTTCCTCCTCGCCATTCTAGCCCCAGAGAGTAATTTCAAATTTTTATGACATTGGTTCTTCTAAATTTAATTTTCAACGACATTTTCCGATATTTTGAGCGTTTGGTTAAATTTAAATCAATAAAGTCTAACCCTTCTTGCAGTTGTAAGCGTGAGGTATGAAATAGATAAAGGCTTTGAATATGTTATAACAAACTTTCCTCAAGTGGTCGGAAAGGTAATTTTGTTTTGGATTATATTTTAATTTCAAAAGATTTGAGGCTCTATCAACAATTGCTTGCACTGTAAACGTTTTTCTCGTTCATGAAACTTGTCAATTATCTCTTCAGCCGGTTGACGAAGCTATAAGAATTATAAAGAGCTTGAAACCACATGCTCACGTGAGTAACAATTAAACAATATCCATTTATGCAGTGAAAATTGTAAGTTAAACTGTAAGTGTAAGTTATGCAGTATTTATTTGATTTTACTCATTCATACTTATTCATACTCTAAACACTTGAAATTTCATCAATTTGTTTTTACTGTTCATTGTAAATTTTATCCTCACTTACACTGACTATTCGTAACATAAGGGTTTTTTGTTTAACACCTCTGCGCCTGCGGCATAATCATTGTCTTGTTCCACTGTAGAGTGAGATCGGGATAGCCCAGGTTTGAATTCTGAAAGCGGCAATTCAATTATAGTACAGCTGCCGTCCTAGAGGGCCCTGTCCTCTAGTAGCCCACAGCGAGTAAATCCGTTTCCATGGAAGCGCTTTTGAACATAGTGCTTAAAAGTGCGTTAAAAATGTCTTGATTAGATTAGATAACATATTACAGAGCAAATCAGGGAAGGTCAATGAGGATTTATCTGCGTCTGTAGCATAACGGTTAAAGAGCTCTTCTGTAACGCGTGAGCCTCAGGGTTCGATTTTTGCGTAAGGTAAAGTTGGGGTTTTAAACTCATGTAAAAAACAGACACGGTTCATAAATGGCTCAGTGCCATAGTAGCCCACGGATAGTAAAGTTGTTTCCATGAGAGCGCTTTTAAACAAACTACTAAAAAGCGCGTTACATTTTTAAAAAGAAGAAGAAGAAGAAAAAGAAGAAAAAGAAAAAGAAAACAAAGAAAAAAGAGAAAAAGAAAAAAAAGGAGAAAAAGAAAAAGAAGAAAAAAAAGAAGGAGGAGGAGAAGAAGAAGAAGAAAACTTGAACTTTCTGACTTCAGATAATGATAATTATAAATTATCAAAAAAGACTTGTCATCAAGGTCATTTTTTTGCACTTCAATTTACAGATTATAACGAACGAAAACCGAAGATCACTTCTTCTTGATGAAGTTTTCATACCAGACAGCGCAACAGTTGAGCAGATTCCCTCGATTGAAGAAATCCGTTTGTATTTAGTTATCAACTTTAAATTTCTATTTTTTTCCCTTTTAATAATTCTTTCACTTTTTAATCTCATAAATACATATACATTGAAAAATAAGCGAACTTCGTCCGTACTAGACAAACACTCCCAAATCTTGAAACTTCCAATTTTGTTATCCAATAATATCTTCCTAGTGCCCAAAAAGAATTTAGTGAGAGCTAATGTTGGTCAGGTGAGTTTTTGGGAGATTTGTTAGAAAAAAAATACTTTTAAACTATTTTTTGCAACCCCTCTAAGTTAATATTTACATTTTGCAAAATATTTTAACGGAAAATATGACCATGTTGATTTGAAAAAAAACTTGTGTTGAATTATCAAAATATTTTTTTCCTTTCAAGCATTTACAGAAGTATCTCAAAGAGCTGCTACGAAACATTCCTTCGATCAAGGTACTGAATTTGTTCTGGGCAACGAGATAATGATAGGAGGAAGGATATTACGAGTAGATAAATGAGTTAATATAATAATGAAACTAAGATTCTTAATATAATAGTCTTTCTTAGATCAAGTCCAAACATACGCTTGGAAATGTTACAAAAACACGGCGAATATTCGAACTAAAAAAGAAAACACTGAGATATAC
Source organism: Branchellion lobata (assembly GCA_947562095.1). NCBI lineage: Eukaryota > Metazoa > Annelida > Clitellata > Hirudinida > Piscicolidae > Branchellion > Branchellion lobata. The sequence goes on from OX387253.1 coordinate 2,939,101, forward strand.
GAGAACAGAATGTTATCAGTCATAAAATTCCGCATTGAACCTACGAAATGAACAAATCGCGAGAGAAAAAGTTGAAAAAATATTAAAAACAATGAAATATTAATTTAAAACAACAAATAAATTTAAAAAAAAGAAAAAAACGATATAATTAATATGATAAGTAACTAACTTTTAAAATGAAAGAATAAGTAAGACGATAATTCATTGAATGATGAGATATTTAAATAAATGAAGTCAACTAATTTAAATGAAAACAATTGATTGTTATGAAATGGGAGTGTTTATATGAGAACGAAAAAATCATAATAAAAGATGTTATTTTATCTTGAATTTTCAATGACTTCTGCAGATTGATTTTGTTTCAATAATTCACAATTCAACAACCTCCAGTTCATGGTTACAAACATCAATGGTGAAATGATTGCATCAAATAGACCAATATATGAATATCTATTCATTATGATCGACGAGCAGGGCATAGTGCGTTCAGTTCAAAAACTTTTTATCGTTTTAAGCTTTCATTTATTTTTTATTCGTATTGAAATTTTAATTCTTTAGCAGTTAATTCCTATTCAAACTTATAAAAAATGAAGAATTCTTCTTCGGCCCAATTAAACTTCATATGATTTTTTTATAGTTTTTATTAGATAAAGTCCAGACATACGCTGGAAATGTATCTGTCTGTGTCCGTATTTGTTTCAGTTTTCTTTCTATTTTTCAATCCAGGTCAAGTGGACTCCAATATATGTGAAAGTGCCAGTCCATCAGAGCTAGACAACATGGGGTGTACATGTTGACTAATTTTTAGGACTGCTTATCAGCTCGTCTTTGAAGTTTCCATTAATAAAGCCATTCAAAATGCACTCTCAATTCATAAAAAAAAACCGTTGTTAAAAACAAGATACAAACCCAAAACAAAACTTGCTTATTTTATCTAAATCTAATCAAGACATTTTTAACGCGCCCTTTAGCATTATGTTCAAAGGCGTTCCCATGGAAATTTGCTGTTGAGCGTGTATGACCATCGTATTTGTTCATTTTACTCACTTTTCAACAACAATTCTGATTAAATTTTCAGAATCTTAAGTTTTGAGCATCATTTTTAAAATATTAAACATTGTAGCAAATCTGAGGTCTCACGTTTTTCCATCAAATGCTTTTTTTAATGTAATTTTCCGTATTTTCTTATTTATTTTAATGTTAGTCAGTAAAAATATATAAAACACTTCAAAGATCGACAGCTCGTTTGAAATGAAACTATAAAATGTTGACCAGCTTTTCGAGTCGTTCGCCAAATTTCCAAAAAGGTTTGTTGCGCCAAAAGTCTTCTAACCCATTCTAAGGTTCAATACTTGATCTGTCTCAATGAGGGCACCTCAGCTGCTTGCTTTGGCCCTTTAAAAATTTAATATAATAACAACAACAACAACAACAGTAATAATAATAATAATGAAAATATAAAAAAAATATTATTATTTTTTTAATTTTCATTGTTATTGTTATTATTAGTATAATAATAATAATAATAATAATAATTATCATTATTATTATTTATTTTTTTTTTAAATTATTATTATTATTATTATTATTATTATTATTATTATTATTATTATTATTATTATTATTATTATCATTATTATTATTATTATTATTATTCTTATTAATCTACTCAAATCAACATATTTTTCAAACGTTTTCAGCTTTTTGTTCCAAACTGCTTCCAGAGAAGCGGGTGTACTTGCTTTTAGGCTACTAGGAGACCAAGCCACTTTAGCAAGGCGTCTGCTTCACTTTAATTGCCACTTTTTTCAACTCTTAAAAACGAATCCAACCGCCAACCTAACTCTCAAAAGCGGCCTTCCTAACCATTATACCATAGGTGCAAAGATAAAATATTTATTCGTTCAAAAACAGTTTTCATTTTAGCCGTTGTATTTTTTCACTAAAAACTAACCAAGATTTGATTTTTTTTTCAAGGTTTCAAGAAAAAGACCGACAATGTTTCACGCTGTATTGAGTGACCTCGAAACTCTACGGGGTTAATGCCACTATAATAACACTCGTGTTTGTATTGTATTGTATTGTATTGTATTGTCTTTTATTGTATTGGACAAGGTGAGAGGACAAAGATCTCGACTGCTTCAATTATAAATTTGACCATACTTGAGAAGAATTTTGTTGCAGTATCTGAAGCTACTCAGGTACTTGAAGAATTTGTACTTCTTCTTCATTTCTCTACAGTGCTTCAAACGTCCTGAATTATGAGCGAAGTAAAACACATCATGGTTAGTTTTTTTACTTTTATTTAAAAAGTTGAATGTTTGACAGTTAATTTTTTAATTATTTGAAGAGTTAAGTATATGGTAGTTACGAAATCTGATTAATCAAAAAAATAGACAAATAAATAGTTATGTAAATAAATAAATAAATAAATAAATAAATAAATAAATAAGTAAAAAATAGTTGAGTAAATCAAAAATCTATTTATGTTTTATCGGAGAGCTGTTACATTGAAATATTCCTCTTTATGAACGTCCATTGAATTGTAACCATCAAGGTTTATTCTATAGATATCCAAACATTAAGAATAATTTATTAAATAATTTTCAAACAATTTTGTTTATTTCATGGAAAAGTAAAAAAATCCGGAAAACAAAAAAAACCTTTGATTCCTATCGGTAGGAAGAAAGAAAGCCTGGTGGTTGTGGTAGTTCTGGTGGTTGTGGTAGCCCTGGTGGTTGGGGTTGGAGTGGTGGTTGTGGCTGGGGTGGTTTTTGTGGCTGGAGTGGTGGTTGAAGGTCGTTCCTCACAGCGACAGATTTCACAGCCGTACTGGTCCAGCTGGTACTGATAGGGACAGTCCAAGGCACAACGGATGTCGGGACAACCTGTTGTGAGGGGAGAAGGAGCTTCGTTTGAGCTGGTGAAGTAGGTAGTTGTTCTGTGTGTGGTTCATGGTTATGATTTGAACAATCACTGATTCTCATTTGAACAATGAGTGGTTATAATTGAAATAATCAGTGATTATGACTTGAAGAATCAGTGGTTGTGGATTGAAGTTAAAACGACTAAACAGGGTTTTTTCGATATCACTACTGTGTCTAAAATTCTTTTACAACCAATTATTCATAACTTCTTTCACTGTAATTACTCGTCATGACCATTTCACCACAATCATTCCACCACAACCATTCCACCACAACCATTCCACCACAATCATTCCACCACAACCATTCCACCACAATCATTCCACCACAACCATTCCACCACAATCATTCCACCCCAACCATTCCACCACAATCATTCCACCACAACCCTTCCACCACAATCATTCCACCACAACCCTTCCACCACAATCATTCCACCACAACCCTTCCACCACAACCATTCCACCACAATCATTCCACCACAACTCTTCCACCACAATCATTCCACCCCAACCATTCCACCACAACCATCCCACCAGCCTATCACCACCACAACTCTTTCTACAACATACGCTCAAACACCACTATGAAAATCATTACAACCACGTCACAGACCTTCAATGGGTGTCGTAGGCACAGAAGCACAGCCACACTCTTGACAGCCATCGTCTGCATACTTGAAGCCGTGTTTACAGTGCATTCTGCAACGTACCTCACTACACGCTGAGTGTTGCGTGTTTTCAAATGTTGGTATTGTTTTTTTGTGTTTTCAAATTTTGTTATGTGTTTTTTTAATTAGTGTTTTGATAAGCTGTGTCCTGTAAGCTGTATTTTGATAAGCTGTGTTTTGACAAACTGTGTTTTGATAAACTGTGCTTTGACAAGCTGTGTTTTTTAAGCTGTGTTTTTTAAGCTGAGTTTTTTAAGCTGAGTTTTTTAAGCTGTGCTTTGATAAGCTGTCTTTTGATAAGCTGTGTTTGATAAGCTTTCACGTGTATATAAATGATGATTTGTGATTTGAATTCGGTTGTGCTTTTGTGTTTTTATAAACTTTTGTGTGTTAATAAACGGTGTTATGTGTTGTTATAAGTTTTCGTGAGTTGTTTCATCTGAAAGTGACGGTATAGACCGCTAAGCGTGGTTAATTTTTGTAATTTATTTTATAAATTTTTTTATTACACACACACAAGAAATTTTTCAACAGAAATTGTTAAAACATTTCACTAGTTCTGAATGTTCAAATACCAGCAGTTTGGGTATGATTACATTGGAATTGAAACATGATCTAGAAAAAAATTAAAGGTTCACTAACAACAGTTGAAGTGGATTTTGCTGCAACTGGTTCCAGCTTCACAATCGAACAACTGTGGAAAGTAAAATATTTTTTTTAAATAAAAAAGAAAAAAATTAATTTACTTTGATTAATAACACTTATAAATTATAATTGAACAATAATTAAAATTTATATATGAAAATTAATTGAAAGTGTGGTTCAAATAGTAAAGTGCGATTGATGAGAGTTGTTGCAGTTAATTCACAGAAGAGCAAGTGGTTTTATGAATGAATTCAAAAATCACTCATCAGTTCAAAAAATAATAGTTTTCGTCATTTGGATGGCCACTATCAAATGGAAAATTGGATTAGTTGAAATCGATGTAAGTAAGAGTTTTGAACAAAGCGCTAAAGGCGCTTCCAAAACTATTTGATTAGATTAGATTAAGTTTGTTCACAACTCACGTCATGTCCCAGACGACACTTCACTGAAAACGTGGAAGAATCATCATGAATCTCTGATAATCTAATCTATTCTAATCTATTTTAATCTACTCTGATCTAATCTAATCTATTCTAATCTATTTTAATCTACTCTGATCTAATCTAATCTAATCTGATCTGATCTAATCTAGCCTAATCTAATTTAATTTATTTAATGAATTTCATTCGTAATTCAACACAAACGTTCAAAAGTTCTTCTAGAAAAAGGATTTTATTTGTTGCTGGACTACTATATGACTAAACCACGCTAACAAAGCCTCCGTTTTCCACTTGAAATGCCGTTTTTGAAACTTAGCAATGGTCATATCCGGGAATTGAAGCTCTGCCTTCACGCTCTACAGATGAAATAGGTATGGGAAAGGGAGTCAAGATATCAAAAAGACTTGCTAAGTCTTCTATGCTTTCTATGTTCAAATTTGGAAAAATGTTTTTGGCAGAAAAGTATTGTTCATCAAAGCATTGAGCTTTGAAAAAAAAAGTGAGTCTTGGGTGAAAGAGCAGCATTATGACTTTCAAGAAGAAAATTATTGAAAGTTTCTGAAAAGGCTTGGATGAAAAAAGATCTATCTGCAATTTGGAAAATAAATAGTGTTAAAATGTTCAAATATTCATAATGAACTCAAATTTTCACTCGAGCTGCATTTCAAAAAAACCAACAAACAACAAACTTTCAGGTAGAACCAGGGTTTCATAACCTGACACTGTGGGAAGTGCGTAAGGCTGATACAAAAGTCAGTAAAAAAGATTTTACCTAAAACCAAAGTATTTAAAACGTATAAATTTAATTTAAAATTATTAATAGTTAAAAAAACACTCACCAGCGATGGCAAGCCCGCCTAGAAGGAAAGAGTAGAGAAAAAACATTGCAAAGGATGTTGGCTCAGTTTGGGACAGTACAATTTATAGAGCTGTGCAGCTCAATCCACCTTTTCAACAAATTCCTAGTCACGCCAGTGTCGAAGTGGCTGAAACAAAGTCCCTTTATGAGCCGACCTTCCCACAAGCAGCTTCTGTGCGCTGTTCTGGGCCATTATGCCCTTGAGAATGATCTCTCACGCGCAAGCTTTTTCGACGTGCTCCTGGTCCTTTCAGCCCTTCTTACCTTTGAATAAGTACACTGGAACATTGTAACATAGTACAATGTACATTGCACCGAATCGTATCAGTTTTATTTTGGTTGAAATATTTATAAAATAGTTAAAATACGTAAATACATTAATTTTCTTCAACTGAATTTTCTTTCAGAACGCAAAATTCAAAAATAAGAACTACCCAACAGCTCGCAGCAAAACTTTTTGAACAATGATTACTCAGCACTATACAATTATTTTGATTTGATTAGATTAGATTAACGATGGTAGTGAAGTATGCAGTGGTGCAGGTAGCGATTGTCTGGGACGAACAACTCTGATTGTTGCAGTTGAGCGCTCTTAAACAGTGTGGAATCAGCGCTATATAAATGATTTGATTGGATAAGATTAGATTAGTTACATGTTGTTGTCTTGAAGTGGAAAATGTTTTTATATGCATCTCAACAATGGTAACTATTAACAATAATTATGCAAAATCTCATTTTTATAGCGCCAAAGCAAGCAACTGAGAAGCCATAACTGCAACTTTTTTTAAATAAATTTTTATAAAAACACATTAAGAAAAATTTTTAATGAATACTCTTTTATTAATTTTTTTGATAAATTATTATAAATAAGCTTTTTATTTTTTTCTATCTTATCACTGCATCAATCTTCCTCAACCATCTTCGCGTGTTTGAAAGCCAATGCAACCACCATAGCTTTCATATTCCGAATGTTAAGAGTGGTTTGGTGGTCTGACAAGCATGTTACTGCTTTGTACCTCAAGGGTGGACCATGAAATATTATGAGCACTTTATGCCCAAAAGGTCGTGGCCTCGAAACTCTACGGGGTTAAAGCCACTATGATAATATTCGTGTTTGTAATTGTAATTTTCATGGCTACAGGCATAACATACTCATCTCATCAGAATAAGCGTTCTTCAGTAAATGTTTCAAGTGCTTATAAGCTATGATTCGATTCTGAATTTTAAGTTACTTGATACAATACAATACAATACAAACACGAACGTTATTCTAGTGGCATTAACCCCTAAAATTTAATTTCACTCTATAGTAAAAAAAAAATTCAGTTTTAGGCATAAATTCTTTGTAACGTTACAGTTTTTATTAATTCGTTCATTTGCCCATATTTTGATTTTTTGCTCTCATTCATAACATTTTCAGTAACATTTTTGCGCATCGAATTGAGCGAGTTACGCTGTTGTGCGTGAGGCTCAGGGTTCGATTCCCGACTAAGCTGAGCTTTGAGATTTATAGATTTAACTCAAGTGAAAAACCTGCTAGAGTGGCTTAGTCACCTACTAACCCAGCAGCGAGTAAAACCGTTCCTCTGAAAACGACTGAACCACGGCTAAAAAGCGCTTTAAAAACGTGTTGAGTAGATTAGATTAGATTAGATTAGATTAGGTAAGATTAGATTAAGTTAGGTTAGATTAGATTAGATTAGATTAGATTAGATTAGATCAGGAAAGATTAGATTAGATTAGATTAGATTAGATTAGATTAGATTAGATTAGATTAGATTAGATTAGATTAGATTAGATTAGATTAGATTAGATTGAATCATTAATCTAATTATTTCCGCCATTAAAACACTTCATTTTTTACCGTTTTCAAAAATTTATTTATCTCAACATGTTCAAAATCATTTCAAAAAGCTACGAAAAAAAGAACCTATGAATAAGTTTCAAAAATACAGAAGTTGTTTACATACTATTCAATTGGATTTAAAAGTTAACACTGTTGAAAATAACAAAGTCAAATCAGTGTATAGACGGTCAAATCAGTGTATAGACGGACATATGCGTTTGAGGTTACCATAGCAAAAACTTTATATTTGAACAATTGATGTGGTGATCAATGGACCAATCATCTTCCACTCCATCAGGACTTGTAGCCATACTTCTCGAGAATATTCCTACAATACTTGTAATTGTAGAACCATTTGGTAAATCTGCTTTTATTTCTCAGCTTCAAACAGCGGTCCAAACGTTCTGAAAGTTCGCAAACAAAATAATTATTTAGTTTATTTTTTTCGAATAAGTTTTTTTAAATTTATCTTCAAAACTAATACGTGATTCAATTCACACAAAACCTTTCTTATTACATAAATGGTTAAAAACTACGCTAAAACAGACTATTGTTAATGGCACCATAATAATTTGTATTGTATTGTATTGATGAGGTTAAACTATCCTTCTGGCTTTTTGGCTTTGAGTTTAGGTTTTCAGTTTTTTTAATTAGCTGATTTATAATAATAATTTTCCCAATAAATTTTGCTTTTTTGATAAAAATTTAAAAAACTTCATGAAACCTTTGATATTCTTGGGCATGGCAGTGGTAGTTGGGGGGGTTGGAGTCGTTGGGCGATCTTTACACTGACAAATCTCACAACCTTTACTGTCGACCCTGTACTGGTAGGGACATTCCAAGGCACAACGAACGTCAGGACAGCCTGTTTTGAGAAATAGACAAAGTTTCATTAAGCTGCTGATATATGGTAGGCTATGGAAGCCATTGATTTGATTTTCAATTTCTAATCGAATTATCGTAGCCAGTTTTTCGACAAAACATCACACGATTGCACTTTTCTAGCATAACCTCTCTTTCAGTCAATCAAACACAAACGTTCACTAACAACAATCACACCATAAAAATCCCAACACAACCACTCCACCACAACCACACCTATTCCACCGCAACCATCCCAACACCTTTTTCATATATATTAGGAAGTTTTTCATTGGAACATTCACACTTTTGACAGCCGTTTTCTGCGTACGCGAATCCATTTCCGCAGTACATCCTACAGCGCTCGCTGTTACACGCTGGATATAAGCAATTTTGGAGTACTGATATGTATTTTCAATGTCTTTTTAAGTGTCTTTTTGTTGTGTGTGTATATGTTTTTATAGTATTTTGTATAGTTTTCAAATGTGTGTTTTGAAATATTTTTAATGTGTGTTTTATACATTTTTCAATGTGTTTTTTTTATACTTATGTGGTTTTAATCACGTTTGTATGCTGATTATAAATTTGCCGTATTTTTTTGAATGTTCATGTGTTGTTATAAGCTGTTATGTGTTATTTTTATGTTTATGTGTGTGTCATAAATTGTTGTTTGGTTGTGTTAGTGTATGGTATTGAGATTATTTCATTCTTTAATATATTATTACCAAAAAAAGTGACGTTTGTATTAAAAAATAAGATTTTCTCCTCATATAGATACTTAAATAGACATGAAAAACAGTCGAGGGAAGAATAAAGGTTTCACTAACAACAGTTGAAGTGGATGCTGCTGCAACTGCTTCCAACTTCACAATCGTACAACTATAAAAAATAAGACGTTAAAATAAATATCTTTTAATTTTTTTCTGAAATTAAAAAAAAAGTCCTTATTGAAGTTTGTTAAATAAACATTTGAAAAGTTTCATAGCAATATATTTTTTCAAAGTTTTCAATTTTTTATCCTTTCTACGCAAAAGATTCAAATAGTTTTAACAATGAATGGGTATCCTTCACAACTCACGTCATATCCCAGACGACACTTCACTGCAAAGGTTAGTGAATCACTATAAAAACTGAAAATAGTGTCGGCCATAATATTATAGAAAAAATATTTATATAAACCTCAACAACAGGTAAATATCATAATTGAAATTTAAATATAATAATTAACATTTTAATCGCATGAATAAGATTCCAAAACTCCAAAAAATAATAAAAATAGTAAATATTATGAGCTTTCAGTCAATCCTCGTCAAACAATTCAACGAAGGACTTACTTTCAGGGAGAACCAAGAATTTATAGCCTGACGCTGGCGGAAGTGGGTAAGTATGACATCAAAAACACAAAAATGTTTAAATCGTTTAATTTTTTAAAATTATTTTTTATAGTCTTTATTAGATCCAGACATACGCTGGAAATGTTACAAAGACACGGCGAATAGTCGAATTAAAAAAATAATTGTTAATGAAATAGCTATAAGTAACTGGAAACAGATTTTTAAACTGCTAAATGTCATTTTCATTTGTTATTTCGTGAAATATTAAAATAAAATTGACACTTGATTACAAAAAAAAGTCACCAGCTTGTCATAATTTGAACTTACTCTAATCAAGACATTTGTAACGCACCCTTCAGCACTTGGTTCAAAGGCGTTAGAGCTGCTTATGAGTTATTGAGGATTAAAAAATCACTCACCAGCGACGGCAAGCCAGCCCAGGAGGAGAGAGTAGAGAAGAAACATGGCAAAAGGAGGAGATAGGGCTTAGTTGTGGGCAGTGCATTTTAAGGAGGTGGTCTAATCGATCCAATCCCTCAACAAACTCTTAGTGACGTCTGCGCCGAGTGGCCAATACAAAGGGAGTCTCAGTCTCTTTATCTGCGGATTCATGAAACAGACTAATAATTGTTTCTATTATTTTGAGTGATGATGGTGTTATTATTAATAATAACTAAATCGCGTTTATCGATATTAATAGAATTACTACTATTGTAGGTATTATTCTTTCTTATATAAAAAAAACCTATTTGCCAACTTTCACACAAAGCAGTCCTTTGTGCCGGGCCTGAGAAGAAATTTTACAAAAATCATTTGAAAAATGAAAAAATAAATGTACTTTTTTTCGCTTTTCGGCGCATTAAATATAGCACACAAAGAGCTACCCACGCAAAATCAGGTTTCGTGTGGAGATGATGAATTCTAGAAGCATCTAAAGCCTTCGAACTTTTATAGATAAAATTCAATTACTTGGAGATCTTGATATTTCCTTTATAACCTAGTGAATAATTTAATCATCTCAAGATATATCAAAACATCAAACGTATTGGTGGATTATATAAATATCAAACATACTATCTAACATATTAATTTTATTTTATTTTATTCGTATTGAATTTCACATGGCGTTTATTTCAAAGTGATGTAAATAAAGATTATTTCTTTGACCTATTTACAATTCTTTTCGGTTCTTTAACTTTTGTTATTTATTCTTTTTACAGTCCCCAATACTTTTATTTTGAAGATTTCGGAAAATCTAATCTAATCTAATCTAATCTAATCTAATCTAATCTAATCTAATCTAATCTAATCTAATCTAATCTAATCTAATCTAATCTAATCTAATCTAATCTAATCTAATCTAATCTAATCTAATATAATCTAATCTAATCTAATCTAATCTAATCTAATCTAATCTAATCTAATCTAATCTAATCTAACCAACCTAACCTAACCTAACCTAACCTAACCTAACCTAACATAATCTAATCTCATCTAATCTAATCTAATCTAATCTAATCTAATCTAATCTAATCTAATCTAATCTAATCTAATCTAATCTAATCTAATCTAATCTAACCTAACCTAACCTAACCTAACCTAACCTAACCTAACCTAACCTAACCTAACCTAACATAATCTAATCTCATCTAATCTAATCTAATCTAATCTAATCTAATCTAATCTAATCTAATCTAATTTAATTTAATCTAATCTAATCTAATCTAATTTAATCTAATCTAATCAAATCAAGTAATGCGCCCTTCAGCACTATGTTCAAAGGCGCTCCATGGAAACAGCTGCTATGGAAAGTTTTCAGTTTGCACTTTTTTGTTGTTGTTTGTTATCATTGTATGTGCATACAAACATATGTTCGGACATACAGAAAAGATTTCATGAAATAGTTTTAATATTTTTTCCAAAAAAAGTTTCTATCACAAAGGCAAACAGCGAAGCTGTTATAGCTTTGTCGTTTAAACATTTTATAGAAGAGCACTTTCGGGTAGTGTGAATCAGCGCTATACAAATGATTCAATCAGATTAGATTAGATTTAGCCAAGACTTTTTCAAAGAAATAAAACAGCGTTAAATTTTTAAGAAATCGAAAAACTAATTATCGAAACGTCATCAAACAACAAAAGAGATCATTCGTAAAAATCAATAAAGAGATCTTGTCTAAGCTGGAAAGTTCATAAATTCAAAAAATGTACCATGAAAAATATTTGTCACCTCAGCGATGTAGCCGTGATTTTTTTGCTGGTCTTTGCATTTTATTTGCGTTAGTACTTTTAGGTTTACTTTTCTGTATGCAATTTAATCTAATCAAATCATTTTTATGGCGCTGATTTCACACTTCTCAAAAGCGCTTTGCTACGAACTGTTTAAAGCTCTAAAAGCTTTACAAAATGAAAGTAGAGTAGTAAGATCGGAGGGAAGAGAGTTCCATAAAAGAGACCCACAGTAGGAAAACGAAGATTCAGCATGAGTACTATTAGAAGGTATCCTGAAAAAATGAGAATAAGTAGATCGCGGTCCTTTACGAAGAGGCAACTTAAAAAACCAGCTAAGTATATGAGTGATAATTTTTTATTTTGACAGAAAAGCATTGGCTATCAAACCAAGGAGCCTCAGAAGAAAGGAGGCAAAAAGAGGATGTCTTTGTAGGGAGAACAGCATCAAGACTTTCAAGAAGAGAATCATTGAAAGCTGTTAGAAAAAGATTGAAAGAAAAAAAGAGTATCAAGAGAAAACTGGAAGAAATAATTTATGAATTTATATATTTTATATGCAATTAATTCAAACTTTATATTGTAAAATATTAATTCTAAAATGGGCTTAAAACATTCTTTTTGATTTTTTATTACTTATGTATACTCTCAAAAGCAATTCTAAACCATTTTATTTTAATTCATTTTATTTCTGAGCCTGCGGCAAAATAATTGGCCTGTTCCGCTGTAAAGTGTAGTTGAGTGAGACCATGGTTGAGTTCTAAAAACGGAATTTCAATTAAAGTACAGATGCCGTTCTAGAGTGTCCAGTCTTCTAGTAACCCACAAAGAGCAAAACAGTTTCCATGGAAGCGCCTTTGAGCATAAGGCTGAAGGACGTGTCTCGACTAGATAAGATTAGATTAGGTTTAGACTGAATTTTCTATACGATTATAAAAACGGGAATATTCTCTTCAGGTTGTTTTTATTGTTATAAAGACATTATTCACTCAATTTATTTTAAATATTTAACAATTTCCCTCCAAACCTTTCTCAAGTTTCTTTTAATGCAGTCAAGGTGGGGCTAGGCGGTAAGGCGCTACTAAAACGAAAAGCGGATCTCAATGAAACGATCAAAAAGAGATATAAAGAAAAGACTCAGCTAACAACTCAGAAAAACTTTATCAAACTTACCAGACCTCCTATCAAAATTGTCTCCCCTGGTAATACTTATATTAATTTATTCTAATCAAAAAAATTCTATAGCGCTTGCGATAATCGTTCAGAAGCACTTTGATATGAGCTTTTTGAACAAAGGAACAAAATTACTGAGTATTTGGAATGTAATTTCATTATACTAGGCACTCGGTTTTGTAATTAATTGACTGAAAAAATTAATATTTATCGGAATAAACTAGAAGAATTGTAAACTTTGTCAAGTAGTATGATAAAAAATAGTAAATTAATTTTTAAAAATTAAACGCTAAATGAAAAATTTGGAAAAGATCGTATAATAAGTTAAAATTGATAATCATAGCATTACAAAAACATTTATTTATTTCAAAAAGCTGTGGATGATTTGGTCAAAAACAACACCACAAAAGATGATGCTTCACTAAATATCGGACCCAGCGCCAGTAAGTCACATTAAAAGGCTTTCTTGCAACTTTGAATCTTTCATGTCGATTGAATATTGAAAATAACGTTTTTTTTCACTCTTTCAGGAAATTATTACTTCGAAATGATTATATTTTTAATATTTTTGATGGTTTTTTTAATAATAACAATTGTAAATTGGACTTGATTGTTTATCTTGTGCTAAAATCGTGGAGGAAGATTCACTAGTTCATTGCTTTTAGTTCTTTTGAATGTATTTATATTTTTTACATTCTAATAAAATTATTCAAATCATTCATTCATAAAATAACTTTATCTCGTGTTTTTGTATCGCTTTTATGCGTACTCGTCGAAATACACATTGCTAATACAATCTTATCAATGAATTTGTAGTGCCTTTCGACTGTGGTTCAAAGGCACTTCCAAAGAAGCAGTTTGATTTGCTGTTTGGCTAGTAGGTGACTAAGCCACTTTTGCATGGCGTCTGTTATTTATCTGAGTTTCCACTTTAAAACTCTAAACTTGTTTTGTAACGTTTTTAGCGTTCGTCTGGAAAAAAAATCCTGAACTTAGGGGGAATCGAAACCGAATACCTGAGCTTCATGCTTCATGGTGGAACTTGCTGAGATTATGCCACAAGTACATACATGTTTCAAGGAACGTTTCAAAAGATAAAAAAAATTCGTAATAGAAGAAACGTTAGAAATAAGAAACTTCAATGTTATAAGTTAAAGTGAAAATTATGAGCCTCAAAAATCTAAAATTTAGCTTATAAACACATCAAATATCTTTTTTGAAATGCATCATCTTGGTAGAATTATTATGTTGTAACTGTAAAAAATAGCCGTTCTTTTTTTGAATAAATAGCAGGTCTGAATAATGGGATAAAATTTGTGGTTGTCATTGACGGTTTTTGCTCTCATCATTCTGATTTTGTACACGATAAATTTTAATTTTTTCAAATGCTCAAAAAATGAAATCATTTTTATATGCTGGTAGTGTTTTTATTTCAGAACGCTGTTCATCAGATCCAAAGATTTTTCGGCTAGCAGAGTACTGCGCGCTTTAAGGGATTCTCTTTAATAGTAACCAAACCAAAATGAAAAAAAACTTTCCAACAAGTGTTTTGAATATATATTTAAAATATTTGATATTTTTCTATTAATAAATTAAGATTCAGTTTTGGTTGAAATTTTAAATAAAGCGCTAAGTCCAGCATGAGTAAAAGCGCTAATGTTTCATTGTTCAAAAGTACGATGGATATATGCATGAGAGCTCTTGTATCTCTTCTGCAACGTGATCTTCGCTGATGTGCGCCGTATCGGTGTGTCAATCGATTAATTATGTTATTAAAGATAAATAAATAAAAATTAAACATTTCAATGTATGGTTTATTTTTAAATACCTTGTTTTTATTCTGAAATTAAAATAACAAGATGAAAGATAAGTCAAAATTTGGTTTGGCCTCACAAAGCAAAGAGAATCGAAACAAAGAAAATTTCTACAAATACCCTGAACATGAAGTTATCACTTTGGGGTCCCCTTTGAAGAACAGAAGAGCAGCCCTTTGGAACGGAGGTAGGCGAAACGTTGACTATTGTTTCAAAGAGGAAAGCATTGATGGAGATAAAGAAGATAAAAAATATGGAAAGGAGAAGGATGGTTTTAAAAGGAGAAGATCCAACACTACGGACTTCAACATGCTGTACATGAAAGAGCCTAGGGAACAAGCGGCAAAAGGAAACTTCTTACAACGTTCGCAGAACTTTTTAAACAAATTGGGCAGGAATTTGAGCCCGAAAAGGGCCCGCAAGGTGGGATGGCACAGTAGAACGGACAGTGAAGGTAGCAGCAGCAACCTCCCTGATACCCCTCCCAGCACCCATCAAGACGACACTACCTCCGAAAGCCCTTCCAGACTCACATTTTCTCACAACATTCTGCATTCCCCCTTCAAGAAGGTTCCTAGAACCCTGAAACAAACACACAACTCCATTAAAGATTCTGCACCGCATGACAAACCTTCAAGCAAGACTTCATTTTTTCCCTCGGACATCCAACCCTCCCAGAGCCACTCGAACATGCACCTGGCGAGTGTTAATAACAAGAAGCCCACAGATAAATTCGACTACAATCACCCAATCAACCCACAATTAATTGGCAATGAAAGTTTAAAGCGCGCAGATGATCACACTCCTGGTCTAGGGACAAAGACCATGAGTGTAAGTGAAGTTGCCAGGCAGACCGACACAATGACACCCCACTGTGTAGACAACAACTCTCACAAAGGACCCCTTAATGACTTTCTTAATCATGAAAAATTCACTGCTAACCAGTGCTACACTCCATACACCACCAAGCTGACTGGTGCTTTCAAGTATGCAAAGGAAGAAAAGGATGGTGAGGAGGAAGAGGAAGATGGTGATGATGTTACTTTGATGGATTCATTCACTGCAGGTTTGTGATGATTTTTATTATGAATCATTTGCATATTTGGTTTTCTACACTTTAATTAAAATTTTCGCATTACTAATGAGGTTTTGATTTTTATAAGTTTTTTTCTTGGTTAATTTTTTCACATTTCTTCAAGTTTAATTTTTATTTAAACCTCATTTATATCAAATTTTCAATTCACCTGGCGCTTTTTAGTTTGAATCACTGATCTCCAGTGTCTGTGAAACTCAGCAATTTTAAAATTCTGATGAGGTTAACTTAAAATCTAATCAAATTAAACAAAATTTAATAAAATTGAATTAATATCTCAAAATTAAATTGAAATGTCATGATATTAAATTAAAATTCTATAAATTAAAATTAAAATTCTATAAATTAAAATTAAAATTCTATAAAATTAAATCAAAGTTTTACAAAATTAACTTAAAATCTTTATAAAATTAGATAAAAGTGTAACCATACTATTATGAAGTCAAATAGTGGCTCAATGGGTCCATGATGGGGCATTAGTTGACTGACCAGTTGAATCTTATGGGCCCTCATCGGCAATTATTTCCCCACATACATGTTATTTGTATGATGAAGATGGGAATGGTGATGTTGAGGAGAGAAAGATGATGATGATGATGATGATGATGATGATGATGATGATGATGATGATGATGATGAGGGTGTGGAAGATGGTGATGATTATGAGGATGATGATGATGAGGGTGAGGAAGATGGTGATGATGATGATGATGATGATGAAGGTGAAGAAGATGGTGATGATTATGAGGATGATGAAGATGAGGGTGAGGAAGAAAATGATGATGATGAGGGTGAGGAAGATGGTGATGATGATGAGGGTGAGGAAGATGGTGATGATGATGAGGGTGAGGAAGATGGTGATGATGATGAGGGTGAGGAAGATGGTGATGATGATGAGGGTGAGGAAGATGGTGATGATGATGAGGGTGAGGAAGATGGTGATGATGATGAGGGTGAGGAAGATGGTGATGATAGCAATAGTGATAATTTGCCTAACCAAACAACTGGGACATGCACTATTATACATTTACACAAGTAACCTAATATATTAATGGTGGAATAAAATTTTTCGAAATAATAATCAAAGAAAAAGAAATAAAAATAATAAAAAGATCAAATAAATACAATTAATATTATGTTGCCGTCAACCAAAGCATGTTTTAGGCCACATGGAGAATGATTTAAAGGCTGTATCACTGATAAAACATTAATATATCAATTTCACATGATATAGTTTATGTATTGTACATTGTTTTATTTTCATTTATTTACTTCTTTTATTTAATTTTTAATTTTTCACAATAGTTTTAATAATAGACGTTTTTGAGTGGCCTTGAAACTCTACAGGGTTAATGCCACTATAATAATATTCGTTTTTGTATTGTATTGTATTATATTGTATCGTTTTATTTTGTACTTTATCATATTATATGAAGTTAGAAACAATAAGAATAAATTAGATATAATATTTTGTATCATTTGGTATTTGTTTGTTTTATACCATTTAATATTTTATTGTATTGTATCATATTATATTTTATGTATTATAAATCATTTCATCCATTCACCTTCATTACACAACCACAATCCTTCTCTCCATCCATATAAGCCTCAGTTAGAATAAGGCTTTTCTTTTTTACTACCATCATTGCATACCTCAAGCTTTCAAGCCAACACAAAGGTATCTTCACTTTATTATAAAATTATTTTTTATCATAATTATGCTTACATTCCACGAATAATTGTATTCATACCCACACAAGCTCACGCAGTATCAGATTAAATAGAAGTAACTCAACAGTTTCACAGTACTGTTAAAGTGTTTTAGAGTATAATGATATGCTAATATGTTATCAGTGTTTTATTAGTACACAGTGTTCTGTGTACACAATGTTTGCCAGGATTCTAATTATAAAATGTTTAGTGTTTTAGGTATGCAGTTTTATACAGTATGGTGTATGTTTAGTACCACATGGAGTGGTATATACAAGACAGTATTATAGTTTCGTATACATCATAATACATAGATTGTATGCATGTATTAATACATGGTATCAGAAAGCGGTAAGGTAGAGGGGGGCAGTATGTGTGTTTGGAGATAAGTTTCAGACTGACACAACACAGCCCACCCACTCTCTTCTCCTCCATCTCTCGTCCATCAATCATTTCGGCGAACATTACCGTTATGTTATACATTGTCCTATACACCTGTGGGAATTATGTTTCTATAAACAAATCATTTGAAGCGCCTTATTTCAATTTAAAAATCCATTCGGACATTTAACTCGACGATTATTTGCATTTGAGAGTTCTCTGCAGCGCCATTAATTGTCATTTTCGCACGCACACACACACACAAACACACACACACACACACACACACACACACACACACACACACACACACACACACACAAGCGCACACACGTTCCTTCGTTCACAATGCATTAGGGAGCACTTTCTTGAGGCAAGAATAATTCTTCACACAACATACACAATTGCATATCTCCATCCACCCTTCCACACCTTCACTCTTCACTCTCCCCGCCCTCCTTCTCTCACTCCCACTTTTATCAGAATTCTTTCTTTATCACTATCCATTTTCGACCACCAAGCTTCACTCACCATCGCTTCGTTCTTCCTTCATCCTCGTCGTCTTCATCTTCATCACTTCCTTTTTTCTTTGCGATTTAATTCTTTTTACTTCTATTCTTCCCACTTTTACCATGGTAACGACGATTACCATCACAATATATATTTCTTTTTCCACAACAACAACGCTCCACCATCATTCACCTATATATTACACTATAAGTTTTTTTTAAAAGTTTTTTCCACCATTGAATATTTTTGGTTCATTTCTACTTAAAGCATAACCTTTTCCTTTCCACCAAAGTCATTGCAACGTCTCTTTCACCACCACCCTTACCCAACCTCCCTCCGCCAAGTCCATCACTATCGCCACTTTTTTTCTCTTCCACCACCTCCACCACCACCACCACCACCATCACCACCATCATCATTAAAATTACTTTCTTCGCCAACATTACCACTTTATTTCCACCATCACACTCACCACTTTCCACCACCACTTTTCACCATTAAAACCATCTTCATCCACCACCACTTCCACTTCCTCCGTCCACCTTTCGCTCCACTCCCACTGAACCATAGTCCAACATTAGTGTGCTCTTGTTCAGTGGGCCTATTTCTCTGTCTTGTCCTCTTTGTCCTCTATTTATCTCCACTGCAACGTGCTGTTTGTTGTGCGTGTCTAACGTCGATTATGCTTGCTTATTTCCGTGCATGTATGCTTATTTGTTTGTATGTTCGTTTGTTTGTTTGTTCGTTTTTTGTTTTCTTTTGTATGTTATTTTTTTTGTTGCTTTTTTGTTCGTTTTTGTTTGCTTTAGTATGTTTTTTTGATTTACTGTTTATTTATTTGTATGTTGTTCGTTTCTTTTTTTGCTCGCATGTTTGTTTGTATGTATTGAAATTTGTATTTTTGTTTATTTTATCTGTATATTTTTGTATCTAACTTATCTTTTGACGATTTTTAACCCTTCGAAACTCCCAACTTTTTTGTTTGTTCAATGCGCCTGCATGTAAATGCGTGTGTTCGGGCTTTTGTGAATGTCGGTAGCATTAATTATATATATATATATATATATATATATATATATATATATATATATATATATATATATATATATATATATATATATATATATATATATATATATATATATATATATATATATATATATATATATATATATATATATATATATATATATATATATATATATATATATATATACATGCTAAGAATACGCAAAAATATACATAGCTACATACAAATATACATACATAACTGCGCATACAAAAATACGTAAGCACGTACACACATGCATATAGTTCCTTAAATACGTTCTTGAAGAGTCTGGTTGAGTCATTGCGAGAGCATTGATAAGTGATTGACCTTACGCGTATTTATACGCTTCTTCGTACGCAGGATTTTGCGTATTTTTTTCACAAAAAGTTCACTTCGAAAAAGCTCAAAAAATTCATCATTTGAATTCAAAAGGAATGAAGTTTTCAGAAAAAAAAATTAGATAAAAAAAATTGGATTGCAAAATTTTTTTAAAAGTTTGACTTTTACTGACGTTTGATTGCATCATTTGATGGTACACAAGAATAGTTGCCTGTAGTCTTATCTGCGTCTCCTCTGCGCCCCAGAGGCTTCAATCAATTGATCTTTAATGAAATGATTGACTTCCTCTCCTTCCTTGTTGTTACGTTACATCATTAACAATACAACACTATCAGTTGGGATAGCAATAGCATAATAATAATAATAATAATAATAATAATAATAGCAGATAAAATTGAAATAAAATAGTAGTCATAATAACTTTAAAAAACTTGTAATAATAATAAGCGAGACAATAATAACAATTGAAACAATAACAATTAAAACAATAACAATCAAAACAATAACAATTGAAACAATAAAAGTTACTGGTACCATTGTTACTCTACAGGTCTCTTGAAGCCTGAAACACACAATATCCTCAGTCATGAGCTGGCTATAAACTACAGAAACAACGTGAATAAGAATAAATCCAACAATAAACTTAACAACAACAATACTAACAACACTACCAACAATAACAACAACCCCATCCTCAAAAACAAAAGCAACACAACCACTAGCAAGACAAAGGCGCTCCACAAACGGAGCAGAGAGGCGTTAGCAGACGCCAGTGGAGGCAAGCAGACGAGGTACGACAATGATGGTGGTGCGCCACACCTCGACGACCAAGCTGGCCTTAGGGGAGTGTGTATTGAGGCTGAGGATGAGTCTGTAGAGGCCTTTGTCTCCCAGTGCCCTCTGAGGAGGAAGTCCCAAAGCACTCAGCACCTCTCGGCCTCTCCGTCTCCCGACCCGTCTCCATCTTTCTTCTCGTCTTCGTCGCTCCTCCGTAGGATGGCCCGGTCGTCTTCAAGGAGTCAGGATAAGAACAAGCATGCTGAACAACTGGTGAGTGGATGCTTGGGTGGGGGGATGTTTAGCTGGGCAAATCTTTGAAACCACTGTTTGTGTGTATTTGGGGGACTTTGTCCGCGTGTGTGTGGCTTAGTAGGTTACAGGGAAGGTTGTTGTTTGCGTAGGTGTGTGAATCAGTGGTCGAATGGCTGTGTGGGCAGATTTTTTGGCCAGCTGCTTTCAGAAATATATAAAAGCATATAGTGTATAAGTGTGTTCATTCGCGTGGGTGGGCGTTTTGGGCGAACGAGTGAGCGAACGGTCAAGTGGTTAATTGCGTAGTTGCGAGAAGCTCTGGTATCGATGCTGAATGAGATGCCTTGTGATGAAATACTGCACGTTTGATGATTAGGGGGAGTGGTTCGAGATTTGTTAGCTTGTTATTGATACCTCAAAAGGTCATAAAGAAAATCTTCAAACGTCATTTGAGACCTCGCGAATGTATTTTCGGCATAAATCTACGAAATTTATGTTACGGGCCATATCTTGAGCCATAAATTTCATTGCCTGCTTATCCTCTTTTATTTCCTTGCTCCCACGCCGCTTGAGAATCTTTCTTCTGTGTTCACTTCGTGCACGAATCTGGTCACACTCACAATCTGCCACCCGCCCCTTCTCACGCTATCGTGACATTGGTGTTGTACCAGTGTTACCCCTTTTTTTTGGCGCCTCAGTTTCTTGCTTTAGCGCTTTACAAATTGAATTTATGATTTTTTGTTATAATTATTTATTTACAATATTTTTATTATTTTGTTAAATTAATTGTTATCTTTTCAAATTGATTATACAATGAATTAGTTATACTTTTTCGTTTTTTCAATCTTACACCACCGTTACAACTTACCGTAAAATCTTTATTCAACTTCCTCATCCCTCCGCCATTGTTACACTTTTCCCCGCCACCCTCCCTCCTCCTCTCTCCCAAACCTTTGCCACACCCAAGTATTACACTTCACAAACGCTGCATCACTTAACTCTTATTTGCAAATCAACTTTTTCAAATCCACCTCTCCAAATGAACCGTCTTCACTCGTTTCCCTCTTCGCTTCCACCCTCAGCACCTCTTACCTATCTCCTTCAACACACCCCTCCTTATCCTCCTCTTCCCATCCCTTTGACACCTGAACCACACCTGACCTCTTTATTTGCTAATAGTGTCATGATTTTTTTCTTTGATGTATGCGTTTCTCCATTTCCGCCTTCACATTCATTTCCATCCATCCATCCATCAAATCTTCGTCTCTAATCATGCGTGATATTCCAATTGTTTGCGCCCTTAATTCATTCTTTCTACCTTCCTTTGATCATCTATCCATTCTTTTCTTCTCCCTTTGATCTTTTTTTATTCATTCTTCTTGTCCCAGAAATGCGTTTTTTTGTTTTTTGATTTCTTTTTCATTCATTCATCAGTTCATCCATCCATACATTCACCATCCCATCATTCCATCCATCCATGCGTACATTCACCAACCAACACATCTATCCATCTTTCTATCCCTATTCCCATTAACCGTTTACCCAGTTTTGCTGATTGATTGAATATGATTAGCATTAATTACGCCTCTACCACTACTTGCACACACCAACTCAACTTGCACCGGTCTCGTCCTTCATCCCTCTTTCATTCCTCCTTCATTCCTCCTTCATTCCTCCTTCATCCTTCTTTCATTCCTCCATTCCTCTTTCATCCTTCCTTCATTCCTCCTTCATCCTTCCTTCATTCCTCTTTCATTCCTCCTTCATTCCTCCTTCATTCCTCCTTCATTCCTCTTTCATATTTTTTTTTATTCCTCCATACATCTTTCATTCTTTTTCCATTTTTATTTTATTTTTATTTTTCTTCATTAAATTTTTGTTATCTATCCAAATCATTCATTGTTTCCTATGAGGCAACTCAGTTTGCCACTTGCACGCTATAACAAATTGTACATCACTTTATTTATTCCTCCCTGTTCTTCCTCCTTTTTCTCCTCCTTCCCCTCCTCTTTCTCTTCCTCCTCCTCCTCCTCTTCCTCCTCCTTCTTCTTCTCCTCCTCCTCCTCCTCCTCTTCCTCCTCCTCCTCCTCCTCCTCCTCCTCCTCCTCCTCTTCCTCTTCTTCTTTCTCCTTCTCCTCCTCCTCCTCCTCCTCCTCCTCCTCCTCCTCCTCCTCCTCCTCCTCCTCCTCTTCCTCTTCTTCTTCTTTCTCCTCCTCCTTCTCCTCCTTCTCCTCCTCCTCCTCCTCCTCCTCCTCCTCCTCCTCCTCCTCCTCCTCCTCCTCCTCCTCTTCCTCCTCTTTTTTTCCAATCATTCCCTTGTTCGAATCCACTTATAATTTCACAGCAGACTCGCTAAAGCATGTGTGCATGTGATTTCCGTCCACATGTGATCGTTTGTGCTATCAATTAATTAAAATAATGCCCACTCAATCAGAGCAGCCAGGCAATTAGGTTAAAATAAAAATAACTGCTTATTAATTTATTCAAAATTTAGTTATAAAATTTAAGCGAGATCTTTATTATCGGATTTTTAATATTAGTTAATTATAAAATATCAATTAAATTGAATTACTTATATAAATGTGATTAAATTATTAAGGATTCAAATACTGTACGTATACATTATTCATGACGTCAATACTGCACAGCCATTACGTCATACAGAGCCACTTATACACAACATATACTTTTGAATATACTATAATAATATTCGTCTTTGTATTGTATTGTATTTCCACCCTCCAATCATCTCCAGCCCATAAGACACAAGGCCACAAAATT
This sequence comes from Branchellion lobata, assembly GCA_947562095.1. NCBI lineage: Eukaryota > Metazoa > Annelida > Clitellata > Hirudinida > Piscicolidae > Branchellion > Branchellion lobata. The sequence goes on from OX387253.1 coordinate 2,962,798, forward strand.
TAAGGGCAAATTCACAGTAGAGTTTAAAAAGTGCACTCTACAATATATTTATTTGAAATGTTTGAGATTATTTTACTCAAATTTTATTTTTCTATTTTTTCAAAAAAAAGTTAAAAAATATGATTTTATTATAAAACTTGCCTCGTAACTCTTCGGGGTTAATGTCACTATAATAATATTCGTGTTTGTAACTTTAAATAAACATTTTTTTCAACAGAATGATGGGTGGGATGGAAGGGAATGATGAGTAAGCTGGTGAAGAATAAATGAGTTAAGCGCACAATAAATGAATGAGGAAACGTATCAAAGAAAAATGAATGAGTGATTGAAAGTAGAAAGAAGAAATGAATGATTAAAAGTATAGAGGAAGAATGAAGGCTTGAAGAACAAAGGAAGAATAAGAAAGTGATTGAAAGAAGAAAGGAGGAATGAGTGAGGGGAGGAACAAAAGAACACAAGAGTAATGGGTGAGTGTGAGTGAGTGAGTGAGTGAAAGAATGAGAATGAATGAGTTGAGGGAAAAATAAATATGTTCAAGTGCTGGTATTTCAAACAAACTCAATGCCAATGGCATGTTTCCATCATTCCGTAGCCACTCCATCACTCAGACTCATAAAATTGCCCTTCTCACCCTAACCAAGCATATACCAACGTATATGCTGATAGCTCTATTGATTGTAACCATTCTTGTAAAATCTATAATGACATGCATCATTTGTATTATGTTATGTATAATATGTGTTATATTATATGTATATTTGTACAGCTTATGTTTGTATTGTGTATTATGTACGTGTTAAATGTATGCGAATCATGACTCAAATTGTATTCTATGTAGGTTTCGTGGTTTTTTGTTCATATAAGGTATACGTTTCATGAATTTATTATTTGAAAAAAATATTTTTCATAGACACTTCGATCCATTGCGATCAATTGGCGGTACGTCAGAAAAAACTCATTAGGTTTAAATACGATGCGTTATTCAATGTGACAAAACAGGGATGGAAGCAACTCTTGTGTATCAAAATTTATTTAAAACTCTGAAACAAGTGACTCAAATAAATGGAAAACATTAGTTTAAAAAAATTAATTTCAAAGATTAAAATTAAATTTCAAAGATTAAAATTAAATTTCAAAGATTAAAATTAAATTTCAAAGATTAAAAAATCGTTTTCAAATATTTAAAAAAAACTCAAAAATTTAGAAAAAATCATTTAATCGTTCAACAGTGCTGAAATGAAGTTAAAAGTCCAGAAAGAGAGTAGCCCACCATATCACATGGAAAACTCCCACATTCTTCCACACGTACTTTCACACGTACTTCCACGCGTACTTTCATACGTACAGGCACAGTCGTGCCCGCATGTCGTATATCGTTATGTAAATGTATTTTTTTAAGTTGTCGATAATTTGAAGTTTGTGTGCGTGTGTATGTGTGTGCGTGCGTGCGTCCGTCCGTCCGTCCGTCTATGTATCTGCGTCCGTGTCTGTGTTCATGTTTCTGTGTTTGTCCATTTTTCTATGTATTTGTATCCATGTGTTTCGTATCTGTGCGTACGTGTTGCAGGGGACGATGAGTAAGTGGGAGGAGCAGTTATTGATAATCAATAATTCCAATTGGCTGTTGATTTGTCCCTCTTCCGTCCCGACGATCCTTTTATTATTCCTCTATCGTTCATGTTATTACTCCGCTCATTATTCTTATTCTTATTATTCTTATTATTCTCATTCCATCGTTACTTTTATTTTTTTCCATCGTTACTTTTTTTCTATATTTCTATTCTTTCATCGTTAATTAAAAAAATAAAGTTATTATTTATATATTTATTATTATTATTTTCATTATTATCCAGTCGCAAATGAACTTTATATTATTATTCATCCTTTTTCCATCCTTCTTGTCACTTTTATTGCTTGTGTTTTATTCCTCCAGGATTACATTTGTTCGTTTTTAACATCATCTTTTTTTCTTCTTTTCTTTTTTTTATATTCCCTTTTCTGTTTTTTTACTCATCGTCATTTCCGCTATCATGTTTTTCTTCTGTCCAATTTCACCATCTTCTTCATTTCATCATTATCATCATCATTATCACCATCATCATCATCATCATCATCATCATCATCATCATCATCATCATTTTCTTTTCCGCCTCTTCTCATTCCTTCATCACTTCCTTCCCTTTCTTTTATCATAATCTCTTCCTCCTTCTCTTCATCATCTTCTCCCCCTCTCTCCCATCATCATCTTTCCCACCCTCTTCCATCATCGTCTCCCAGTCTCTTCATACCCTTAAATGCAACTGGGTACTACTCAATACATCTCTCACTAGCTTATGCACAGACAATCTGCAAAGAGCGTTTATACCTCTTCAATCTTGAAGCATCCAGTGCCATTCGTCAAACTCTGTTTTCTTAACAGGATTGGGCTGTTGTTATATCATTATCGTGTTCTCGTCATGTTCTCATCATACCAAAATCCTATTAATATTGTTTCCTAATTATAATATAACTTTATCATCATATTATCATCTTGTTATCATCATATTTTCATTATTTTTTTGTCATCATCATAATATTCTTATTATTTTTTTATCATCATCTCTCACTATAATTATTCATTCATCATAATTAGTTTATCATTATATTAATAATACGTTATTATAACCTTATAAAAGTATACTTCTTCCATACCATCATACTACCAACATCCCTTGTCCCACAGTGCTTCACCAACAAGAACAGCAGCAGCAGCGGCAAGGAGAGACAGGGAGACCACGTGACTCAAGGCGCCATTAATCACGCCAGTGCTTCTAACCTCTCAGACACCCTGAGACTTGCTGCAGGCGCCAGTGGTCGACTGGGTGGAAGAGGAGGAGGAGGAGGAGAAGGAGGAGGAGGAGGAGGAGGAGGAGGAGGAGGAGGAGGAGGAGGAGGAGGAAGAAAAGGAGGAGCAGGAAGTAGAGAAGGAAGAAGAGGAGGAGGAGGAGGAGTTAGGGCTGATGGAAGAGTTCCAAACAAGGATCTCCGAGTTATATTGCCTTTTGTGCGTTCACCCAACAAAACCATGGAGAAGCCACTAGGTAGTCTATTCTTCCACCCACCAACCCTCACAAACCCACCCACCCACGAACTACCACAAATCCACCCACCCACCAATCTTCACAAACCCATCCACCAACCCTCACAAACCCACCCACCAACTACCACAAATCCACCCACCCACCAATCTTCACAAACCCACCCACCAACCCTCATAAACCCACCCGCCAACTACCACAAATCCACCAACCCTCACAAACCCACCCACCCACCAACTACCACAAATCCACCCACTCACCAACCCTCACAAACCCACCCACCCACCAACTACCACAAATCCACCCACCCACCAACCTTCACAAACCCACCCACCAACCCTCACAAACCCACCCACCAACTACCACAAATCCACCCACCCACCAATCTTCACAAAACCACCCACCAACCCTCACAAACCCACCCACCAACCCTCACAAACCCACCCACCAACCCTCACAAACCCACCCACCAACCCTCACAAACCCACCCACCAACTACCACAAATCCACCCACCCACCAATCTTCACAAACCCACCCACCAACCCTCATAAACCCACCCACCCACCAACTACCACAAATCCACCCACCCACCAACTACCACAAATCCACCCATCCACCAACCCTCACAAACCCACCCACCCACTAACCCTCACAAACCCACCCACCCACCAACCCTCACAAACCCACCCACCCACCAACCCTCACAAACCCACCCACCCACCAATCCTCACAAGCCCACCCTTAACCACCCATAGGACAAGTCTTCTTGACTCTTCACGAGGAGACCAAGCGGGGGGTTTTGCCCAATGAGGTGACCTCAATGGACACTGTCAAGGCTCTCTTTGTGCGCTCCTTCCCTCGCAGACTCAGCATGGGCTGGTTTGAACACCCTTGTCGCAAGATCTACATCCTCGATCGACTCTCCAACACCTACTATGAACTTGATGACCTCAGGTGGGTGGGGGTGTGGGGTGTTTTATGTGGAGTGGGGTGTTTTATGGGGAGTGGGGTTGTTTATGGGGAGTGGGGTTGTTTAATTGGTTTATGGGGATGGGGTGTGTGCTTGTGAGAGTTAGTTTGTGGTGTTTTGGGGGTTGGTTTAAGGGTGTTGTTTAGGTGCTTGGTTTGGAGATAGGGAAAAGCTCCTTTGTTTTTTTTGTCTTGTTCTTTGTTTCTGTCACAGGTTATTCTCATTTCATAAAGAACATCTCCACATTGAAACCATCTCTGACATCCCACAATGAAACCATCTCTGACATCCCACATTGAAACCATCTCTGACATCCCACATTGAAACCATCTCTGACATCCCACATTGAAACCATCTCTGACATCCCCCATTGAAACCATCTCTGACATCCCCCATTGAAACCATCTCTGACATCCCACATTGAAACCATCTCTGACATCCCACATTGAAACCATCTCTGACATCCCACATTGAAACCATCTCTGACATCCCACATTGAAACCATCTCTGACATCCCACATTGAAACCATCTTTGACATCCCCCATTGAAACCATCTCTGACATCCCACATTGAAACCATCTCTGACATCCCCCATTGAAACCATCTCTGACATCCCCCATTGAAACCATCTCTGACATCCCCCATTGAAACCATCTCTGACATCCCACATTGAAACCATCTCTGACATCCCACATTGAAACCATCTCTGACATCCCCCATTGAAACCATCTCTGACATCCCCCATTGAAACCATCTCTGACATCCCACATTGAAACCATCTCTG
>OX387253.1:2972630-2987630 GCA_947562095.1 Branchellion lobata
ACACAAACAACGATTTGAACAACGCCAGTCACACGGTGAACAAAGAGAACGCGACGTTAGTGAGGTTAGGGCAGGCGAGCAAGAAGGTGAGGGAGGTGCGTAGGGAGTTGCAGGTGCTGAGGAGTCTGCAGGTAGCGTTCAGTCGACAGCTTCAAGCCTCCATCTCTTACGTCATCAGCCACTTCAAGGTGGGTGGGTGGCTTTGAGGCATCATTTCGCCATCACACCACATTTATTCAACAATCACACCATCATTATTCCACCATCACACCATCATTATTCCAACATCATTTGGTGCTTTTTAGGTATTGTTTCACCATCGTCGTCAAACTCTCATCATTCTACTATCATCCTACCAACATCAATCTACTTCCATCATCCCACCACCATCACCCCACTACCATCAATCTACCACCATCATCCTACCACCATAAATTTCACTCCCACCATAAATTCTACTACTGCCATCCCAGAACAAGGCGTGCCCCCACTACGACCCCACCCAGGAAGATGCATGGAGCACCAGTGTGCGAGTGAGGTGTATGAAGGTGCTAAACTCCCTTAGGTGGGTAGTGGGGGGGGGGAGAGGGAGTTGGGGGGTTTTTGATGGGGTGAGTTTAGGTGGTTTGTGAGTGAGACTGGGTTTGGGGGTTGTGGGTAAGTTTGTTGGTAGGTAGGTGGATTGGGTTGATGGATATGTGCTGTGAGTTGGCGAGTGAGAATATCTTAAGGTAGGTACCCTGTGGATGGGTGGGTTGGTGAGGGGGGAGGAGCAAGCATTGATGGGTTGGTTGGTGGTTGGGCAGAGCATTGATAGGTTGGATGGTTTGTGTATTTGTGTATTTGTGTGTCTGTGTGTGTGTGTGTGTGTGTGTGTGTGTGTGTGTGTGTGTGTGTGTGTGTGTGTGTGTGTGTGTGTGTGTGTGTGTGTGTGTGTGTGTGTGTGTGTGTGTGTGTGTGTGTGTGTGTGTGTGTGTGTGTGTGTGTGTGTGTGTGTGTGTGTGTGTGTGTGTGTGTGTGTGTGTGTGTGTGTGTGTGTGTGTGTGTGTGTGTGTGTGTGTGTGTGTGTGTGTGTGTGTGTGTGTGTGTGTGTGTGTGTGTGTGTGTGTGTGTGTGTGTGTGTGTGTGTGTGTGTGTGTGTGTGTGTGTGTGTGTGTGTGTGTGTGTGTGTGTGTGTGTGTGTGTGTATGTGTGTGTGTGTGTGTTTTTGTGTGTTTTTGTGTGTTTTTGTGTGTTTTTTTGTGTTTTTTTGTGTTTTTTTGTGTTTTTGTGTGTTTTTTTGTGTTTTTGTGTGTTTTTTGTGTGTTTTTTGTGTGTTTTTGTATGTTTTTGTGTGTTTTTGTGTGTTTTTGTGTGTTTTTGTGTGTTTTTGTGTTTGTGCGCGTGTATGTGTGTGTACGCGCGGATGGGTGTGCGTGTTGGAGGGTTGATGGTTGGAATAAAGGGTTGAAGATTAGGTGGATGTGGAGAGGGTTCGGAGGTGAGTGGCTATTACCGGATTTATGGAAGCTTGTTGAATGGAGGGCGAATACAAAGAGATAACAGGCAATAAATCAAACAAAAACATTCTTCAAAATCTTCAAACCTATCAATTTTTTGAAAAATTGTTGTACTCACTGTTCTTCTCATAATAATAATAATAATAATAAAATAATAATAATAATAATAATAATAATAGTAATAATAATTTTATTATCAATATATTTTTTTTTTCTAATTTTATTATTATTATCATTAATATCATTACTACTATTATTATTATTCCTATTACACCTCTCCCCCATTGCTCTCTAGGGAGCTTGAGAGCGTAGTGGAGGAAGTGAGGGCTGGAGTGGTGCTGAGGCGATGTCGAGTCAACACTCCTCAGGTCCTCCTCCTCACCTCCCTCCTTCACAAGCACTCTCACAACCTCTCGGCCATCAATAGTAAGCTATTAGTTTTTATTAGCGTACATTTTTGCTTTTATTATCATCATTTTTGTTATTAATAAAATTATTTTTGTTTTATTATTATTATTTTTGTTATATTATTATTATTATTGTTTTATTATTATTATTATTGTTTTCTTAGTATTTTCGTTTTTATTATAATTCTTTTATTAGAAATATTTTTTTCTATATTATAATTGATTTTGTTTTTATTATAATTTCTCTTTGTTTCATTTTTTTATTAATGTTTCTTTTATTTTTGTGCTAACTTTTAACTTTCGCTTCTTTGTTTTTTTTGTTTCTCTTTTTCATTTCATATTCCTTTTTATTTTTTTTACTTTTTGTTTTTATTTTTATGAGAATTTCAATTTTTTTTAAATTTAATTTTTTTAACTTTCTTAAATTTTCATTTTGATAATTACTTTTGGAACTTCATTCATTTTTGAGTAATTTTTCAAAACGATACGATCCACGCGCGCAAATACAGACACACACACACACACACACACACACACACACACACACACACACACACACACACACACACACACACACACACACACACACACACACACACACACACACACACACACACACACACACACACACACACACGCACACACACACACACAAACACACAAACACACAGGAAGTATCAATGAGAGGCTTGAACAAGACACAGCGGAAGACACGCGGGTTCAAGCACTCAATCACGGGTACTTATGATTCCTTGACAATAATAATTAAATTAATATTAATAATGATTAATAATAATTTTTGTTAATAATAAATGGTAAAAATTCATAATAATAATAATAAATAAATAAAAATATTTCCTATTAATATTATTATTGTCATAACATCATCAAAGTTAACTTTTCGTGCGAGCAGGCTGCTGCAGCAGGAGACAACACGGCTGGAGAGGGCTCAGCGCCACTGCCAACGCCTCAGCAACACTCTCGCCACCCTCCTCAAGTTAACACCCCTCCCTTCTTCTCCTCCTCCTCCTCCTCCTCCTCCTCCTACTCCTCCTCCTACTCCTCTTCCTCCTACTCCTCCTCCTCCTCCTCCTCCTCCTCCTCCTCCTCCTCCTCCTCCTCCTCCTCCTCCTCCTCCTCCTCCTCCTCCTCCTCCTACTCCTCCTACTCCTCCTACTCCTCCTCCTCCTCCTCCTCCTCCTCCTCCTCCTCTTTCTTTTTCTCTTTTTCTTCCCCTTCCTCTTCCCCCTCTTCTTCTTCCTCACCCTCTTCTTCTTCCTCACCCTCTTCTTCTTCCTCACCCTCTTCTTCCTCCTCACCCTCTTCTTCCTCCTCACCCTCTTCTTCCTCCTCACCCTCTTCTTCCTCCCTCTCTTTTTTCTCCCCCTCTCCCTCCTCTTTCTCCTTCTTTTTATCTCTCCTCTTCCACCTCCTCCTTCTTTCCCTCCTTTTCTTTTTCCTCCTCTTCCTCCTCCTCCTCTTCTTCCTCTTCCTCCTCCTCCTCTTCCTCCTCCTCTTCCTCCTCCTCTTCCTCCTCCTCCTCTCCCTCCTCCTCCTCTCCCTCCTCCTCCTCCTCCTCCTCCTCCTCCTCCTCCTCCTCCTCCTTCTTCTCCTCCTTCTCCTCCTTCTCCTCCTTCTCCTCCTCCTTCTTCTCTTCCTCCTCCTTCTCCTCCTCCTCCTCTTCCTCCTCCTTCTCCTCCTTCTTCTCCTCCTCCTCTTCCTCCTCTTCCTCCTCCTCTTCTTCCTCCTCTTCCTCCTTCTCCTCCTCCTTCTCCTCCTCCTCCTCCTCCTCCTCCTCCTCCTCCTCCTCCTCCTCCTCCTCCTCCTCCTCCTCCTCCTCCTTCTCTTCTTTTTTCTCTTCTTCCTTCTTCTTCTCCTTCTCCTCCTCCTCCTCCTCCTCCTCCTCCTCCTCCTCCTCCTCCTCCTCCTCCTCCTCCTCCTCCTCCTCCTCCTCTTCTTCCTTCTTCTCCCCCTCTTCATCCCCTCTTCTTCTTCCTTTTTCTTTTCTTACTCTTCTTTTTCTTCCTCTTTTTTGTGCTCTTCCTCCTCCTCCTCATCCCCCTCCTCCTTCTCTTCTTCTTCCTCCTCCTCCTCCTCCTCCTCCTCCTCCTCCTCCTCCTCCTCCTCCTCCTCCTCCTCCTCCTCTTCTTCTTCTTCCTCCTTTTCTTCCTCTTCTTCTTCCTTTTTTTTCTTCTTCTTTCTTTTTTAAATAATGATGATGATGTTGATGAGAATGATGATGATGTTGATGAGAATGATGATGATGTTGATGATGATGATGATGATGATGATGATGAGGATGATGATGATGATGATGACGATAATGACGATCATGACGATCATGATACTAGCAATACTTTTTTATATGAATCTTTTCAGCACACTTAAATACAATACAATACGATAAAATTGTGTACCTTCTGACACACACTGATACCATACCACCAATTAAACTATGAAACATCACACTACAGTAAAATACAATACAATAAGGTAAGAAACAATACGCCACGATGCATTGCAATGCATTACATTCCAATTCAATAACATCTATTCCTTATCTTGTCTCATATCTCAAGCTCATTTAGTGCGCAGTCTTAAGAAGCATTGCCACGATTGAGCTGCAAGACCAAACTCTCGTTCTTCCATTCATCCTTCCATCTCTTCCGCAAAACTTTCATTCTTTCATTCATCCTTCCATCTCTTCCGCAAAACTCATCCATCCTTCCATCCTTCCATCTCTTCCACAAAACCTATTCTTCCATCCATCCTTCCATCTCTTCCGCAAAACTCATCCATCCTTCCATCCTTCCATCTCTTCCACAAAACCTATTCTTCCATCCATCCTTCCATCTCTTCTGCAAAACTTTCATTCTTTTTCTACTTATTTTTTCAAATTTCATTTTAAAATTATTTTTTTTCATTTTATCTCCAATTATTTTTTCCATTTTTCTTTCAAGTTATTTTTTCCATTACTTTTTTAATATTCTCATCATTACCCCTATCTCTTCATCTTTCCATCCATTTGTATAGCGCCTCCAAAGGCGCAATACAAATTGCCGTATGAGATAAAGCAAAATTCATTCTACTTTTTTAATCTTTTTTTTCTCATCTATTCCATTCTCCATCCGTTCATCTTTTTCATTTATTTATCTCTTCATTCATTCAAATTCCTTCATTCCTTTATCTATTCTTTTATCCGAGGTCTTTTGTTAATGCAACTTTTTACATGACGTTTCACTTCTCAGTCTCAATCAATCACTTCTCACGTGACCTCATTTAGACCTTATCAATAATCCAGTGACAATCTATCAAGTCATCTCATTTGGTCTTTTCTTGTTAGCCATCACACGAACACATGCACACGTGCACACATGCATAAAAGCACATAAACACACACGCACATTTAAAAATACACATACAAAAAATATGTATTTTAAAAATACACATTTACAAAAACAAACACGTATATAAACACAAAAAAACTCAGTCTCTCCTTCCCCTCCCCTCCCCCCACAAACACAGACAAACACACACACACACAGACACACACACACACACACACACACACACACACACACACACACACACACACACACACACAGAGACACTACACAAAGATAAACTCACCCACCCACACACAAACAAACCAACCCACTCACACAAACAAACCCACCCACACCTAAACAAACAAACCCGCCCACCCACACAGGCTAGCAAGCGTACAAGACAAGAGGCCCATAGCGAGGGTACGAGTGGGCGCGTGTGTGGCCACGTGTGGACTGCATGAGGCACGTTCACAGTGCTTGCAGCGCATCAGGAATCTCTCTCCCGACTCGGAACTCCGCACCAGGAAGATCAAGGTGCCCCTCTACCAATAAGAATATTATTTATTTATCATTTGTTTATTTATTTATCATTTGTTTATTTATTTATCATTTGTTTATTTATTTATCACTTGTTTATTTATTTATCATTTGTTTATTTATTTAGTTGTTCTTGTTTATTTATTTATCCTTTGTTTTTTATCCATTTAATTATATTTGTTTATTTATTTTTGTTTATTAATTCATTTAACGAATATAATTACGTGAAAGTTATTTTGTTTGTATAGACCCATACAATACAATATACTGAATGCAATAAACCACAATAGTATGCATTAAATGGCTTTCAAGGCATTTCTATCGTTGTGGTCCATTTATAATGGAATCCGATGCTCACGCGCTTATTTGTGACTTGTGGGTCAGAAATTTCTTTTTCAATTTTAATTTTTATAATACATTATTCATACGAAAATTTATTTTTCTTATTTCTTTTAAAGAAACTTTTGTTTTAAGATGTGACAATTCAGGCAGCTTGAAGTTAAAGTTGCGTTATCACTTTCCATCCATCTCAATATTTCACTTACAAACGTCCACGTCGACAGGAGGCATTGAGACAGCAACGATGTCAAAGGAGGGTGGAGGAGGAGGGAGAGAAGGAGGCAGAGAGAATTTTGAAAGCGGGTAAGCAAGCTCTACGTAAGACCACTTACGTCCGCTTGAACGACGAGAGAAGAGCCAGACTGTTGCTACTGATGTTCCTGCAAGAACGCAACCAAGATGCGCAAAAACTCGCCTACGACCACGACACTTTTGTTGACGTCAACGAAAACAACAACGTCGATGAGCGCGTCACGAAACGTGGTGAAAATGACGCCGTTACGCAAGCTCCCAAGCCTTTTATTTCGTTTTTCTGGCGTAAGAGTGAGCGCACAACCCCTCCCAAGAGCAAGGTGAACCCCATCAAGACGCCTCAGCAGTGGCTGGCCTCGAGTGGTGAGGAGGACAACTCCGAGGATTCGTGTTGTTCCCAGTTGGGTATCTCCATCATCAGGACCCCTCGCTCCAAGAGCAACAAGGGAAACACCAGCAGCGCCGAAAACAGCAGTGGCAGCAACAGCGCCAACTCAGAGGTGTTTGCCCTGGTGCACGGTGGCGCTTCGGACAAGCAACCCTCCGTCAGACACATCCACTTCAACTCACACAACAGAGCCAGTCCCGGCGTTTCTGACTCGAAGGTTAAGAGCAGCTCTGATCGATCCAAGCTTCCGCAACCTTCCACACCCACACCGCCCAATGTTCCCAGTCAGTACAAGACTCGTCGATCGTCTTCTCTTCCTCCCACCACTGTGACCATTCATGCACCCACTCCTCACCACCTGCTTCATTCCGTCGCTTCGTCCAGTAACCTCACGTCTACATTCACTTCATCCAAGCCATCGACCACCTCTCGACTCATGCAGCCCAGTACATTCGGCAGCAAAACCACACACAAGTTGCACACTTCCACTTCTCCTATATCTCCATTGCCTTGTAACATTCCGTCGGTTCCACCACCAAGACCTCTTTCCACACAACTCAAGCACCCTCAGCAACCACCACCATTGCTTCCCACTCGGATTAACAGCACCCTTTCTACTTCTCCTCGCAAGGCAGTCAACAATGCGCCCTCCCATCACCTCCCTTCTTTTTCGCCGGTTTACAGCAATGTTTCGTACCAAAAGTCTTCTTTTTCCAGCTTCAAAGGCAAACCTTCCACTCCAACATCGACTTCCAAGTCAACTAATCTCACGTTTGAATCTCATATCATTGAGGAGGAACCATCCTCAACCGAGACTCTTACAACTATAACCACCAGCAACATCACAGTCATTCCTAATGGAAACGGTGGTCATGAGAACGTTGATGAGAAAACCAACCTCAATAGAGTAACTAATGGTGTTTCTTGCGACACCAACAATGTGGAAGAATTGCATGAAGAGAAGGCTATGAAGGGAGGAGGTGGAGATGGTGATGATGGTGATGAGGATGAAGATGAGGAGGATGAAGAAGATGAAGATATTGGTGATGGAGAATGTTTAAATGGTGCTGCTGAAACTATGAACAACGCACTGATCAAGTTTGCTGATGAAGACGACGACGACGACGACGACGAAGATGAAGAAGAGAAGGATAGTGGAAGCAGCGGTGTTGAGATGAGGGGGGAGGGCGAGAAGAATGATGAGGCTGGTCTGAGACTTTCCATTGACACCTTTTACATGAAGGAAACACTCATCAATGGGGGTCACGAGGAGGGAAAGGAGGATCGGGAACCTGTGTGGAGAATGAAGAAGGATGCCAAAGTTACCAGAAACGGCGGTGTGGTGGGAAAGGGAGGTGTGGTTGGTAATGGCGGAGTGGTTGGGAATAGTGGGATGGTCAGGAACGGTATAGCCAACAAGGAAGTCAAGTCTTTTTCTTCCTTTAAAGCCACCAAAACAGTCTCCACTCTGATCAACCACAAGGTTCAGAAGGGACCTTCCAAAACGACGCCCTTGTCAAACAGACAAGCCTCCTCCAGCAAGGCACCCGGCATCAAACCTCTTCACAAATTCACACCCACCAAGCCCTCCACCAGACCGCCACCGGCACCAAAACTCGTTCCCAATGGCGTTTGCAACGGCAAGAAACAGCTTCCCTCCCACCTCAAATACGACCCCCTCTCCTCCTCACACCGACCCAAGTTTGATGGGGGAATCCTGCTGAAGAGCAGTCAAAGATCAAAAATCAAAAATCACGTAAAATTCAAGCCTGACAATCAAAAGTGTGAAGAGACTGAAATCAATTGAATTCCCATTTTCATCCCTTTCCAGCCTTTTGCCCCATTCTCAGCCATTATACCATTCTCAAAAAATAACTTATCTTACAACTGTGGCCACTTACACACAGCCCTCTTTTATGTTCTACGGACCTCTTCCACGCTCATCTCCGAAGCAATATTATTTTCCATGTGTGTCGTTCCTGTATTGTCTCTTCAGTGACTGTGTCCACACATCTCCGTGCCAAATACCCAGCCAAAATGAATTTCAATTTACCAAGGCTACATTTTGCTACGATTAATTCCAAGTTACCGCGAGGCATTATCTCGCCAAAGTTTATTTCGATTTTTTGAGGCTATTTTTTTTATTAATAAAGAATAACTTAAGCTTTAGCGTATTTTATTAACAAGGCATTACTTTACTCTTATCTTTTTGTATTAGCAAAGTTAGTACTAATTTTGGCAGTTTTAGTCGAAGCTAACCCTGATTCTAACTTCACTGTATTTCTATGATCTTCACCTAGCCCAGCTTAGCTGTTTGTATTGGTGTGATAATACAAATACTGATTCAGTACTAGTTGTAGCTGAAAACGTCTATGTGCCGTGTACTCTTTTGTAAAAATATATAATTTTGTACTTTGTTAATTTCCTAAAAATACTCATCAAAATTTCTAGCGTATTTCTGGACTTGATCTAATAAAGACTATAAAAAAATCTTCCAAGTGCGATACTATCTATGCTTTTTTACCAAAAGCTTTACTTTATTTGTACTTCTTGTTATTTTTCTACTCTATACTTTCACAGTGTACATTTTGAAAAGTTTTTATATCACAAGTGTCAATATTTTAAAGAATTCCTCTTATTATATAATTATTTTTTAAATGTTCTGAAAAATCCATATTTATAAATTTGTTTCATTTTATTTTATTTTTCGTTTTTTTAATAAAAATATACATGGAGAGCTGAATTAATACCATGCCGGTTTCCCATATTTTGCCACAACTTCTTCCCTTGTCACAACAATTGCTTTTGGACAATAAAAATTATTCGCTACTTACAATTCCTCCTTCAAACCACCCTCAATTTTATTTTAAATGTTTTGTAAGGTACCGTGTAACACACGTAGATCCAAAATATACTTGCTGTCGGTGAATTTATTGTTATCTTTAAATTACATTAAATATTAACCAGCTACTTGAATTGAAGACTCAATCCCTCAGACCACGAAACAGAAAGGTAACATCAACCGTTCGAATGTTATTTTAAACATTTTTATTTGAAAGGTACTTCTCCACGCAACCAGTGTTCCGGTGGTGCTCGCCCGATTAAATTTGTCAGTTACTAAGCAACTCCGTAAACACCTCACGTAAATAAAGAAGTTATTCATATATTATATATATATTTATATATTATATTTATATTTATATATCATCTATATATATATATTTATATATGCGATGTCGTCCAAGACACCCAAAAATCAATATATTTAAAAAACAAGTCCTTTAAATGTTCGTAACTTGAATTATAAGAATTCTTGGAATATAACTGATTTGTTTTATGGATATCTTCTAAATTAATTACTGAGAGTTTCATTGGAATTTGTCGTTTAGTTTATAAAAAATAATTTACGAGATTAATTTAGTTTGAAAAATCACAAAAAAAGATTTTAACCTACTTGAAATATTTAATTTAACTTGGAAAATCAAGAAAATCTTTGAAGTAATTTGAGATATTAAAGTTGAAAAATCACAAAAAAGAATTATAAGTAATTCGAAATAACTGAATCAATTCAATTTGACAATCAAAGAGACAACGGCACGTTAAAGAGATGGGAGGCAACGGAGCGTCGAAGCAGACCACACAAAAGACCTCTTTGCTGGGAAGCATTTCAGAACATCAAGGTATTTATCTTTTCTCCCATCCATCCTTCTTTTCATCCACGCATCCTTGTCTTTTTCTTCAATCCATCTATCCATTCTTCATCATTCATTTATCTTCTTCTTCATTCCTATAATCCAAGCATATAATCTATTTCAATGTTACCTAATCTAATCTTATTCAATATTGTTCAATCTGCTCTAATTAAACTCAATCAAATATGATCCAGTCTGATCCAATCTGATCCAATCGAACCTAGTCCAATCCAATCCAATCTCATCCAATCCAATCCCAGTTAATCCCATCCTATCCCATCCCGTCCCATCCTATCCCATCCCGTCCCATCCTATCCCATCCCGTCCCATCCTATCCCATCCCGTTCCATCCTATCCCATCCCCCTACAGGGGGCATCAATTGCATGGCACTCAGCGAAGACAAGTCCATCCTTGCCACTGGTACAGTGCAAAAGAATTATTAAAACGTTAGCGCGAAGGCGCTATAAAAATTCATTGAATGGATTAAATAAGATTGGAGTGGAATACCTTGGATGAATTAAATACAGATTGGCTTAGTCAAAGTTAACAAAGCCTTCAAAACATTTTCAAATCTTTTCCAAGATTTTTCTCTTTAATAATTTTAATTAAAAAAATTTTTTTTTTAAAATAATTGAAAAAGAAATTAATAGTCTTTAATAAGGCGAGTTTAGACAAACGCTAAAATGTACAAAACATGGCGAACAAAAAAGAAAACATAATAAGAACAATTTTAATTGATATATTTTTGTAAGCTTCGCAAACCTTCGAACCTGTTCAATTATAATAAAAAAGCCGACGATTATTTCGGCCTCTCGCAGGCAGTGAGGACACCACCATCCGACTGTGGGCCACCAAAACAAGGAAGTGTCAAAGCCTCGGAGTGCTGACCGGTGAGTTAATAATAAAAAAAAAAAAAAAAAAATAATAATAATAATAAAAATTAAAAAAAAAAATAATAATGAGAAAAAAAAAAATAATAGTAATAATAATAATAATAATAATAATAATAATAATAAGAATAGTAATAATAATAATAGTAATAATAATAATAATAATAATAATAATAATAATAATAATAATAATAATAATAATAATAATAATAATAATAATAATAATAATAATAATAATAATAATAATAATAATAATAATAATAATAATAATAATAATAATAATAATAATAATAAAATAATAATATCAAAAATAATAATACTAATAAAAATAATAATAATAATAACACAATTTATAAAAATGGTTATTATTATGATTATAGTATTAATTATAAAATAGTTATCATTTTTCTTTATGATTATTTTTGTTAGTAATATTATTATCAGTAATACTATCGTCATTATTGGTAGTAGAATAAAGTGAAAAATTAGTAATAATAGTAACAACAGCAGCAAAAACTACAGCAAAAACAGCAGCAACAACAGCAGCAACAACAGCAGCAACAACAATAGCAACAGCAGAAGAAACAACAACAGCAGCACTATTACCACGCAGGCCACAAAGGATACATCACGTGTTTGTTGGTGGAAGAGGTGTATCTGCTGAGTGGCTCATCGGACTGTGACGTCATCAAATGGGACATGAGCACGTGTGAGGTGGTGCACGTGTTCAGAGGACATGCCGGTTTGTGGGGAGGGGGGGGATGGTGAGGGCTGTGGGTGAAGGGGGAATGGAGTAAGGGTCATGGAGTTGTGGGATGATGATGAAGTAGAAGGAGGCTTAGCGTGTAAAAGCGGTGAAAACAGTAAAATAGTTGAAGATGCTTGTGAAATATTAGCGTTTTCGAGAATGTATGATTGAGGAGTGGATATCCTGACCTATGAAGCTGAAGGTCATAGGTTCGAGCCTCAAGTTGGGCCATTCAAGTTCCGAAGGTTATAAATACCACCACCATCACACACAGGCAAGGTGAACAGACTGCTGAGTACTGGAGACTTCATCTTCTCCTCCTCCAACGATGCCACTCTCAAGTGCTGGGATCTGGATACAGGTGGGTGTTCTTGTTGTTGCTGCTGCTGTTGTTGTTGTCGTTGTTGCCGATGTTGCTGTTGTTGTTGTTGTTTCTGTTGTTGCTGTTGTTGTTGTTGTTGTTTATCTCAAGCGCCTGAGGATAGTTCTCAGATGCGCTAAAGCTGGTTGTGGAAGGCGCACAAGTTCATCATAGGAGGTCCCTGTTGCTGTTGTTGTTGTTGTTGTTGTTGTTGTTGCTGTTGTTGTTGATATGTTTGGAATTGTTGGTGTTTTTGTGAGTGTGATGTTGCTTTTGATGATAGGTTACTACTGGTTATATTGTTGTAAGTATATTGTAAGTTTTGTAGCTAGTTTTGCTATAGCTGTCGCAGTTGTTCATTGCTACAATTGAGAGTTGAGCGGCGCTGTTTTCGTTACATCACAACTTCTAACCCACAGCCACCAACCCTCACAGCTACCAGCACCCCAGCCACCAACACCACAGCCACTAACCCTCACAGCCACTAACCCTCACAGCCACTAACCCTCACAGCCACTAACCCTCACAGCCACCAAACACCACAGCCACCAACACCACAGCCACTAACCCTCACAGCCACTAACCCTCACAGCCACTAACCCTCACAGCCACTAACCCTCACAGCCACTAACCCTCACAGCCACTAACCCTCACAGCCACTAACCCTCACAGCCACTAACCCTCACAGCCACTAACCCTCACAGCCACCAAACACCACAGCCACCAGCACCACAGCCACCAAACACCACTGCCACCAAACACGACAGCCAGTAGCACCACAGCCACCAAGTACCACAGCCACTAAGTCTTACAGCCACCAGCACCACTGCCGCCAGCAGCACAGCCACCAGCACCACAGCCACCAGCACCACAGCCACCAAACACTACAGCCACAACCAACAAATATCCTCCCTCCAGGACAGTTGATAAGGGAGTTTGTGGGTCATCACAAGGCCATCTTTCCAGCCCTCTTCCTCCCCTTCAGCGACATGGAATGCAATGAGGGCCCTCTTCCTCCCCTTCAGCGACATGGAATGCAATGAGGAAACCTCTTTCGTCAGTGATCTTGTCATCACCGGCTCCACAGACTGCACCGCTAGGTGGCCGCTTAATTAATTAAAAATATCAAATAAATTCCAATTAATTATAAAAAAATTGAAATAATTTCAATTAATCTTTTAAAATTAGGAGATTCAAGAAATTTATAAAAATTAAAAGCTCAAAGGTTAAAATAAGTGCTCATCTCCCTCCCAACAAAACACTAGGAGCTGGAGTTTTGAGACTGGTGAAGAGATGATGGTGTTTTCTGGTCACCAAGGTATGGTGAGTTGCATAGCAACCACCCTGGAAGGTCGGCTGCTGTTCACAGGGTCTTCAGACAGCACTGTTCGGAGCTGGAGGGTGGAGAGTGGAGAGGTACTGAAGGTGTATGAAGGTCACACTGCTTCTGTCACGTGTCTATTGGTTTGTGAGGTGGGGTGTGGTGTTTGTTTGGCTTGTGGTGTCTTTGGTTTGTGGTGTCTTTGGTCTGTGGTGTTTTTGGTCCGTGGTGTTTTTGGTCTGTGGTGCTTTTGGTCTGTGTTGCCTTTGGTCTGTGTTGTCTTTGATCTGTGGTGTGTGTTTTGGTTGTTAGTTCAATGGTATGTTTTTTTATTGTTTTTTTTGTTTGGCTCTGTGGTATGTAGTTTGATGTTGCTGTGTTACAATACAATACAATGTAATACAAACATGAATATTATCATAGTGGAATTGAACCCGTAGAGTTTTGAATTTCTGTGTTGTGGTGAATAATAGTCTTTTCTTCTTCCTCTGTTTATTCTTATTTTATTCTTTTTTTCCATCATCTTTCTCCATTCTTCTTCCTCATTTTCCTGCTCTTCCTGCTTTTCTTTACCTTCTTTCTCCGATGTTTTTCCAGGTGGTGAACCGAACCTTGTTCACAGGAGGTCCCGACAAGATGGTCAGAGGCTGGTCAGTTGACTGGATGGGCAAGGAAATTATTGAGTTCAAAGGTAGTCTTCTTACACACCCTTTTCTTCCTATTTGTTTTCTTGTTTTTACTCTATTTTATATTGTAATTTAAAAAAAATTATTCATTAAAAAAATTCCTTTCTCCTCCTTCTCTTCCTCCTCCTTCTCTTCCTCCTCCTTCTCTTCCTCCTCCTTCTCTTCATCCTCCTTCTCTTCCTCTTCCTTCTCTTCCTCCTTCTTTTTTTCTTCCTACCTCTTCTTCTTCCTCCTTCTCTTTCTCTTCCATTTTCTTCTTCCTACCTTTTCTTCTTCCTACCTCCTTTTCCTCCTCCTTTTCTTCCTTCTCCTTCTCTTTCTCCTCCATTTTCTTCTTCCTACCTTTTCTTAAGTTCTTTCCCATCCCTTCCATTTCCATCCTCCTCCTTCTCCACCACCACAAATACCTCTTCCTTCAGCTCACTCCAACGCCATCAGCAACTTGAGCTTCTACGAAGGAATGCGTGAGTGATGACGTTTCCATAAAACTTACATTTTCCAACACTAAAAACAAAAGTTATTTCATTCAAAATAAAAAAAATTTATTCAT
>OX387253.1:2992630-3000130 GCA_947562095.1 Branchellion lobata
AAAAATATGACTGTGTATTTTGTTGTTTTTTCTGTTTTTTCATTGCTATTATACCTTTTTTTTTGGTTTTGTTATTGTTATTGTTGTTTTATTTTGTTGTTGTTTCTGTTTTTGTTATTGTTGTTCTATTTTTTGGTTTGTTTTTGTTGTGGTTAAAACTATTTCGTTGTTGTTAAAACTGAAAGCGTTTTTATTGCTGTTTTCAATGATTATTATTATTGTTGCTTTTGACACATTTTGGCTTTTTTTAAACAAAAAAAAAAACAAAAAAAACCAAACAAACAAACACCAAACAAATAGAAAAAAAAGAAACACCAAACAAACAAACACCAAACAAATAGAAAAAAAAGAAACACCAAACAAACAAACAAAAAACACCAAACAAACAAACAAACAAACAAACAAACAAAAACCAAACAAACAAAAACCAACCAAACAAACAAACACCTAACAAATAGAAAAAAAAGAAACACCAAACAAACAAATAAAAACCAACCAACCAAACAAACAAACAAACAAAAACCAAACAAACAAACAAACAAAAAACATCAAACAAACAAACAAACAAACAAACAAACAAAAAACAGCAAACAAACAAACAAACACCCACCAACCAACCAAACAAACAAACAAACACCAAACAAACACCAAACAAACAAAAAACAAACAAAAAAACACCAAACAAACAAACAAAAACCAAAAAAACAAACAAACAAACACCAAACAAACAAACAAACGAACACTAAACGAAAAAACAAACAAACAAAAAAACAAAAAAACAAAAAAAAAACACCAAACAAAAAAACAAACACCAAACAAACAAACAAACAAACAAACAAACAAACAAACAAACAAACAAACAAACAAACAAACAAACAAACAAACAAACAAACAAACAAACAAACAAACAAACAAACAAACAAACAAACAAACAAACAAACAAACAAACAAACAAACAAACAAACAAACGAATAAAAACACTAACAGTTCGTGGACAGCCGAATGTTGACTGGCTCGACCGATGGAGTGTTGCGTGTGTGGTCACTAAGGGGTCTTAGGAAGGGGAAGGAGGGAGAGAGAAGGAAAAAGGAGGAAGAGGGGAAAGAGGAGGGGGAGAAAGAGGGGGGGGAGAAAGAGGAGGGGGAGAAAAGTGGAAAGGAGGAAAGCAAGGGCTCCAGAGCCGCTGAAGGCAACAAGGAGAACAAGGATGGTAACGGAAATTGAGACAAGAGATGCTGCTGTTGAGGATACAAGCAGCACCTCTTGAAGGGAAACACCTACATTTGAATTGTCATTAAACTTAGACAACAATCCTGGGAACAAAAAAACTGAAAAACAATTAGTATTCATTATTAATTAATGAGCTAATTAATGATCCTAAAAAATCATTTTTTTATATAAAAAACATACTCAACCTCATGAATCATGACACAAGATCAGAGCAAGAGTTTTACATAATAAAGTAGTGCGCTCTTGAACAGTGTGTAATCACCACTATACAACTGTCCTGCTTAGCATACACCGTGTAAGATTGTATGAAAATAAAAAATAAAATTATAAGTTTTAAAACTTGATGAAGAAATCAATTGGAAGGTTCTACACTGAGAAGAGATAGAAGAATTGGAGAGTGCTGTTCCATGTGCTAACAACTTGCGTTACGAGCATCGTGATAACTATGTGATAACAGCCATGAGAGGTAATTAGGGGATAATAGACATAAGTGATAACAAGTCTAATGGGTGGAGGTTTGCCATGCGTGGTTGCTGGGGGAAGGAATAAACGTGAATCAGGCGAGCACGATTTGTACGAAACCTCACAAGAGCCACGCTAACTTTCATTGTGAAATACCTGAAATACCACCCATACAACATTACACGTCGGAATACAATACAATATTTTACTCAGAAATACAATACAATATTACACTCAAAAATACAATACAAAATTACATTCAAAAATACAATACAAAATTACACTACCAAATACATTTCAATATTACACTCAAACATAAAAAAACAATATTACACTCCAAAAGACGTTACAAAATTTTACAGTGTAATACAATACAATACAATTTTTTAAAATACAATAAAATATATTAGAAAACTTTCTAATGATATACACTAAACAAGATACAAAACTTTAAAAAAATAATAAAACAGCACAATACAAAGTTTTATAATAGAATACGAAACAAAACAAAATAATAAAATAATATACAAAAACATACAATACAAATGAAGTACAATAACATAAAATAAAAACAATACAATACAAAAAGCTACAACACAATATAATACAAAAAGCTACAACACAATATAATACAAAGAAAATACAATGCAATACAATACAGAGAAAATACAACACAATACAACGAGAAGTGTTGTTTTGAGGCAGTTGCACCACGGAGAATGCGAAAGTTTGAAAATAAAAAATAAACACATCTTCTTTTAAGGTCGCACACTCGGAGCTCCATAAAGTTGCTATTTTTATCGATTATGTTAATAAGAAATTATTTTTAAAAATCTACTTTTTTGGGAAAAAATAAAAATTATTTTTGAATTAAAAACAAAAAAACAAAGTTTGTGAAATAATTTTAGAAACAAAAAATGGCATTTCAGTGAGATGTGGGAGGCAAGGATGTTTGAACCTCTACCATTTCTATTGAACGTCTGTTACACAACCTTCTTGCGAACTTTCTACCATTACTCACCCTCATGTCATTCCACTCATTTCTGCTCCTTAGGAGTGGAATAGTCACTCGGTAGCCCAGCAGTGAAAAAAACTGTTCCTCTGAAAGCGCCTCTGAAGCAGGGCTAAGGCGCTTTACAAATGATTTGATTAAAGCAGATTAGATCTTGTTTGATTAGATAAGATTAGATGAGGTTGGTTTGAAATAGATTGGATTAGATTGGTTTGAAATAGATTGGATTAGATTGGCTTGAAATAGATTGGATTAGATTGGCTTGAAATAGATTGGATTAGATTGGCTTGAAATAGATTGGATTAGATTGGCTTGAAATAGATTGGATTAGATTGGCTTGAAATAGATTGGATTAGACTGGCTTAAAATAGATTGTATTAGACTGGTTTAAAATAGGTTGGATTAGACTTGTTTAAGATAGGTTGGCTTAAGATAGATTGGGTGAGATTAGAATAGATAAGTCGAGATAAGGTTATACTAGTTGGATTCTTATGTGCCCAGTCATTTTTGTGGCATTTCTATTATAAGTCACTCTAATAACAACGTTTATTTTTAAACTCTTTCAGGAATTCTCAACAGTTTCTGAGGTTCTTGAGCTTGTTATTTGAAAACTTTATGAATGTTATTTGACATTATTTTCAAAAGTTTAATAAAGAATCATTTTATTTAAAAAATTGAAATATTTCACTAAAAAAAATTGAAAAAAAAGAATTGAAAATTTGTTGAGAGCAGATAAAAAAAATTAATTGAAAATAAAAGAAAGATTTGATAATTTTAACAGGTTAGCTGAGCGTGGAAGAAAAAAGAGAGAGAAATCAAAAGTTAATTTGAATATTCGTCATAATTAGGTTCACTTTTAAAACGAAGTTTTGAAAGTTCACAGTTTATTTTTATTTTTGAGAAACACCAATGCTGGATGTTGGTCGAGAAGGCCTTGCTGTTGAAACAAGAGTTTAAAAGTAAACTATTATAAAATTTGAAAAATAAATTTTATTAACAACAACAACAACAAAAACAAAAACAAAAACAAAAACAACAAAAACAACAACAACAACAACAGCAACAAAAACAACAACAACAACAACAACAATAATAATTATTATAATAATAATAAAGATAATAAAAAAAAAAATTATTATTATTAAAAAAAAGTAATAATGATAATAATAACAATAATAATAATAAATAATACAAATACAATACAATACAATACGAATACGCTTATTATAGCGGCATTAACCCAGTAGAGTTTCGAGGCAAATAATAATAATAATAATAATAATAATAATAATAATAATAATAATAATAATAATAATAATAATAATAATAATAATAATAATAATAATAATAATAATAATAATAATAATAATAATAATAATAATAATAATAATAATAATAATAATAATAATAATAATAATAATAATAATAATAATAATAATAATAATAATAATAATAATAATAATAATAATAATAATAATAATAATAATAATAATAATAATAATAATAATAATAATAATAATAATAATAATAATAATAATAATAATAATAATAATAATAATAATAATAATAATAATAATAATAATAATAATAATAATAATAATAATAATAATAATAATAATAATAATAATAATAATAATACTAATAATAATAATAATAATCATAATAATAATAATAATAATAATAATAATAATAATAATAATAATAATAATAATAATAAATTTATAAAAAAAAGTATTTTAAATAGATATTTAGAAAAAAATTATTGTTATTACTATAATAATTATAATATAAATAATTATTAATCTTTTAAAAGTTAACTTCTATTAAACTTCCAGCCCTTCCTGTTTTCCAAGGATAGAGCTGTTTACGGTTTATCATAACCCCAACCTAAGGAGTATGAAAGACCTATGGAAGGTCGCTATGAGAAAGTAATCTTTCGGTCTCCATACAGAATCCTCAGCGTCCGTGAAAATACACACAAAAGCGTGCCTTCAACATGATCGCCAATAGTATGCATGTATGAATTATGGCCGTAAGAATAACATAGAATTATAACTATAAAATACATATTCGTGAAGATAGTATTTGAAATACATAAAGTGTATGGGGAGTAGGTATGTATAACTATGTATGTAGTATGTATAGGTATGTATGAATTATGTATCAGTATGTATGAATTATGTATAAGTATCTATGTAGTATGTATAGGTATGTATGCAGTATGTATAAGTATGTATGAAGCAGGTATAGGTATGTATTTATAAGGTATATGGAGTATTTGCATACATAAGTCAATACATAGCGCTAGGTACGTTAACGTATGGTGGAGAATAAAAAGGGAGGTGAGGTAGGGAGGAATGGCTGGTTGCTGCTGCTTACAAGCATCAAGTATTCTGGGGGCGTCTATGGAAGGCAACGAAGCACATACGTGTGAGGCCGGTATCATCGTGGCGTGGTAGAATGGTGCTGTAAACCATGGTGCTTTTGAAATGAGGCTACAATTTTTAATAATAGAGTGAAATAATAACTTTTATTTTAATGATTATAAAACCACGATAGAATGCAATCATAAAAAAGTGTAATTATAATTGAAGGTGTCCATAATAGAAATTAATTACGAAAGAGTGTAATTATAATAGAATTTAATTATAAAAGAGGGTGAGTATAATTGATTTATTATCATGTGATTGCTGCTTCAAATAAACTCAAACATAGCTTCAAATCTTGAAACCATTATTAATTCTTTTGTTATTGTTGTTTCACTTTTATGCCTTAAATTTGGTTCGAGGAGGGAGTTAGAGCGGAACGTGGCTGTTTCTGCTCCATCAACATCGGCTGGCAATCAAAGTGAAGACAACTTCACCAACATTGAAAAAGAAAGCATTCTGATCTTAGAAAATACTCAATAAAAAGTGTATCATGCGAAAATAAACCAGAAACCGAAGTAACATGCGTTTTCACACGCCTGTTTGCCGTATGTCTGCCAATAACATGAATGTTTAACCTGCCGTTGTATGCTGTATTTAATATATAGTATATAATGTGTAGAATGTTGTATTGTATACTTCATATCGTATAGTTTGTATTTTCTATCGTCTATTGTATATCGTATTTTGTATATTCCATATAGTATTTTCTGTTTTGTATATCGTATTTTGCATATTCCATATAGTATAATATATATCCCATATAGTATATAGTGCATTGTATATTGTATACGCTACATTGTATGCTTTCTATCGTGGGTCGTATATTATATGTATATATTGGAAAGATAGGATGCAATAGAGGGCTTGAAAGCAGAAGAGCAAGGCGAAAGATGACCACACTGTTGCTGCCGTAACATAACATAACAAATAGACATTTCACTTTTAATTTTCTGTGAAATACTTGACACCTTCCCTCAAGGACTACTCTAACGAACAAGGTGTTGTTTCTTCAGCAGCGATTTGAAAGCGATTTAATTAATTAAGTAATTAAAATTTAATTTGGTTGTAGTGGTTAATTGAAATTTAATTTGGTTGTAGTGGTTAATTAAAATTTAATTTGGTTGTAGTGGTTAATTAAAATTTAATTTGGTTATATTGGTTAATTAAAATTTAATTTGGTTATATTGGTTAATTAAAATTTAATTAAAGTATAATGATTAATTGAATGAAATTTAATCATAATGATAATTTTAAGATCATTTTGATTAAAATGATGAATTAAAAGTAAAATTGATTATAAAGATGGATTATAATAAACTTTGAGTATAATTATAATTTGGAATAAAATATAATGGAGTGAATTGAGTGACATTTATATTGGTGGAATTAATAAACTAATTATATTGAGTTTGGAAAATGTCTGGTTTTGCTTTTTTAATGGAAAAATAAAATTCGATTGAAATGAAAATACTTTTGAAACATTAAAAGTTTTTAACACACAATTAATTTTTTAAAATAATTGTCAAATTAGAAATCCCTTTAATTAAGCCAATTAAATTTAATTAATTTCAGTAATAAATTGATTTGTGTTATTAATAACTGAAATTTCTTTCGAGGCTGAGACACATTCGGATGAATTTTTGGAATTTTTAAATAAATTCCATTCAAAGAAATCGGAAAATAATTAACTGGTTAATTTAATTAAAACTAATTTTGAGTTCAAAAGTTCCGTTTGAGCTGAAAATTTATTTTGAAAGTCTCTTAAACTCCAACAGAATTTTTATTTCTATGAATATTTTCACTCACTCCAACAATTTTACCATCTGACAACATTTCAACAACTCACTCCAACAATCTTACCATCTGACAACATTTCAACAACTCACTCCAACAATCTTACCATCTGACAACATTTCAACAACTCACTCCAACAATCTTACCACCTGACAACATTTCAACAACTCACTCCAACAATCTTACCATCTGACAACATTTCAACAACTCACTCCAACAATCTTACCACCTGACAACATTTCAACAACTCACTCTAACAATCTTATCACCTGACAACATTTCAACAACTCATTCCAACAATCTTACTATCTGACAACATTTCAACAACTCACTCCAACAATCTTACCATCTGACAACATTTCAAAAACTCACTCCAACAATCTTACTATCTGACAACATTTCAACAACTCACTCCAACAATCTTACCATCTGACAACATTTCAACAACTCACTCCAACAATCCTACTATCTGACAACATTTCAACAACTCACTCCAACAATCTTACCATCTGACAACATTTCAACAACTCACTCCAACAATCTTACTATCTGACAACATTTCAACAACTCACT
>OX387253.1:3005130-3052630 GCA_947562095.1 Branchellion lobata
TCAAAAAAAACATTTCAACCTGGTCACACCAGTTTTTTGAAATGGGAGACTCAAAAATTCAAAAGAAATTAACTTCCTAAATCCAAAAAAAATAATTTCTAAAAAAAAAATATTTATTTCTAAAATCCATAAAAAAATATTTCCAAAAATTAAAAAAAATATATCGCTTACGCTTATGCTTATCGTGTTGAATTCTCGTTCAGTTTTTCAGAATCGAAAAACTCCAAACTCATTTTTCCACTCCTTCAGGCAAAACGCAAGGAGCACCAGGCGCAGCTGGAAGGACTGAGTGAGGATGGGAGGAAGGTGGGAGAGGAGAGCTGGGAAAGAGTATTCAGCTTTCTGGAGGCCAGGAAAGGAATTCTGGATCAAAGCGTTTCCTTCTACACTGCTTCTCATCAAGTATGTTTGTGTGTATGTGTGTGTGTGTGTGTGTGTGTGTGTGTGTGTGTGTGTGTGTGTGTGTGTGTGTGTGTGTGTGTGTGTGTGTGTGTGTGTGTGTGTGTGTGTGTGTGCGTGTGTGTGTGTGTGTGTGTGTGTGTGTGTGTGTGTGTGTGTGTGTGTGTGTGTGTGTGTGTGTGTGTGTGTGTGTGTGTGTGCGTGTGTGTGTGTGTGTGTGTGTGTGTGTGTGTGTGTGTGTGTGTGTGTGTGTGTGTGTGTGTGTGTGTGTGTTTGTGTTTGTGTGTTTCAAATTCAAACCATATTTCAAAGTGTAGCATAAATACGATTTCGAGGTTAACGTGTATGGTTGCCAACTCACAATCTAGATATTTGAACTGAGTGTTACAAGTTGCATGTTCTAATTCATGGTTTCCGAAGCAGCTTCGTACACGGATGAAAGTTGTCTTGGTGTCGTGAATCTGTAAAACTACTGGCATTTATACAATTTTGTTAAAATTTTGAGATTATGAAGGTTTAATGAATTAATCAAAGATTCCAAGTGGTAAACAATTTTTAAAAACTATAAAAATAAAAATGAGGAAAAAAATGAGAAAAATGAAAAATTCATAAAAAAAATCGAAATAAAAGAAAATATACTTGGAAAATCAAAAATTCTCGGCAGTTTCACCAACATAATTGTTTTCCTTCTCATGCTGTGTCCATGCCATCTAATCTAATCTAATCTAATCTAATCTAATCTAATCTAATCTAATCTAATCTAATCTAATCTAATCTAATCTAATCTAATCTAATCTAATCTAATCTAATCTAATCTAATCTAATCTAATCTAATCTAATCTAATCTAATCTAATCTAATCTAATCTAATCTAATCTAATCTAATCTAATCTAATCTAATCTAATCTAATCTAATCTAATCTAATCTAATCTAATCTAATCTAATCTAATCTAATCTAATCTAATCTAATCTAATCTAATCTAATCTAATCTAATCTAATCTAATCTAATCTAATCTAATCTAATCTAATCTAATCTAATCTAATCTAATCTAATCTAATCTAATCTAATCTAATCTAATCTAATCTAATCTAATCTAATCTAATCTAATCTAATCTAATCTAATCTAATCTAATCTAATCTAATCTAATCTAATCTAATCTAATCTAATCTAATCTAATCTAATCTAATCTAATCTAATCTAATCTAATCTAATCTAATCTAATCTAATCTAATCTAATCTAATCTAATCTAATCTAATCTAATCTAATCTAATCTAATCTAATCTAATCTAATCTAATCTAATCTAATCTAATCTAATCTAATCTAATCTAATCTAATCTAATCTAATCTAATCTAATCTAATCGTTATATAGTCCGTAGTGCCTTGCATTTCTTTTCAAGGCTGAAAGCTTATTTTATTTTATCAGCTGATCTTATTTCAAATAATAAAAATTAAAATAAAAAAAAACAAGTAAAATATAAATGATCCTCCATCAGTTGTTCCGGAAGTTACAACAGCTTGAGGCCAAATGCAACGAGGGTTCCCTGTCTGCCGATGCCGAAAACGCCAAAAAAGACCTCGAAAGACACCAAAACGTCAGAAAATGTGCGTTAGAAAACTAGTTTTCAAATTGAAGGAAAAAGATAACATTTAATTTATTGATTTTGTTGTGCACTCTTAACCGCTACAAATGCGTCAAAAACTTTTGTGTTTTGTTTTTATTTTTTACTTTAATTTTTTAAATTTATTTCAGGTATTCCCCTTATCACCCAACACAACCAGCCACAAAATTCACCATCAAAACCACCACATCCCGCCAAATCTTACTACAATACAATATAAAACAAAACAATACAATGCAATTCAATACAATACAATACAATACAATAAAATACAATACAATACAATAAAATACAATACAATACAATACAATACAATACAATACAATACAATACAATACAATACAATACAATAAAATACAATACAATACAATAAAATACAATACAATATAATACAATACAATACAATAAAATACAATACAATACAATACAATACAATACAATACAATACAATACAATACAATACAAAAAAATACAATACAATACAATACAATACAATACAATACAATACAATACAATACAATACAATACAATACAATACAATACAATACAATACAATACAATACAATATAATACAATACAATACAATAAAATACAATACAATACAATACAATACAATACAATACAATACAATAAAATACAATAAAAGCCAATCCAATCCAATACAAGACAATACAATACAATACAATACAATACAATACAATACAAAAACGAATATAATTATAGTGGCATTAAGCCCGTAGAGTTTCGAGGCCACTAACGAACCTTTTGACCAAACCCTCCCCCAAAGTTTCATCATCCTCCTACTAATGACCCTTCACTTCCAACCCTTCTCCCTCCCCAGCCATTCTGGAAGCCACCATGTCGACTCTGCAAGAGGGTCAGTCCTTGCTGGAGAAGTTGAGGAAGGCTTCAATGGAATGGGGAAGCATCGGCGGTAGTAGCTGTCACGCCACCACCTCTGGCTGCTACCACGTGGAACAACAGCTCGTCAACTTGAGGTTCAAAAAACTCAGACTGGAGGAATTGTGGCTACAACGAAAGGTCGGTGTTTGATCTTTCGAAAAAAGATTTAATCTTCTGGAAAAATTTGGTTTCTTTATTGGAGAGTTAAATACCTGGCGCAAGCTATTCAGTCGTTGTCATACTTGGTGGCTGGAAGTGGTCCCACCTTTGATTTATTTATTCAAATATTCTCTCATACAATGTTTATATTATTAAAATAAGAACAAATCTGATTTGTAAAATGCAAATGAAAATAACCGAAACACAAATTATTTCAAAAGTACAATTTTTTTAAAATAAAAACACTTTTTGGTGTTTAATTTATTCATTTTTTTAATTTTTTTTATATTTTTAATTTTTTTGCACTTGACAGATACAACTAGAACAGTGTGTTTCCTTCATGGAACTAAAGGAAGAAGTCAACCAGGTTTTCCTTTTTTTAATTTTTTAAAATATATATAATATTATTCATATAGTTTTTGTTTTTTCTCGTTTTTTAATAAATTCCTTAAACTCTTCAATAAACCAACTTTTTCTCGCTTCCAGTTCTTTGAAATGTCATAAGCAGACAAATACTAATTCAACACTTGCACTACAAAACAAGTTACTTTAAACAATAAAAAATATTAATTCCAATTATACTATAATTAACTCTACCTAATAACCTGACCTAATAACTTGACCTAATAACTTGACCTAATAACTTGACCTAATAACTTGACCTAATAACTTGACCTAATAACTTGACCTAATAACTTGACCTAATAACTTGACATAATAACTTGACCTAATAACTTGACCGAATAACTTGACCTAATAACTTGACCTAATAACTTGACCCGATAACTTGACCTAATAACTTGACCTAATAACTTGACCTAATAACTTGACCTAATAACTTGACCTAATAACTTGATCTAATAACTTGACCTAATAACTCGGCCTAATAACTCGACCTAATAACTTTACCTAATAACTTTACCTAATAACTTGACGTAATAACTTGACCTAATAACTTGACCTAATAACTCGACCTAATAACTCGACCTAATAACTTGACCTAATAATTTGACCTAATAACTTGACCTGATAACTTGACCTACCCAGCTGCTGAAGTGGTTACAAGAGCGAGAGCAAACATTGCCTGCGAAGTTTCTGGCCTCCAGCGAGGAAGAGTGCCACAAACTGTTACACGACCACTCCACTGTACAGCACCAATTTTCGGTAAAAGAAATTAAAAAAGATTTTTTTTTAAAGTTGCTGTTTTTTGTTTTTATCTGTTTTTCCGATTTTTTTCGTTTTTATTGATTTTATTTCATCTAAACAGTACACAACATAAACGATAAGGTATATAAACTTTATACAAACACCAAAATGAACACTGAATATTCAAACAACCCCCTTAATTCCACCAACAGCCACTACCGCAAAGACTGAAGCATTTTCTGAGTCGTTTGGAGTTGGCGAGTGAGCCAGCCCTAGCTGGAGAGGTGACCGCCCTCAAGAACCTCCTTCTGGAAGCAGAAGAGAAAGTCGATTCGAGGAGCACCGAGTTACAATCCCGCATCAGGAACCTTCATCTTCTCCTCTCCTTCTTCTCCTCTTCACGCGAGGTGTGTTGCTTCTTGTGTGCCTAATAACAATTTTTCAATGAAGCGGAGTTATTTATTGACATTTATTATTTTTTTTCGTAGAATTCATCGAAGTAAATTGAAAGTGACCCTGAAAATTGTCCAAGCCTCAAAACCCTTCAACTTTCTTATCCATTTCAAACCTTAACTTTTTTCCAGTTCACCTCAATCTCTTCTAAACCACTTCCATCCTCTCTAAACCACCTCAATCCCTTTCAACCCACCTCAATCTCCTCTAAGCCACCTAAATCCCCTCTAAGCCACCTCACTGCACCACTGCAGTCGACAACGAGACTGCAGAGTTTGGCTGTGATGTCTGAGAGCGTACAACACGCCAGCTTTGGACAGGCGCAAGCGTACACGAGGCTGTTAGAGAGTCTGTACGATGCCACGGTGGTGTCTCTGAGGGATGGGGAACTGCTGCAAGGGAGGCTGCAGAAGGAGGCCGTGAAGGGAGACGATGAAGTCATCACCACTATCTCCTCACTGGTTGGCTGGCTTGGAGCCGTTGATATCGATGTATTTAAACTTAAATTTTGGGTTTATTTAAACTTAAATTTTGGGTTTATTTAAACTTAAATTTTGGGTTTATTTAAACTTAAATTTTGGGTTTATTTAAACTTAAATTTTGGGTTTATTTAAACTTAAATTTTGGGTTTATTCAAACTTAAAGGTTCGAAATATTCGAGTTTAAATATTTAAAATACCCAAATGTTTTCAGTGTTTTTATTATACTATAATATATCACTGAAAGCTTTTTAAAATTTAAATTATTATTTAGTTTTTGATAATTTCAAATTTTTAGTTATTTAATAAAAAAAGAAATAAAAATAAAACCATGATTCTTTCTTACTTTTGTATCTTTTGTCTGAATATTTTAATACTTACACACAAAGTATACATTCTGAGTGAAGTATACAAAAATGACTTTAAAAGTAAAATATACAAAAATGCTTCTAAAAGTAAAGTATCCAAAAATTGGTTTAAAAGTAAAGTATACAAAAATTGGTTTAAAAGTAAAGTATACAAATGTGAGTTTAAAAGTGAAGTATGAAAAAATGATTTCAAAAGTGAAGTATACGACTATGATGTACAAGGTGAAGTCTCTGGAGGAGAAGGTGGACATCTTGAGAAACAAGCCTCCACAGAGCTTCGTTGACGAATGCAACAAGAACAAGACCCTTCACGACGTGGAAGACAAGAGTTACAAGGTGAATGCATGCATGAATGGATGTTTGTAGGGTTGGATGTATGTGTGAATGTGTGGTTGTAGGGTTGGATGCATGCATGAATGGATGTTTGTAGGGTTGGATGTATGTGTGAATGGATGTTTGTAGGGTTGGATGTATGTGTGAATGGATGTTTGTAGGGTTGGATGTATGTGTGAATGGATGTTTGTAGGGTTGGATGTATGTGTGAATGGATGTTTGTAAGGTTGGATGTATGTGTGAATGGATGTTTGTAGGGTTGGATGTATGTGTGAATGTGTGGTTGTAGGGAAGGATGTGTGGTTGTAGGGAAGGATGTGTGGTTGTAGGGAAGGATGTGTGGTTGTAGGGAAGGATGTGTGGTTGTAGGGTTGAATGTATGTGTGGATGTGTGGTTGTAGGGTTGAATGTATGTGTGGATGTATGATTGTAGGGTTGTATGTATGTGTGGATGTATGGTTGGAGGTATGAGTGGTATGTGGCTGAATGTATGACTGGTTATATACAATACAAAACAATGAAAATACGTGTATTGTTGTAGTGGCATTAACCCCGTAAAGTATCGAGGCCAGTTGTATGCTTGGGTGTGGCTAGACGTGTGGTTGGATGTATGGCTGGATGTGTGGTTGGATGTATGGTTGGATGTATGGTTGGATGTATGGTTGGATGTATGGTTGGATGTATGGTTGGATGTATGGTTGGATGTATGGTTGGATGTATGGTTGGATGTATGGCTGGTAGTATGGTTGGATGTATGGCTGGATGTATGGTTGGATGTATAGCTGGATGTGTGGTCGAACATTCAGCTGTTTGTTCATAGCTTTTTTATTGATCATAGTTGCCTAACACCATCCCAGTTGAACTCATGGTTGGTGCTGATAGCGCAGACGAACGTTAACAAACACCACAAGTTACCATGCAGTCTCACCGAGGCTAATGACTTCTTAATCAGTCAGCGATCCCTGTCGGAAGAAGTCAGGGTGAGTGGAAAATCGTTCGAAAAATTATTTTGCCAAACTACTAGATTGTTTTGTAATTTAAATAAAAGTGAGAAATTATTTTTTTTGTATCAAACAATTTTTGAAGTGGTTCATCAAAGATATCCTAAGAACTGTTTCTCAAAAGTGTAAATTCCAACAGAATATTGCATATCAAAAGAACGATGAATGACTTTGTTTTGCAGGTGAAACACCTGGAGGCCAAGGAGCTGCTGGTGAGTCTGAACAAACTGCTGGAGAGTCATGAAGGCATTAAGAAAGAGGAAGCGAAACCTGTTGAGAATGGAACGAAGAACAAAGAAAAAGGTGAAGAAAAAGTAGAAAAAACTGAAGAAGACGCTAAGAAGAAGGAATTGGCGGAGGAGAAAAAGAAGGAGGCGGAAAAGATTGTGAGTTTGAAGGAGGGAGCAGAAAAGACGGAGAAGACCTATGGAGAGCTGCATGAACAACTGGAAAAAAGGAGCAAGTTGGCTTTGTCGTTCATCCTGCTCTTGAAGCGGGAGAGACAGGTGTGTGAGTTAATTAATTTAATTTGCTTAATTTTATTAAATAAATCAATTTAATTTAATTTAATTTAATTAATTAAATTAATTATTTATTTAATTTAGGAATTTAATTATTTTAATTTGATTTATTTTGAGTAATTTAATTCAATTTATTTTGAGTCGATTAATTTAATTAAACTTAATTTAATTCCATCTAAACAGATAAATACTAATTCAAGCTAATTATTGAATTTTCGCACAAACAATTTAACTGCTGATTAAATGTTTAATTAATTTATTTTTAGTAAGTATTCATGAAAAACTAAGATCAATTCTGATTCATAAAATCGAACATGTATCACTTAACTCATGATTGAATAATTTAAAAAACGTATTCTTTCATTCACTAATTTCTTACTCACTTCATCAGTTAATTAATTAATTCATTCATCAATTCATTCGTTTATCAAAGCATTCATTAATTCATTCATAGCTAACATAATCTAGAATGCACAATTCATTCATAACCAACATCATTCAAAATGCACAATTCATTCAAAACCTAGCTGTCAGCCAACGCTAGCGTGTTGGAAGATCAGTTGTCTGGGGTGCATGACGAGAGGAGCTGCATGGAGGTAACAGACTCCTGCCTATCCAGCAGACAAGAGTGTCTGCAGCGCCTCTGTAGCGACATTGAACAGTTTGCAGCCAGTGGAGCCACCTTCCTTGAAGAAGCCGCTGCGGTTGGTGTGGTTGTGTGGTTGGTGTGGTGTTGTGGTTGTGTGGTTGGGTGGTTGGTGTGGTTGGTGTGGTTGTTGTGTTTGGGTGGTTGGTGTGGTTGGTGTGGTTGTTGTAGCTGTTGTGCTTGGGTGGTTGGTGTGGTGTTGTGGTTGTGTGGTTGGTGGGGTTGGTGGGTTGTTGTGTTTGGGTGGTTGGTGTGGTGTTGTGGTTGGTGTGGTTGTTGTGGTTGGGTGGTTGGTGTGGTGTTGTGGTTGTGTGGTTGGTGTGGTTGGTGTGGTTGTTGTGCTTGGGTGGTTGGTGTAGTGTTGTGGTTAGTGTGGTTGTTGTGGTTGGGTGGTTGGTGTAGTTGGTGTGGCATTGGGGCTGGTGTGGTTGGAAGAGTAAGTGTGGCTGGTGGAATTTGGTTGGTAAAAGTGGTTTTTCTTAAAAATGAATCAAAAAAGAATTTCTTTAAAAATCAAACCCTCAATCGCCTTCATCTCAACCAGATCAAGACATCCGATCCACTGACGACGCAGGGAGTGAGTGTGTTCGTAGAGAGCACGTTAAAAAGCCTTCAAAAGTCCAAAGAGATCCTCAACAGCCAGTTCGGTCACTGGAAGAGCTTTGTCACTTCAGCCAAGAAGTCTTCAGAGCAGTGGAAGAAGTTGCTTACTGACGTCAGAAAGGTAGCAAGCCACACCGGTTTTATTGGAATCAATTTAGTCAAGTTTCAATTGAATTCAATTCAAGTAGATTTACTCTGGTTTAGTTTGCCTTAACCTCATTCAATTAAATTTAAACTGAGTTATTTTATTATAATATTTATAAAATAATTTATTAAAATTTATTCTAATACAATAGAATATAATTTATTATAGTTTATTTCGAAATAAACTGGAATATTTCATAATCTACACCTAAAAATAATAATGATTCATTTCAGTACAGTTCATTCACAATATAATCTAATTTTACTATAAATTCTGAAACTATATTTTACAAATGTCTCATCAAACCATCAGACGATAGAGTGGGTGATCAAGGCAGAAGAGGATTTCTTTCCGAAGATCGCAGGGGAGTTAGGATCATCTCTGGCTGAGGTTCAAGGTCACCAGAAAAAGCTGGATGAGTTTAAAAGTGTCGCCAAGGTTTTGCATGGATGGGTGAACGAATGCGTGCATGGATTGCTGGATAGATGGATAGATAGATGGATGGATAGATGGATGGATAGATGGATAGATAGATGGATGGATAGATGGATGGATAGATGGATGGATAGATGGATGGATAGATGGATGGATAGATGGATGGATAGATGGATGGATAGATGGATGGATAGATGGATGGATAGATGGATGGATAGATGGATGGATAGATGGATGGATAGATGGATGGATAGATGGATGGATAGATGGATGGATAGATGGATGGATAGATGGATGGATAGATGGATGGATAGATGGATGGATAGATGGATGGATAGATGGATGGATAGATGGATGGATAGATGGATGGATAGATGGATGGATAGATGGATGGATAGATGGATGGACAGATGGATGGATAGATGGATGGATAAATGGATGGATAGATGGATGGATAGATGGATAAATAGATGGATGGATAGATGGATGGATAGATGGATGGATAGATGGATGGATAAATGGATGGATAAATGGATGGATAAATGGATGGTTAGATGGATGGATAGATGGATGGTTAGATGGATGGATAGATGGATGGATAGATGGTTGGATAGATGGATGGATAGATGGATGGATAGATGGATGGATAAATGGATGGATAAATGGATGGATAAATGGATGGTTAGATGGATGGATAGATGGATGGTTAGATGGATGGATAGATGGATGGATAGATGGTTGGATAGATGGATGGATAGATGGATGGATAGATGGATGGATAAATGGATGGATAAATGGATGGATAAATGGATGGTTAGATGGATGGATAGATGGATGGATAGATGGATGGATAGATGGATGGATAGATGGATGGATAGATGGATGGATAGATGGATGGATAAATGAATAGATGAATAAATGGATAAATGCATAAATGGATGGGTGAATGAATGGATGAAAACTAAGATTTAAATTTTTATTTTAAATGTTTTTATTTCCCAAAATTATAAAAAAATTGTTTATAGATTGTTATCAATAATGTTTCCACTTTATCATTTCAAAAATTCCTATCCTCAATCTTTCCCGTTCTTCTAACCTAACCTACTCTAATCAACTCATTTATATAGCGCTGCTCCATACTGTCCTTTCTCCCAACAGAGGGTACACGAGGAAACAGAGGCTCACCTGAAAACATCAGAACAGTTACTGCTGGAGAAAGAGACCTTCCAAGATGACATGGTCCTACAGCACCTTCTCACCACAACCAACCGCTTCCAGGCCAGGATCTCAGAGTACCAACACCTTCTTAATGTTTCCAGCAACTTCTTCCAACATCTTTCACAGGTTTTGAATCGTTATTTTGGGTTTTTGAAAATCCATTTTAGGTTTTTTTTTCTATCTTTCATGTAGGTTTTTGTTTTTTTTTGTTTTACTTTAATTTTTTTAATTCGCGGTGATGTTTTTTCAAGGGTGTGAGATGTTGGAGTAACATTTTCATTTTTAGTTTGAGTTTATTTCATTAAGGAATATATTTTCATCAGATATACCGTATTTCCTCGTTTAATTATTCTTTGTTCAAATTTTACTAAATGAGTCTGCTTATTTATAATACTTTAGTTTTTTTAAATATGAGAAAAAAACAGAAAAAAAAACAAAAAAAACATTAAAAAACGAAAAAAACATTAAAAAAACTAAAAAAACATTGAGAAGAAGAAAAAATATTAAAAATACAATCTCCTCCCAAACCTCGCAGCTGGACACGCTCATAGCGACGACAGAGCAGAGCTACAAGAGTGGGGAGCTGGCGAAAGGAGTCAAGGAGGCGAGGGATGCAATGGAGGTGCATGAGGACGAGAGGAACAAGATGAAAGGTCTCATCGATGCCACCTACAGCGAAGGAGGAGGCATCGTGGTCAGAGTGAGGCAGGAGGTGAGAGGGAAGGCTGTTTGGTGAATCATTAACTTGTTTTTTTCTTTTCAACTCAAATCAGCTACATGCTTTGGCGCTTAAAAAAATTATTTGATAATTTTTTTAGTATTGTTATGAAGCTGGATAGCTTAGCTTTCATGAATCAATTTTTCATTTTTCATGTACTCTCTTCACACAAGCCTTCTTTTCTATCCAAATCAATGTCTTTGAAAGCCCAACTCACTCTCAACTTAAACCATAACAAAACTTATCTCTCTCACAAGCACAAACACCCCCTCCAGAAAAACACAAACACCACCACCACACCCACACAGGACGCCCAGGAGAAAGCAAAAGACGAGGTTCGGCGACGTTTGCAGAGTGCAGAGAGGGAGAGGAACAACTGGCAGAAATGCTGGGAGGAGCACCAAAGGAAACTGCAAGAAGGACTCGTGCTATGTCGCTTCTACTTCGACCTCAAACAGGTATCCTCCTTTCATTCCTTCTTTTTCTCTCTTTCATTCCTTCTTTTTCTCTCATTCATTCCTTCTTTTTCTTTCATTTATTCCTTTTTTTTTCTCTTTCATTCCTTCTTTTTCTCTCTTTCATTCCTTCTTTTTCTCTCATTCATTCCGCATTTTCAACCCCACAATAGCGACCACCACCGCAACTTCCACCAATATCACAATCATCGCCACCAACGATTCCATCACCGCCACACAGCTCCAGAACGAGTTGGACCTGTTGCAGAGGCAGTTGGACAGCAGACACGGCAACTACGGGACTTCCACCTCTTCTGTACAAGCCTTCCTGCAGGCCTTCGAGCTCTTGCAGGTTGTGAGGGGTTGTATGAGAGGTCATTAGGGGTTGTATGGAGGTTGTATGGAGATTGTTTGAAGGTTGTATTGAGATTGTATGGAGGTTGTATGGAGGTTGTATGGAGATTGTTTGATGGTTGTATGGAGATTGTTTGATGGTTGTATGGAGATTGTTTGAAGGTTGTATGGAGGTTGTATGGAGATTGTTTGAAGGTTGTATGGAGGTTGTATGGAGGTTGTATGGAGGTTGTATGGAGGTTGTAGGGAGGTTGTATGGAGGTTGTATGGAGGTTGTATGCAGGCTGTATGCAGGTTGTATGGAGGTTTTATAGAGATTGTATGGAGGTTGTATGGAGGTTGTATGGAGGTTGTATGGAGGTTGTATGCAGGTTGTATGCAGGTTGTATGGCGGTTTTATAGAGATTGTATGGAGGTTGTATGGAGGTTGTATGGAGGTTGTATGGAGGTTGTATGAAGGTTGCATAGAGGTTGTAGGGAGGTTGTATGGAAGTTGTATGGAGGTTGTATGGAGGTTGTATGCAGGTTGTCTGCAGGTTGTATGGAGGTTGTATGGAGGTTGTATGCAGGTTGTATGCAGGTTGTATGGAGGTTGTATGGAGGTTGTATGAAGGTTGTATGGAGGTTGTATGGAGGTTGTAGGGAGGTTGTATGGAGGTTGTATGGAGGTTGTATGCAGGTTGTATGGAGGTTGTATGGAGGTTGTATGGAGGTTGTATGGAGGTTGTATGGAGGTTGTATGGAGGTTGTATGGAGGTTGTATGGAGGTTGTATGGAGGTTGTATGGAGGTTGTATGGAAGTTGTATGGAGGTTGTATGGAGGTTGTATGCAGGTTGTATGCAGGTTGTATGCAGGTTGTATGGAGGTTGTATGGAGGTTGTATGCAGGTTGTATGGAGGTTGTATGGAGGTTGTATGCAGGTTGTATGGAGGTTGTATGGAGGTTGTATGCAGGTTGTATGGAGGTTGTATGGAGGTTGTATGGAGGTTGTATGCAGGTTGTATGGAGGTTGTATGGAGGTTGTATGGAGATTGTATGGAGGTTGTATGAAGGTTGTATGGAGGTTGTATGGAGGTTGTATGGAGGTTGTATGCAGGTTGTATGCAGGTTGTATGGAGGTTGTATGGAGGTTGTATGGAGGTTGTATGCAGGTTGTATGCAGGTTGTATGCAGGTTGTATGCAGGTTGTATGCAGGTTGTATGCAGGTTGTATGGAGGTTGTAGGGAGGTTGTATGGAGGTTGTATGCAGGTTGTAGGCAGGTTGTATGGAGGTTGTATGGAGGTTGTATGGAGGTTGTATGGAGGTTGTATGGAGGTTGTATGGAGGTTGTATGGAGATTGTAGGGAGGTTGTATGGAGGTTGTATGGAGGTTGTATGGAGATTTAAAGGGGTTTGTATGGGAATTTTTGAGGGGTTGTGAAAAGATTGTATGAGTGTATGTATATGTGTGGTTGTATGGAAGAATGTGTGTGTGGTTGCAGAAGATTATGTGGGTGCTTGTATAAGAGATTGGATGATTGGTTGTAGGGGATTGGATAAAAGAAGTGGTTAGTTTTGAAATTGATAAAAAGTCTGAAAAATTTTAAATGCAGTTTTTGAGTATTTTTATTTTAAAACAGGAAAAATAACAATTAAAAAAATAACCTTACTAAAAATGATAATAATGATAAATTGTTAATTTGAAGTTTTTTCTATTAATTTTATTATTTTTTGCCTCACTTCTATTTGAAATATTTTAATTCGTGAGTTTAAGACCATTAATAAATGTACACTTTGAAGTAGCTCAATACAATACAATAAAACAAAATAAAATACAATACAAAATAATAAAATACAATACATTACAAACCAAAACAAAACAATACAATAATATGAACGAAAAAAGAAGAAAATACAGTACAATACAATACAATACAATAAAATACAATACAATAAAATAAAATACAATACAATACAATACAATACAATACAATACAATACAATACAATACAAAACAATACAATACAATACAAAACAATACAATACAATACAATACAATGCAATAAAATGCAATATGAAAAAATACAATAATATACAATACAATACAAATATGAATATTATCATAGTGGCACTAACCCGTAGAGTTTCAGGGCTACGAAAAAATTCTCAATCCAATTTGTTAAAGTTTGAGCGGCTGTTGAACATGTTCCAAAACGAATGAAATCCACGTTCACCACGTGTGCAGAACACGGCCAAGGAGGTGGGCGTGAGGGTGGATGAGTTTGGAGACACGGCAGAGAGGATGATCAAAAACGACCATTACGACTCAAGAAGGATCAGACACGAAGTTGACGAAACGCAGAAAAGGTTGGTCGTTTTTTTCCAATTTTTTCCATTTTTCATGCATTGTTTTTTTATTTTGTGTACACTTAGAAAGATTATTTTACTTCATAATTTTGCCAAAAATTAATTTTGAAAAACATTTTTTTTTTCAAATAATTAAATGTTTTAAAAATAATTTCAGATGGAAGCGTTTCTTGGGAAGTTTGAATTTGTTCAGAGGCCATTTGGACGAAGCCGTAAAATTCTTCCAGATCAACACCCAGGTCTCAGTGTTGTCCTAGCTTTATGGAAAACCATTCTTATCTAATAAAATATAATTTGCAACATTAATTATTTAAAAAAATAAATGAGAAATACAACAAAATTAAAAATTAAAAAAAAAAAACAAAACAAAACAATAAAAACAATAAAAAACAATAAAAAAACATTAAAATGAAATTAAAAAAAAATATTTCTGATTTAAAATCTGATGTAATAAAGTGATGTAATAATGTTTTAACTGTTTAAAAACATGGAAAATGTAATAAAAAATAACTTATTAAACTCAAAAAAATTAAAAAATATGAAAATTAAAAATTAAAAAAATACAAAGAAAAGAAAAAAACGTCAAAAAATCTCTCATATAACCTTCATGAAATCTCCATGCAGTTGTCAACCCATCTAACCATTCATTCGAAATATCAAAACTCTCATTTAAACCTGCATTGAACCAACACCGCTTCAACTTCCACGCCACCTCCTTCAACTCCCATCAACTCTCATTCCGACACAAAACACACCCAACCATATTCAACCATACCCAACCATATTCAACCATACCCAACCATACTCAACACTAGCAAGCTCTCATCCAACCTATTTAACCACCATCCAACTCCCATCTAAACTCATTCACTCCCCATGCAACCCATCTAACCCATTCACTCTCCATCCAACCCACCTAACCCATTCACTCTCCATCCAACCCACCTAACCCATTCACTCTCCATCCAACCCACCTAACCCATCCACTCCCCATGCAACCCACCTAACCCATTCACTCTCCATCCAACCCATCTAACCGCATCCACTCTCCATCCAACCCATCTAACCGCATCCACTCTCCATCCAACCCATCCAACCCACCCA
Source organism: Branchellion lobata (assembly GCA_947562095.1). Lineage (NCBI taxonomy): Eukaryota > Metazoa > Annelida > Clitellata > Hirudinida > Piscicolidae > Branchellion > Branchellion lobata. The sequence goes on from OX387253.1 coordinate 3,020,545, forward strand.
CTCCCTATCCAACCCATCCAACCCACCCACTCTCTATCCAACCCATTCAGCCCCCATTCATTCCCCATCTACCCCCATGCATCCACCAGTGTGAGGAGTGGGTGAGTGAGGCGGGCCAGTTCTTGTTGGGAGTGAGCAAAAGAGCTCCGAGTTGCAAGGGGTCTGATGAAGTGGAAGGGTTGGTTTCTGAGATTGAGGAGTACAGGAAAACTGGAGGAGGAGCCCAAGACGGCAGGCTTAAAGAGATGGAAGTCATTGTGACGTCATTGTATGGTGAGTTGTAGGGTGGTGGTGTTATTTTTGATTGTGGTGTTGTTGTTGGTTGTAGTGTTGTTGTTGGTTGTGGTGTTTTTCAACGATGTTTATATTGGTTTTTACTATTAGTACTGATTTTGTTGGAGGGTTGTTGGTGTCGAGTTTTGTCGGCCTTTTGTTTTGTTCAAATTTCACCCAACTTGATTCTACCGACTCCAATTCCATTCTTCCCAACTCGACCCATTTTTCATTTATCTCGCCCAACCCCCTCAACCCACCAACCCCCTCAACCCACCCAACCCAGTCAACCCACCCAACCCAGTCAACCCACCCAACCCAGTCAACCAACCCAACCCCCTCAACCCACCCAACCCCCTCAACCCACCAAACCCAGTTAACCCACCCAACTCACCCAACCCACCCAACTCACCCAACCCACCCAACCCCCCCAACCCACCCAACCCCCCCAACCCACCCAACCCCCTCAACCTACCTAACCCAGTCAACCCACCCAAACCAGTCAACCCACCCAACCCAGTCAACCCACCCAACCCCCTCAACTCACCCAACCCAGTCAACCCACCCAACTCACCCAACCCACCCAACCCCCCCAACCCACCCAACCCCCTCAACCCACCTAACCCCCTCAACCTACCCAACCCAGTCAACCCACCCAACCCAGTCAACCCACCTAACCCAGTCAACCCACCCAACCCACCCAACCCAGTCAACCCACCCAACCCAGTCAACCCACCTAACCCACCCAACCCACACAACCCAGGTCAAGTGAAAGGTCCCCAGCGGATGAATGGAGTATTGGAACAAACTCAAGCTGTCTACAACGCTTTTATCAGAACCATCGAAGAACTAAGAGGCCTCAAAGGAAACCTGGCCAACACAGAGGTGGTGGTGGTGGTGGTGGTGGTGGTGGTGGTGGTGGTGGTGGTGGTGGTGGTGGTGGTGGTGGTGGTGGTGATGGTGATGGTGGTAGTGATCTTATTGCTATTTATGCTGTTGGTGGTGTCAGCGTTGATGTTGTTATTAGCTCTGTTGTTTTTTTGGTGATAAATGACTGTTGAGTTCATTATTATCACTTCTACAACTACCACCACCCACACCTGCAACATAATCACAACCATGATCACTCCATTCCTCACAATCACCCCCAATCTTCTCCACTACCACTACCCCATCACACCCACAGTCACCACTACCACCACCCCCTCACACCCACAGTCACCACTACCACCACCCCCTCACACCCACAGTCACCACTACCACCACCCCATCACACCCACAATCACCACCACCACAGAACATTCTGGCACAAGTTGAAAAGGTGGTAGACAAAAGAGCTCCCAAACAACCCTCCTTCATCGTCCCTCTTCAAAACGCTGAAATCACCGAAGGACACAGGTGGAATTGTGTTTTTTTTCTTAATTTTTATTAAAAAATTTTTTTATTTAACCTTTATTACATGTAATTTTGTTGAAGGTAATTTTTGTTACATGTTGTTTTTATTACGCATAACATTCTTCACACGTAACTTTCTTTACGCGTAACATTCTTCACACGTAACCTTTATTACAAGTAACCTTCATTACACGCAACTTTCATTACACGTAACCTCACGTACCATGAGAATTACTCTTCCACAACCACCACCAGCTTCACCTTTGAGTGCAGACTGGAGTGCGACACAGCAGCACCTCAAGTGGAGTGGTTCAGGGAAGACGAACACACCAAGGGTAATGACTGTTTTATTTCATTTCTTATTCACCGTAGTAACTTAAGTTGTGTTTGGTTTAATAGTTTCAGCTTAGTAACTTGTATTTGGTGAAATAGATTCATCTTGGTGACCTCATCCAACCCACTGAATCAATCAAACACTTTTTGCTCACGAGACACATACATTCTCACACACACAACACACATACACACTTTCAAACCTACAATCCCCCACAAACACACAAACCCCACAAACACACAAACACACAAACCCCACAAACACACAAACACACAAACCCCACAAACACACAAACACACAAATTTCACAAACACACAAACCCCCTATACACAAAAACACACCAACACACAAACACACAAACTCCACAAACCACACAAACCCCACGGAAACACAAACACACAACCCCACAAACACACAAACACACAAACCCCACAAACACACAAACACACAACCCCACAAACACACAAACACACAACCCCACAAACACACAAACACACAACCCCACAAACACACAAACACACAAAGTCTCTAACTCTCCCTCTTCAAAACACAGGGTTCATCTCTTCCTACAACAACGGCCTGTGTCAACTGCACATCGAAGAGACCCTCATAGCAGACAGCGCCACATACACCTGCCAAGCCACCACTCCATCCGGCAGCACCAAGACTAGCGCCAGGCTGCTTGTCAAAGGTTCGCTGGGGTTGAATGAAGGTTTTTGACGGTTTAATAATTGAATTTACTTTTAATTGATTTCATTTTTAATTGAGTTCATTTTTAATTGAATATAATCATTCATGAGTGCATTCATTATGAATAAGTGAATAATTGTACAGTTTGTTATATTTAGTTTACTTGTTCACACAATTAAGGCACAGACCCACGTATTGCACTGAACCAAAACTCACACACACCCTCACACAGCCACGACACATACACACCCTCACACAACCACAACACACACACACCCTCACACAACGACAACATGCACACACCCTCACACAGCCACAAGCACTCGAACCCCAAACCCCCACAAACCCTCACAAACCCACAAAAACTCCCAAAAACCCCCCCAAATTTTCACAAACCCCCACAAGCCCCCACAAAACCCCAATTACCCCATAGCTGCCTCATAACCTTCCCACAAATATTCAAACACCCAATGTTGTTCACACCCCCACCAGCTGCCACATTCTCACATCTCCCACAAACACCCTCTTCCCCCTCCAGCCACAGACACCAAGCACCATGCTCCGGAGCTGTTGAAGCACTTGCGAGCAGCAGAAGTCCCAGAGGGAACCTCTCATACCTTTGAGTGCTGTGTGGTCGCCCACCCTGCACCCACCACGCAATGGTTCTTGAACGACGTGGAACTACAAAATGCTGGAGACTACTCTATCTCCAACGACCAGGGCCGATGCTGCCTCAAGATCAAAAGACTCAACAAGACCAACCACACAGGCAAGGTACGCTTCAAAGCCACCAACCCTGAAGGAGAAGTTGTCACTTCTGCCGCTCTCTCTGTCTTTGGTAACTTTGAATTTTTTTTGTTTTTTTTTCTTTGAGTTTGGTTTTTCAGTGTCTTTCTTTTATTCTATTTTTCTTCCTGAACATTTTTTGCAAATAAATTTTTAAAATTACATTTCTCAATCAATACTTCGTTTTCTCACAGCGGTCAAAAAACCAGAGTTCACAACCCCTCTGAGGGACACGGAGGTGGAAGAGGGAGGGTCGGTGAAGGTCCAGTGCCGCTACACAGGCCAGCCACCCCCCCAAGTGCAATGGTACTTCAACGACTCTCCCATCCTTCCCAGTGCCCTCTTCAAGGTGCCTTGTGCGCAATCGAATGAATGAGTACATGATTTTAATCAATAGTAATTAATTAATTAAATTAATATTTACCTAAACTCATTTTTAAGGTTTACTATTAAAAAGTAGTTTTTTTTAATGTGTTGTTACTGTTTATCAAATCATTTCATGTTTGTTTTAAAATCGCATAATATTTTCAAAAGTTCCTATACAACACACAAATTTACAAAACTCAAAAACACCCACACAAGTGAATCTCTCGGAAGCAAATTCCAACAATTCACACAAGCAAATTCCAACGTCAAATAAGCACACACACACACACACACACACACACACACACACACACACACACACACACACACACACACACACACACACACACACACACACACACACACACACACACACACACACACACACACACACACACACACACACACACACACACACACACACACACACACACACACACACACACACACACACACACACACACACACACACACACACACACACACACACACACACACACACACACACACACACACACACACACACACACACACACACACACACACACACACACACACACACACACACACACACACACACACACACACACACACACACACACACACACACACACACACACACACACACACACACACACACACACACACACACACACACACACACACACACACACACACACACACACACACACACACACACACACACACACACACACACACACACACACACACACACACACACACACACACACACACACACACACACACACACACACACACACACACACACACACACACACACACACACACACACATACACACACGCGACTCGAACCCAGATCACCGTGGGGGATGACTACACCTCCTTAGAGATCAGGGAGGTGTTTGTGGAAGACTGCGGAACATACTCAGTCACAGCCAGCAACCTTGGCGGAGAGGCGCACACCAGTTGTCTCATAGCATCGGCCAACAGAGACTCTTCTTACAACTCCTCCTTAAACAGACAACCTCAACAACCCACCTTCATCACCCCTCTGAGTGACAAGGCGTGCAAGGAGGGGGAGAGAGTGAGCTTCGAATGCTTCGTCCTCGCAAGTCCCCCTCCTGAGGTGATGGGGCTGTAACTCTCAATGTCTCTTCTTTGAATGCAAAAATTCTTTTGGGGCTTCTAGTAATATCGTTGAAATGACAAAATTATTGTTTTTTTTAATATTGTTAAAATGAAAACTTTTGTTTTTTTGATATTGTTAAACTGAGAATTTGTTTTAATTTTTGTTTTTAATAATGTCCGTATTTATTTTTTGTCGTGTTTTGATATATATCACTTCAGTTTGATATATATATTACTTCATATTGCATTGCCTTGTTTATTTTTAAAATATTTTTTATCTACCGAAGCTGAATTTTATTTTTCAAAATTAAATGCAAAATATTAACTTCAAACATCTTATTGTTAAAGTCAAACTACTAATTACAGATCAGCTGGTTCCACAACGGAAAAGCAGTCAAACAGACCAAAGACTTCGATTTCACCTACGACAAAAACTCAGGTACACACATAAAAAAAATCATATTGTTGAATTCATAAGCTTGTGCTAAAAATATTTCAACTCTAGTTATTAGTTGTGGTCTCGAAATTCTACGGGGTTAATGCCACTATAATAATATTGGTGTTTGTATTCTATTGTATTGTATAACTAATCCATGCATATGTAAAGCGCCTCATAGCTATGGTTAAAAGGCACTTTCAAGAAAGAGGTTTTACGTTTTACGCTAGCTTGCTAAGTGACAAAGTCATTTTTCAACTCTAAACTTTGAACTTATCTAAGCCGTTCCAACCACCAAGGACGATGTGTGCTGCACATTCATGAGACATACGTGGAAGACTCGGGGTCTTACGTGTGTCAAGCCAAGAACAGCCTAGGTTCAAATGCCTCTTCATGCAGGCTAACTGTTGAAGGTTTGTGGCGTTGTTTTTTTTCTTTTTTTTTCCAATCTTTATCCCAATAACCACCACACCAACTAAGCAAGATTTTCGCACCATTGCCATTATAATATAAAAAAAAACTACACCACCAACCAGCTAATCACACCTCACACCATACCCCCCAACTACCATGAAACCAATCATAACCACACACCACTATCACATCACACCAACTACACACCCCAGCCACACACCCCAACCACACCAACTACACACCCAACCACACCAACCACACACCCAACCAAACCAACTACACACTCCAACCGCACCAACTACACACCTCAACCACACCAACTACACACCCCAACCAAACCAACTACACAGTCAACCACAACACCACCACAGCCTCACCTGAGCAGGTGGACAGCAGGGCAGGCTTGGGAACAGGCGAAGTGCCTCCTAAGTTCACCCAGTTGCTGAAGGACATAGAGGCCATTGATGGGGAGCTGGTGAGGTTTGAGTGCCGAGTCATTGGAACTCCTGCGCCCCTCATCAAGTGGTTCCAAGGAAGGAACCCCATTGAAAGCAACTCTGACTTCGAAGTGGGTTTGGTCTTTGAGAGATTTCGTGACGTGTGTGTGTGTGTGTGTGTGTGTGTGTGTGTGTGTGTGTGTGTGTGTGTGTGTGTGTGTGTGTGTGTGTGTGTGTGTGTGTGTGCGTGTGTGTGTGTGTGTGTGTTTGTTTATGTGTGTATGTGTGTGTGTGCATGTGTTAGCAGTTGTCTGTTCACTACTTTACGTCAACGTAGAAACCAGCTAACAAACTTTTTTTAAATAGTTTCTAAAGCCATAAAAACATCGAAATGAAGCAAACCTCCAAAACAACCTTCATCCAAAAACAAAATTACATTAAAACAACGGGTGAATTAGGCTAAAAAATAAATTCCTCAACACCCTCCTCCCCCCACCCTCCTCCCCCCATCCTTCCTCCCCCCACCTTTCCTCCCCCCCACCCTTCCTCCCCCCACCCTTCCTCCCTCTCACCCCTCCTTCCCTCCCCTTCCTTGCATCAGCTGGGCAGCAACAATGAGTTGCAGACGTTGACGATCAAGCGCGTGCACCGCCACGACGCAGGCAACTACATGATCAAGGCCACCAACGACGCCGGCATCGCCAAGTGTTACGCCACGCTGGTGGTTAAGCACCGTTCCGAGAACCACGCCATGAAGGTGCGTCTGGTAGAATCGTCTCACTCGGTGCAGACGGACGCCCCGGTAAAGAGTGGCCACGTGGCTCCTGAGATCCTTAAGTCCTTCCACGACGTGCATGTGAGGCCTGGACAGCCATGCAACATCGAAGTTGTCATCACTGGAGTGCCCAAGCCCAAGGTGGTGTGGTGGTGTGGTTGGAGAGGGAGGGTGTGGTGGTGTGGTGGAGAAGGAATTGTGTGGTGGTGTGGTGGGGGAAAAGGGTGTAGTGGTGTAGTGAGAGAGGGATGATGTGGTGGTGTGGTGAGGGAGGGATGGTGTAATGGTGTAGTGGTGTGGTGAGAGAGGGATGATGTGGTGGTGTGGTGAGAGAGGGATGATGTGGTGGTGTGGTGAGAGAGGGATGATGTGGTGGTGTGGTGAGAGAGGGATGATGTGGTGGTGTGGTGAGAGAGGGATGATGTGGTGGTGTGGTGAGGGAGGGATGGTGTAATGGTGTAGTGGTGTGGTGGCGTGGTGTGATGTGAGGTGGATTTCTTAACTCTACTTTGAAGAAAATTAACTAAGTTAGAACAAAGGATTCGAATTTAATTATTTTATTTATTATTTATTTATTTATTTATTTAATTATTATTAATTTATTTTTTTATTTAATTATTTTATATAAAAAACCAAAATAATTGAATTAAATTAAATTAACTTAATAAATCAAATATTTCAAACTCACTCACATAATGACATTAGCTAAACCTATCTCACAAAGCACCACTCAACAAAACCAACTCATCACTACAACTCCTCCCCCCCTCTTCCCCCCCACTTACTCGCCCCCCGGTACGGACTAGCCGGAAAGGGATAGCGAGAGAGGTCGATGGGTTATGGCTTAACTGTCGAGCGCCCAAATAGTGAATTTACTACTACTAACCCCTCCACTGCAGGTACAATGGCTCTTCAACAACGAGGCCATAGTTCCAGGCCTGTACAGGACCTCGTGTCTCGGAGAAGTCCACTCCCTCCACATCCCCAAGGTGGGAGACGGCGACGTGGGAAGGTTTTCTGTCATCGCCGAGAATGACGCAGGTTGGTGGTTGGGGGGCTTTAAGGGGGTGTTTATAAGTATTGTTGTTTATAAGTATTGTTGTTGTTTATAAGTATTGTTGTTTATAAGTATTGTTGTTTATAATTATTATTTTTTTATAATTATTGTTGTTTATAATTAATGTTTTTAAAAATAAATATTGTTATTTATAAATATTATTATGTTTTATAATTTGTGTTTTTTATAATAATTATTTTATTATAATTATTGTTGTTTATAATTATTATTGTTTATAATTTTTAAAAAATCTTTTTTAAATAATTATTAACGTTTATAATTTTTATTTTTTTATAATTTTTGTTGTTTAGGATTATTATTGTTCATAATTATTGTTTTTTGTTCCTTTGATGTTGTTTATTAGTTATTTTTGCATATGATGTTGCCGTTTGATTAGTTTCCAATGTTCGTGGTGGTTATTGTGAAATGTATTTTATACGGTTTTTATTGATTTGTTTGTTAATTAAAAAAATATTTTTTTGGTAAACTTTAGAATTTTTGTGCAAGTTGAATGTTTAGCTTTAACATTTTAAGTTGAAATAATAGTTTTTATTTTAATTTGGAAGAATATTTCTTCTTCCACTTAGTCTTCTTTAGTTCTGAGTTTATTTTTTTGGGACAGAACACTAATAGTTCACTCACATGACCGTCAGGTAAGGCTTGGTGCTCAGCGTTGTTGGTGGTTGTAGACTCATCACAGTTGGTGGGAGAGGTGGAGTCTCCTCCTGAAACTCCACAGGTTTGTAGTGGTTTGTGGTGGTTTGTGGGGGTTTGTGGTGGTTTGTGGGGGTTTGTGGTGGTTTGTGGTGGTTTGTGGGGATGTGTGGTGGTTTGTGGGAGTTTGTGGTGGCTTTTGAGGGTTTCTGATGGTTTGTGAAGGTTTGTGATGGTTTGTGAAGGTTTGTGGTGGTTTGTGATGGTTTGTGGTGGTTTGCGGAGGTTGTTTGTGGTGATCTTTGGTAGTAAGTGATGGTCTGTGGAGGGTGGCGGTAGTTGAGGTCATTTACGCTGGCTTTGGAAGCCTTCTGACTCTAATCGACCTTAAAAATATTGGCTATTTGAAAATAAAAACAAAATAAAACAATTAATTAAATTTCTCAAATTAATTATGTAAACTCTGAATTATTTCAAAATCCTCTTCCCCACAGGTCCACCAGGGCTTACAGAGGGCTAGGAAATATGTCCCGCCCTTCCAACCACCCCCCTCAGACCTCCCTCCCAAGTTCTTCGCTGAACTTACTGACATCTCCTCACAAGCCGGTCTCAGCCTTTTTCTTCTTTTTTTAATGTTTGATTTTTTTTGGAACTGTTCATGTTGATTTTTGGAATTATTTCGTTATTTAAAAAAAATCTAATCAGAAGCATTATAAGTTATTAAATAAATTATTTAAAAAATTATTTTTATTTTAAAAACTAGGATTTTTTCTGAAAGTTTTTTTTGAAAAAATTAATTTCAATTTATAACAAGATGCTTCGTTGTTTAGAATTTGAAGTTAATCAAAAATATACGAAAAATAAAAAGAATAATAATATCCATATATTTATATATTATTTATATAATTCAAATATTTATTTATTAGGTTTATCATTATTATTATTATTATATTCATAATTATCAATTTTATTCATATTTTTCATTTCAATTCGAATGATTCTTGAATTGCAGGCAAAAAGATAGTGTTGGAGGTGCTGGTTGAAGGAAGACCGGAGCCACTGGTCACGTGGTACAAGGACGGAGTCGATCTAATGGCCAACCCTGACTATGAAATATCGTGCAAGGATGGAAGGGTTGGTGTCAATCAACAATTGATTTTTTTTAAATGATTATTTTTTTATTCGGATTTTTTATTTGTTTTATAATTATTCAAATTTAAAAACCAAACAGTTTTGCAAAACTTTTTAAACTTCGATCCTACGGACTTATCCAATTTTTCATATTTTTTTTTAATCATTTTTTCAATTCGAGTTTTTTTATCAATTTTTTCATAGTTTTCATTAGTTTTCCTATTTATTTATGAGTAGAAAATTTTTGAAAAAAACAAAGCAACAGTTACAATAACAAAAAAAACCAAGCCTATTGTTACACTACTAGCAAAAAAAAAATTTTTTTATAAAAAAATGAAACACAAAAATAAAAAAATGACGATGGAAATTCCAGGCTCGCCTGATTATTCTGGACTCGAGACAAGGACACAGCGGCCAGTACTCGTGTGTTGCTAAGAACAGTCTCGGTGTGTCGCGTAGCAACGCCAAGGTCACCGTTGAAGGTTAAACGTGTTTTTTTAACACTTTTTTTTTTATACTTTTTTGTTTTTTTTCATACTTTTTTGTTTTTTTTTCTTTTGAGTTTTCATGTTTTTTCTTTCAATTGTTTGTTTGTTTCTGAGTTTTTATTCAATTTGATTTTTTTTTGTTTCTGAATTTTTTTTTGTAGTTTAACTTAATTACATAAATAAAACATTTTCTAAGTTTTTTTTTGGGATAATATTTTTTTCAGTCAAAAAAACTTAAAAAAAAAACTTTAAAATTTAAAAAACAAATTTTTTAACCAACAAACTTTTTCAAAACCAACACAATCTTCCAGCCCCGGGACACGCACCAAAGTTGTTGGAAGGCTTACAGCCAAGCACGTCAGTGAAAGCAGGAGATACAGTGAGACTGGTGGTGGTAGTTTCAGGTCAGCCACCACCCAAGGTTTCTTGGTTCAGAGAGGGAATTCAAATCAAGCCTTCTCCAGACTTCATACTGTCCTCCGAAGGCTCCAAGCACTGCCTTCTCCTCCCTCGCGCCTATACAGAAGACTCGGGCCGCTACGAAGCCAGGCTTGAGAACACACACGGACAAATTCACACGTCCACCCTTCTGCACGTTCAACGTTAGACACGCTTCAGTTTTTTTAGCTTTAAATTAACCATTATTTCTGGATTTTTCAACCATTTTCAGTTTTTGCCACCCGCGTTTTTTACCACCATTGTAACTCAATCCACTTTTAAACTTCCGAATTTTCTTCCACAGCCGTGGCGCAAGCTCCGAAGGTGGCTCCCAAGTTTGTCAAGGTTACCGTCCTACATACGAATAACTACTGACTGAATTCAAATTTATTCGTGACCAAGTTGTTTTCAAGTTTCCTTTCTTGAACGCAGTTTCAAAGCTTTTTGCTAGTTGTCGTCTTCACTAAAGTATTTTTTTAAAGAATTTTGTTTAAAATAATTATTTCAAGATATCCTTCTTGGAAATGTTCCCTTTGAAACATCCTCTTTCAACCTCACCTCTCCCCTTTCTATACCACTCATTTTTTAATTCTTTTCACCCTCAAACCACATCTTTTCTAACCCATCCCATCTTCAAACCCTCCAATTTTTCATTCTCTTAATCACCAACCCCATTCCATCCTCAAACCACACCCAGCCCATCCTCAAACCACACCCATCCCATCCTCAAACCACACCCATCTCATCCTCAAGCCCCCCACCCATCCACAAACCTCCCACCCAACAGCCATTGCACAACATGTCAGTGCTGGTGGACCAGCGAGCAACCCTGGAGTGTACAGTTCCTCCTCAAACCCCTCTGGAAGATGTACAATGGTTGCACAACAACCAGCGTCTTCAGACCTCCCCTAACCACACCATCAACTATGAACCTCACCAAGGTCTTTGCCAACTGGTCATTCAAAGAGTCACGCCTGCCTGTAGGGGTCGCTACGTGTGCACCGTGGTTATCAACAGCCTCTCTAAGTCCACAGCCATGGACCTTGACGTCACTAACCCACCTCCAAAAAAACAAGTTTGTGTTTTGTTTTGTTTTGTTTTGTTTTTTTTGTTTTTTATCCTTTTTTTGTTTTTTTTCCATGCTTTATATTTGTTTTTTTTTTGCACTTTAATCAGCTATTTATTTGTTTTTTTTACTATACTTTGGCTTTTTATTTCTTTTGTATGTTATTTATTCTATTGTTTGTCATCATTTCTGTTCTTTTAATTTTTCATTCGTTCACATAAACATCTACTTGTTTTTCAATTTTAACTTTTTTCATTTTTTATGTTTTTTTCTACAACTCTGTAGAGACGAATTTTTAATAGAAAACATATTTATTTTTGAATGGAACCACCTCCCACCAACGATCAAAACCACCAAAAATAAATCCAAAAAATCATCAGCACCACACCAAAAACCAACAAAAATACCACTACCACACCCATAAACAACCACCAACAACACCACCATTCTCCTTAAACTACTCCAAACACCACATCCGACAAACTACCACCATCCCTCCCAATCCACCACCAACACCCCCACCCCCTCCCCACAGTCTCACAGACCCAACTTCACAGAACATCTCAAGAATCAGGTATCAGATGATTCCAGTGACGTCATATTCACCTGCAGAGTTCAAGGTCAACCCAAGCCCTCCGTGAGAAACCAATTCTGCCTTTTACTTCGATTTTGTTTATTTTATGAGTTAATGTATTTTAATATTTTTGGATACTTTTTTATAATTATTTTAAAACTTTTATAAAATAAAAGTATTCAAATGATTTGGAAAAATTCGAATGAAAATTTTTAAAGTTTTGTTTATAGATTCTATCAATAGAATTTTATATAATCGATTTATTTGTTTTGTGAGAAAACCCACCTTTTATCCCCTACTACATAGATTAAGTGAAAAACCAAAGAAAAAAAAATTAAACAACAATTATAATAAAAAACGCCACTTACAATCATATAGCCACAACCACCACACTTCCACTACTACACTGATAACACACGCAATCACAACACAAACAACAACCACACACGCCACCACCACTCACAACAACCGCACACGTCACCACCACACACCAAAAGGACACACGCCACCCATACTTACCACAACCACACACACCACCAACACACACAACAACCACACATGCCACCACCACACATCACAACCACACACCACACACCACATGGACACACGCCACCACCACACACCACATGGACACGCGCCACCACCACACACCGCAGGTACGCTGGCTTCACAACGGCCAGCTCTTGGCTCCGTCCCTTAGACACACCAGCAAGTACGAGGCATCTTTAGGCCTATGTAGCTTGGTCATCTTGAACACTTGTCTAGAGGACACAGGCATCTACACGTGTGTAGCATCCAACTCGTTGGGAGAAGAGTTTTCGTCTGCTGAGTTAAAGGTGAGGGTCAAATCGCCCATGCCACCCAGAGGAAACCAACTGACCGAAAAGTTTAAGTCCAGGGAGGTTGGAGGAGTGGCTGAGCTGTATTTCAAGCCAGTCTTCAAGCGGGTTTGTGGCTGGGAGGTTTGAAGTATCATACACATAGAAAATACTTTTTTCATTGTTTTTAATTGATTTTTTATTCAGCCAAATGCAATTGGACTGAGAATGTTGAAGAAGGCGTGTTTTAACACACACGTACTGACATGCATATAAAAAACATCAACATACAGTCATACAGACAAAAACTAACCCAAACATACAAAAAAACCCACCAACAACCATACGCATAGACAAGCAAACTCACATCCCCATACGAACCCATCAACGCAAGCACACACAAACCCACACGAACAAACAAACCCAACAATCAACCCTCACACACAAACAACAAATCCAACAACCAACCCTTCACACAGACACGTAAACCTTCCATCCACCAGGTACCAGCAGATCTATACGTACCAGAGGGTCACGTTGCTCGTTTCGACTGCCTCGTGATCGGTCGACCCACGCCAGACGTCTACTGGTTCCGAGAAGGAGTGAGAGTGCAAGAGGACTGGATGCACAAGATCGTGATCAATGAAGAGGGCATAAACTCCATCATCTTCGAAGCAACCGCCCCTCAAGACGCAGGCAACTACCTGTGTATTGCTCGCAACAGGGCCGGTGAAGACCGCTTCAATGTGGCTCTCAATGTTCTGCGTGAGTGGCTGGTGGTGGGTGTTGTGGTTTGTTTGTTGTGGTATGGTTGTGTGGTGGTGTGGACGTTATGATGGTTGAAAGTTTAAACGTGATGATGATGATGATGGTGTTTGGTGGTTGTGAGTGTGAACGTGTGGTGATGATGATGGTGTTTGGTGGTTGTGAGTGTGAACGTGTGATGGTGATGATAGTGTTTGGTGGTTGTGAGTGTGAACGTGTGATGATGATGATGGTGTTTGGTGGTTGTGAGTGTGAACGTGTGGTGGTGATTATGGTGTTTGGTGGTTGTGAGTGTGAACGTGTGGTGGTGATGATGGTGTTTGGTGGTTGTGAGTGTGAACGTGTGGTGGTGATGATAGTGTTTGGTGGTTGTGAGTGTGAACGTGTGGTGGTGATGATGGTGTTTGGTGGTTGTGAGTGTGAACGTGTGGTGGTTATGATGGTGTTTGGTGGTTGTAAGTGTGAACGTGTGGTGGTGATGATGGTGTTTGGTGGTTGTAAGTGTGAACGTGTGGTGATGATGATGGTGTTTGGTGGTTGTGAGTGTGAATGTGTGGTGGTGATGATGGTGTTTGGTGGTTGTGAGTGTGAATGTGTGGTGGTGATGATGGTGGTTGTAAGTAAAGGTTGTGAGTTTTTGTGGAGGGGTGACGTGAAATGTCTGTAGTTTTGAACGCTCAAAATTATAAAAGTTTATATTTTGGGGCTGTTGAAAAATATAAGTTGTGGTTTGAGAATGTGATTGTGATTGAGCATCGGGCGCTTGTATTGTGAGTTAATGATAAAATCAAAAAACCAGTATTTCTACACACGAAACATCATTTAAAAAACCACCCACAAAGCGTCTTTTCAAAAACCCTCCAACAAACCCCCTCTTTCCCCCATCAGCGCACAGATCTCCAGTTCCACCCAGATTCTCTTACAAGATTCCCAACCAAGTGGCCAAGAAGGGTCACCCTGTGACCTTCACTGTGGAGATTGAAGGCATTCCTCAGCCCAGGGTGACCTGGCTCAAAGGGGATCAGGTGCTACAACACGGTCATAAGTACCACATCCTGGGAGACAACTACAAGTTGGTCGCCATGGGTGCATGCATGGGTGCATAAATGAATCGATGAATTGATGCATAGATCCATGGATGGATGGATGGATGGATGCATGAATGCATGGATGCATACATGGGTGCATGAATGGATGGATGCATGCATGGATGGATGCATGGATGAATGAATGTATGCATTCGTGATTTTTTCCCTATTTATTGAACCATGGATTTTTCAACATCTTCATATTCATTCCCCTGTTCTTATCCAACCATTCTCTCCCAACCCATCCCCAACCCATCTACAACCCATCCAAACCCATCCCAACCCATCCTCAACCCATCTCCAACCCATCCAAACCCATCCCAACCCATCCTCAACCCATCCCCAACCCATCCCCAACCCATCCCCAACCCATCCCCAACCCATCCCCAACCCATCCCCAACCCATCCCCAACCCATCCCCAATCCATCCCCAACCCATCCCCAACCCATCCCCAACCCATCCCCAACCCATCCCCAACCCATCCCCAATCCATCCCCAACCCATCCCCAATCCATCCCCAACCCATCCCAACCCATCTCAATCCATCTTCAACCCATCCCAACCCATCCCTAACCCATCCCAACCCATCCCAACCCATCCCCAACCCGTCCCCAACCCATCCCAACCCATCTCAATCCATCTTCAACCCATCCCAACCCATCCCTAACCCATCCCAACCCATCCCAACCCATCCCAACTCATCCCCAACCCATCCCCAACCCATCCCAACCCATCTCAATCCATCTTCAACCCATCCCAACCCATCTCTAACCCATCCTAACCCATCCCTAACCCATCCCAACCCATCCCTAACCCATCCCAACCCATCCCTAACCCATCCCAACCCATCCCTAACCCATCCCAACCCATCCCTAACCCATCCCAACCCATCCCAACCCATCCCTAACCCATCCCAACCCATCCCTAACCCATCCCAACCCATCCCTAACCCATCCCAACCCATCCCTAACCCATCCCAACCCATCCCTAACCCATCCCAACCCATCCCTAACCCATCCCAACCCATCCCTAACCCATCCCAACCCATCCCTAACCCATCCCAACCCATCCCTAACCCATCCCAACCCATCCCCAACCCATCTCAATCCATCTTCAACCCATCCCAACCCATCCCTAACCTATCCACCCCTACAGAACCACCCTTCAAATCCCTGTGGTCACAGCGGACGATGACTCTTGGTATTCTTGCGTAGCTTCCAGCACCACAGGAACCTCACACAACAAGTTTCGTCTCGTGGTCGAAGATAGTAAGAATCTTTTTCATCTCCACCTGGCGACAGATTTTTAAATATTAGAAAAATTAATTTTAGTTTTTAATTTTTGAGGCCAAACATTCATTTCAAAGTTATTGAACGTTGGAATTATCAGTGAATGAAACACAGTTTTTATTGGGTATAACTCATGAGTCATTTGTCGTAGTTTATGAAGACATTAAAATGACCATAAAAGTTGAATTTAAAAAAATTAAAATATAAAATGATATAAATATTTTTTTATTATTTTTAAATCTGATATCTTAATAAATTATCAATAAACAATATAAAAACCAGATATTAGTCTAAAATCAATTGAAAAATACTAATTTAAATACGAAAATAGCTTTCGAACATTCTTTCCAGCCCAATACCAATATAAACAAAAATATCATTTCAAAGATATAAACAGCTTTCCAAAAACTTTTTCACTTCTTTCCAGTGGATGAGCTGTCTCATGCAGCCAAGCAGGCCCAATCACCACACACGGTGGTTCGTCTGACTCCATCACCGGCCCTCCGGGGTCGTTCTCCCTCCCCCTCCTACCACTTGGTCTCCTCACAGAGAACCCACTCAGAAACCACCATGAAGACTGTGCATACTGGTTGGTGTGGGTGTGTATTTGTGTGTTTGTGTGGGTGTGTTTGTGCGTGTGTGTTTGTGTGAGTGTGTTTGTGTGGGTATGTTCGTGTGCGTGTGTTTGTGGGTATGTTTGTGTGCATGTGTATTTGTGTGCGTGTGTTTGTGTGGGTGTTTGTGTTGGTGTGTTTTTTTGGGTGTGTTTGTGCGTGTGTGTTTGTGTGAGTGTGTTTGTGTGGGTGTGTTCGTGTGCGTGTGTTTGTGGGTGTGTTTGTGGGTGTGTTTGTGGGTGTGTTTGTGTGCATGTGTGTTTTTGTGCGTGTGTTTGTGTGTTTGTGTGGGTGTTTGTGTTGGTGTGTTTTTTTGGGTGTGTTTGTGCGTGTGTGTTTGTGTGAGTGTGTTTGTGTGGGTGTGTTCGTGTGCGTGTGTTTGTGGGTGTGTTTGTGTGCATGTGTGTTTGTGTGCGTGTGTTTGTGTGTTTGTGTGGGTGTTTGTGTTGGTGTGTTTTTTTGGGTGTGTTTGTGAGTATGTTTATGTGGGTGTGTTTGTGGGTGTAAGTTGTTTGTGTGTGTCTTGGGGAGTTGATCTTTATCACAACTTCAATCCTCATCACCTAGTCCTCTAGTAGCCCCAAACGAGCAAAACCGTTTCCATGGAAACGCTTTTGAGTATAGTTTCAACTGAGCACGATACAATTTTTCCATTAGATTGGATTAGATAACATCTCCAGCCACAACCACAAACAAACCTCCATTCATAACCATTACCCAACCCATGCCCTTTATTACAACCCAACCTCAAGACCCTCACCAACAACCCCAATAATACCCTCAATCAACCACACACCTACCACAGGCACCATCAAATCTCCCGAAGAGTCGGTGGCTGCTCCGGAGTTGTTGGAGCCGATGAAGGACCAGCTGGTAGCGGTGGGAGGGAAGGCTCACTTCAAGTGTCGCATCCTCTCGGCCCAGCAGTCGCCCCAACACCAGTGGTACTTCGAAAACGCCCCTCTACCTAACCTCTCTGGAAAGTACCACACGTATGAAGGTGGGTTGGTTGGGTGTTGTGGGGTGAGCGTTGTCTGATGGGTGTTGTGTGATGGGTGTTGGATGATGGGTGTTGTGTGATGGATGTTGGATGATGGGTGTTGGATGATGGGTGTTGTGCGATGGATGTTTTGTGATGGGTGTTGGATGATGGATGTTGTGTGATGGATGTTGGGTGTTGTGTGATGGGTGTTGGATGATGGGTGTTGTGTGATGGATGTTGGATGATGGGTGTTGTGTGATGGATGTTGGATGATGGGTGTTGTGTGATGGATGTTGTGTGATGGATGTTGTGTGATGGATGTTGTGTGATGGATGTTGTGTGATGGATGTTGTGTGATGGATGTTGTGTGATGGATGTTGTGTGATGGATGTTGTGTGATGGATGTTGTGTGATGGATGTTGTGTGATGGATGTTGTGTGATGGATGTTGTGTGATGAGTGTTGGATGATGGGTGTTGGATGATGGGTGTTGGATGATGGGTGTTGGTTGATGGGTGTTGGATGATGGGTGTTGGATGATGGGTGTTGGTTGATGGGTGTTGGATGATGGGTGTTGTGTGATGGGTGTTGTGTGATGGGTGTTGGAAAGTTTTTTGAATAAAAGTGTAAAGTTTTTTTCATTTTTTCTTTAGTGAATCGAGTATTTTTAAATCAAATTTAACCCATTTAATTCTGATTAAATTAATAAACTTCAATTAAATTAAATAAACTTTAATTAAATTGAATCCACTCCTGTTTACTCCACTCTATTTCAACCCAGGAAGAGACGGTCTGTATGGCCTGGAGATCAACGGAGTGACTGAGGCAGACGCAGGCTTGTACAAGGTTACAGCGGTCAACAAGGGAGGAGAGGTCACCTGTATTGCCCACCTCAAAGTCGGAAGTGAGGGGTTTTTTTTCTCGAAAAAATTACATTATTTGTTTTTTTGTTCAATTTTTTATAAATTGTTTATTTTTTTATCGCCAATTAAGTTAAGGATGATTATCTGTGAAGCACCAAAGCAAGAAAACACGCACCTAAAATATGCCACCCAAAATTCACCACCCAAAATCCACCACCCAAATTCCACCACCCAAATTCCACCACCCAAAATCCACCACCCAAAATTCACCACCCAAATTCCACCACCCAAAATTCACCCATAGTCCATTATTATCAATCCAAAACTCACCACCATCTCAAGAATCTACCACTTAAAACGCACCCACCACCAGTCCAGCCCGACAGCACAGTGGCAGCAAGAGTGAGAGCCACACCATCTCCAGCGCCTTCCCAGCCTCTCCTCCACGTTGCCAATCACCTCATCGATCAAAGGGTGGTTCAAGGAGCTCCTGCGAGCTTCGAAGTAGACCTACGTAAACTCCCCTCCCCTTGGAGCCCTAAACGTGTGCTTACTTGGGATTTTCTCCAGGTTTGGGGGGTTTTTGATTTTATTGTGTTTTTTTGGTTTTTTGTGAATTTTTGTTTTTGTTGTGTAGTTCTTATAGATTTTTTTGTTTTCGTTATTGTAGGTTATTCACTTACTCAATTCAAATAACAATTTTGATAATATAAATAATCATTATTTTTGGTCATTTCATAGTTTTTATAAATTCCAAGTTTTTATTTATTGTTTTTTTTGTATTGTTTACAGTAAGTTTTATTTTCAATTTGATTTTTAGTTTATTTTTATTCTATTAACTTTCATTGTTTTCTTTAAATTCATTTTCAAGGTCGACTGGTTTTTGAATGACCGCAAAGTGGTAAATGGTCAGGATAACATCAAGGTAAGCCACAAAAAAAATTATTTGAAAAAAAATTATTTGAAAAAAAAATTATTTGTAAGAAAAATTATTTGAAAAAAAAATTATTTGAAAAAGATTATTTTTTTAAAATTATTTGAAAAAAATTTTTTTTGAGTTTTTATTTTTAGTTTAAACAAAACAAATATTTCATTTTCAATTTTTAAAAATAAAAAACTCGTTTTCAATTCTTTAATGAGATTTTTTCTTTTTTTCAAAATTTTCGGAAATTAATTTCATTTTCAATTTCTCATGTTTGGTTCTAAATTTGATATAAAATAAGTGAAAAATTCAATATATTCCATAATTTAATGAGCATACTTCATTTTTCAAATTTATATTTTTTAGTTTTATTAATGTTTTTTTTAATTCTTTTTTATTTAAATATTTAAAAATTTATTTTTCGATTCATTTCCGAACAACAGATTCACGACAAAAATGGCCAAAGCATTTTGCACATTGCCAAGGTGACCCCAGCCTTCACAGGTTTCAAATTTGAGTTTTGTTATCAATTTAATTCAGTAATAAATTTTATCTGGTTTTTTTAATACTTTTTAACCATGAATGTTTCTTTTTATTTAAAAATTTTTTAAAGTTATTTTTATTAAAAATGAATGAATATTTTGGGTATTTGCTTTTTATTTTTATTTTTCATTACAAATTTCAAAAATCATTATCATGTTTACTATTTTTATTCTTATTAATAACAAATACAAAATTACTAACAAAAAATATTGATGAAAAAACTGCCAAAAGGAAGTATCATAGTCCCAAAACTAAATTAATAAAAAAATTAGAATTTTTTTTTTCTTTTTTATTTCATGTTTTTTTGCAGGAAAGGTGAGCTGCATTGTAGGGAATACGAACGGACAACTTGAAGTCACTGCTTCCCTGGGAATCATAGGTCCTTACCCTTCAATGTTGTGATTGTTTTAATTCACAATTTTTTCAATACGTTTTTTCTTTTTTTTTTGTTAAAATTTCGTTAATGTTAATACTTATGGTCGGTATATTTTGTTTCATTATAATTTATTTTTATTTTTAAATTTCTTTGGAGTTTAACTATATTTTTATTACTTACAATTATTATTCCTTTCACCACTGTATTTATTTATTTCCGATACGTTATTTTTTTTTTTTTTTTTTTTTTTAAGTTAAAAAGTTTTCACTAGTTGCAGAAACTGAAAGTTATTCTCAGTGTGGTGTTTTTTGAAGCAGAATTCAAATATAAATAAAAATAAAAAATAATTTTTTTAATATAAAATAATAAATAAAAGACTATATAAAGACTCAGAAAAGACTTTTCAATATATTTCTCAAAATAATTTCCATTAAAAAAAATTTCTGTCCTTTAAAACTATTAAAGAAAAAGAACAAAGGAATAAATGAATTAGTCTCTGAGAGCACACCAACCGCCCTTTGAACCAGGTTTAAACTCGCCTCGAGGCTCCGTCGAGGTGACTTCTCAACAACACTTGCAGCATCTACAACATCTTGAGTACCCCTATCTGCATCAGCCACAACAACAAAACCATCAAATACAAACACAACAACACCACTATCAATACACCCAACACCAAATACAACAATCTCACCACCAACACAGCCATCAATCCCACCCCCATCAACAACAACCCCCCAAACAATCCCACCAACACTACCTTGACAAACACCAAGATCTCCACTCTCCTCACTCGACCCTCTTCCAGCCAGCGCACTCTGATCCTTCAGCTCCTGTCTTCATCAAACCCCTCACCCACACCCAAGCGAGAGATGGCTCAGAAGTGGTGTTGTCTTGTCGCTACCAGGGTCAGCCTCCTGTCAATGTGTCATGGTTCCACAAGGGAGTGTGCATTGATGAAAGCCAAGACTTTGCTATCAGTAATGATGCTGAGCGTGGTGAGTTGGTTGGTTGAGTTCTTTTTGGTGGCTTGGTAGCATGGTGGAAGGCTGATGATGTGTTGGAAGGTTGATGATGTGTTGGTAGAAGGTTGGTGGGTTGTTTGTGGGTTTTTGTTGGTTATTTGTTGATGGGTTGTTGGTGGAATGTTTGGGAACTTTTAATAAATGGTGGGTTGAAGGAAGGATTCTGAATTGGTGACGTTGGGTGTTTTTGAGTTGTTAACTCTTTGTTTCATAATAATAAAAACGGTGTACTTTTTTTACAATTTTTTTATTTATTTTATTCTATTTTCACTTTTTTACTGTAATAATAATAATAATAATACGTTTTGAGTGGCCTCGTAACTCTACGGGACTAGTGTCACAATAATAATATTCGTGTTTGTATTTGTATTGTATTGTATTGTATAATTTTTGTTTGTATTGTATTTTATTGTATTGTATTGTATAATATTTGGATTAGTATTTTATTGTGTTTTATTGTATACTTTTTGTGTTTTTATTGTATTTTATTGTATTGTATAAAATTTGGATTTGTATTTTGTATTGTATTGTCCAATATTCGGATTTGTATTTTATTGTATCGTGTTTTATTGGTTTTTATTCAATTCTGCGTTGTTTTGTTGTAAATTTGAAAAGTTTGCTAAGCAACAAAGATTGTATAACTTCTCATTGAAAAACTACTCTTTTGATCTATTTCCGTTTGTTTTGCCAAGTCACCAGATACCGATGCATGCCTATACTAAAATACCTAATAATAAACAATAAAGCTTATTTGGTAAAAGACATTAAAAAATCAATAAATTCAATGCATGTATAATAATGGATGAGTGAATAAGTGGATTCACAACTTGCTATAGCGCCCAGTTCACAAACTAGATTGCCTCAGAGGCTCTTAATATACCTTCAATAATCTGTTTTCGCCAGGGGTGACGGAAGTGGTGATAGTTGACTGCATGCAGGATGATGACGGTGAGTTTAAGTGCACTCTGCAGAACAACCACGGTCGTTCTGAGACCTCTTGTATCCTCAAGGTGGTTTCCCCGAACCAACCCTACTCCAACTTTTCCACCGTCTTTGACGCCACAGCACTCAAAGCCGACCTTAAAGAAGGCTCCAACCACGCTAACGTGGCCTTCACTCGTAAGTAACTTGAGTGGTGATACATTGGTGGTGTTGAGGTTTTAGTGGTGGTGTTTTAGTGGTGGTGTTGCTTTAATGGTGGTTTTGTGGTGGTTTTTCAATGGTGGTTTGATGAAGTTTCGATGGTGACTACATTATTGGTAGTGGGTACATTCTTAAAGGTCGTGAAATTGGTGATAGTGATGGTGGTGGTGGTAGTGGTGGTGGTGGTGGTGGTGGTAGTGGTGGTGGTGGTGGTGGTGATGGTAGTGGTGGTGGTGGTAGTGGCGGTAGCAGTAGTGGTGGTGGTGGTGGTGGTGGTGGTGGTGGTGGTGGTGGTGGTGGTGGTGGTGGTAGTGGTGGTGGTGGTAGTGGTAATGGTGGTGGTGGTGGTAGTGGTGGTGGTGGTGGTTGTGGCAGAAAAGATGGTGTTGATGGGGATGGTATAGTTGATGTTAGAAGTTTCACGATTACAATACGGCTAGTTAAATGTTATCTCAAACGCCTGCAAAACCAGTGGTTCCTCCAAATTTTTTTGTTTCCAAACTTTTCATTTTCGACGTTGAAAACCTAAGTCAAAAGTCTAGCTATATCGGTTATTGCCAGTAGTATTAGAAGGTGTTAGAAAGTTACTAACTTGTGGTGTTGACTTGGAACCACTCGGTTAAAATTTTGACTTGAAAATGACATGTTGGAACTTTGTTGAAATAATCTCGCATACTCTGTTAACCTTTCGTTAATTTGCTTGTTCGAAAACTTTGGAAACAGAAATTGTTTTTCTCGCTTTGAATCACTGGTTTTGTCGAAAAATAAAAATAAAAATGATTTAGTTATTTTTTAGGTTTTCATTTTTGTTGATGACAAAAGATTCAAAATTAATTATTCAAAATTACAGAAAGTGAGGTTATGGCAGAAGAAACCACGCGATTTGCAACTTTAAAAGCTACAAAAGAAGGAGAAGAAATTGAAATTGAGGCTGAGGAAATGATGTACGAAGCAACGGAATCAATGTTTGATTGTTTAGACGTGAGTAACACACAAGAGGTAACAAAAACAACGCAGAGAGATAACAATTTGGTAACCAGGACAAGTAACAAACAACAAAAAGTTTTGAATTTAGGACAGAATCAAAGAGTTTGTCAGTCTGAAAAGAGTGTCAGTTTCGAGATTGCAGACACAAGAGTGAACAAGGCGACAAGCTTGGTGACCTCAGTGGAACAGACAACCTTAGCTATGGCAAAAGAAAAGGTTCCAGAAAGGATTCTGAAAAAGCTTCCAGAGAAGGTCCTAGAAAAGGTCCCAAAGAATGTTCTTGGAAAAGTTCCAAAGAATGTTCTTGAAAGAGAGCTTAGAATGGAATCGAAAGAAGATTTGAAAAAAACTTTAAAAGCAGATTTGAAGGAGGATGATGCGGTAGGCTTGAAAGAAGATGCGAAAAATATAAAGGTAGACTTGAAGGTAGATTTGAAGGCAGACTTGCTAGGAGGTCTGAAGGAAGGTTTAAAGGCAGATATGAAAGAAGGTTTAAAGGCAGATATGAAAGAAGGTTTAAAGGCAGATATGAAGGGAGAGGCTCGAAAGAGTTTGGAAAAAAAATTAGAAAAAACATCGAAAGAAAACGAAACGGGAGGAGTTGAAGGAGTGGAGAAAAATAATTCAGAAAAGGTTTTGCTCGAAAGTCCAAGAAAAACTCCAAAGGAGGCTCAAAAAATAACTTTAAGAAAAATTCAAAAAAAAGATTTAGAAAAAAATGATGAAAAAAATTTGAAAGCTGTTTCGAAAGAAAAAGCTTCGGAAGTTATTTTGAAAAGGGAGGGTTTGAAAAATTGTTCGAAAGAGGACTTGGAAATGAATTTGAAAAATAATTCTACGGAGCAATCAAAAGAAGAGTTTAAGGAAAATCAAAATAAATGCGTTTCGAGGGCAGTGAAGGAAGAATCAACAGAAGGAAGTCCTAACTTTGAGAAGAAGATACCAGATCAGGTGGTGATGGACGGGTGTAGCGTGTTGATGAGGAGTATACTGAAGGCCCATCCGATGCCTGAAGAGGTGGTGTGGAGCAGGAATGGTCTTCCACTGGAGGAGGAAGTGGATGACGTGGTGATGCACTACAGCAAGCAGAGTGGTGAGGTTCTCTTGTCCATTCCTGAGGTCTTCCCTGAAGACGCAGGCCTGTACGAGTGCAAAGCCTCCACCGGCAAAGGAGTCGATGTCCTCACAGTCAATCTCCGCATTGAAGGTTTTTTTAAACATTTTTTTCTGTTTTTACTTTTTTCAAAGTTTTTATTTTTATTTTTCGTTTTTTAAAGTTTTTTTATATTTTTCACTTTATAAATTTGTTTTTCCAATTTTTCCTTTTTTATTTTTTCCAATTCGTTTTCATATGTATTATTTATTCAGCATTTTTTGATATCATTTGTTTTTTTCCTACTTTCATATCACTTCTAAAAACCTAATCGTGGCTTGAAAGCTTGAAAATAGATAAATCAAAACCATCACGACTCTCACAACCTCATCATCCAATCATCCATCCATCCAACAGCTTACGAGTATATAGCTGACAGCGAAGATTCGTATACATCAACCGAAGAAATCGACTCACAAAAGCCACAGAAAAACTCTCACAAAGCCTTCAGCGATGAGTACTCGATAAAGGCAGGAGCAGTAGGTGAGGGTGCATCTGGTACTTCTGCAAAAGGTGATCAGTTAGAATGTGTCACTGTGGAATGTACCTTGGACTTTGAAGACCTGAAGCCTGAAGAAGACTTTGAGAACTACGTCAAACTTTTCAAGTTAGGCGAACATGACGTAAGGACCAAAAAACAGGAAGTGGAAGTAACAAAAGAAAAGGTAGAACAAGGGAAGATAGAACAAAGGAAAACTGGACAAGAAAAAACAAGACAAAACAAAGCAGAAAAAGAAACAACAGCAAAAGACAAAACTAAAAACGAAAAATCAGAAAACGCAAAGTTAACGGCACAAAAAGAGGTAAATGAAGAGGTGGAGGTTGCAGAGATTAAATCTATTCAAGAAAGTTTAAGATTTAACCTAGAAAGTGTGGCTTTCATCGAAGCAAAAGTTGATGTTCTTCAAGAAGGAAATGGGTTTATTCAAGAAAGAGGTGGTGTTACCCAAGAACAGAACGGTATTACCCAAGAACAGGATGGTATTAGCCAAGAACAGAATGGTATTACCCAAGAAAAGAATGGTATTAGCCAAGAAGAATCTTGTATTACCCAAGATCAAAATGTTATTACCCAAGAACAAGGTGGCATTATACAAAAGAATATGAGTATTACCGGAGAAAATGCAAAAAAAGTTGTGAGAGAGTTGAAAGAAGCCGCCGTCGATGAGACGAGTGCGGAAGAGGATGCTACGGAAGAGCTTTTCCACAACACGCTGGAGTCATCACCGATGCCTGGAAGCAAGAGTTTAAGTTCAGTGGGAGAAGGAGTGATTGACTTTGATGACTCTGACATACGAGCGAGGCCTCTTAACCACTCTTCGCTGCTCGTCAACCGCAACGAAATAGGAAAGGTGTCAAACCTTGAAGGGGAAGGATTTGTCATCGCCACGGCTCAGGTCAAGAAGATAAGCTACAAGCAACTGGCAGATGGAAAGAAGGAAGAAAAGGACTATTGCCTGTTGTTTCCAACGGTTATGAAATGCGCTTTTGATGCGGTGGAGAGTTCAAAAGTGACCAAAAGACCAGGGAGGGTGATTAAGATCGATGAGGTTTGCAGGTCAAATGCCAGCATCGGAGTAATCATGGACTTGCTGGTGGAAAATGCTATGCAGCTTGATCCCTGCTTCTACAGAACTGAAGAAACACACTGTTGTAAAGAGTACAGCACAGCCGACGATATTGCTGTTTTACTTGTGGGGTGTACAGACGAGAAGGTGGAGGGAGGTGATGAAACTATGATGAAATCACACGTTGCGACGCTTCCCTGTAGGTGTCTGCCTGACGTGACGCAAAGGCCAAGTGACAAGACGAGCGTTCTGCAACAGCACGACTACCAAAAAGTCAACGTGGCTCCTTCGTTGTTTGCAGGTGTTTCAAACGCCCTGAAGAGGATAAGGGTGGTCAGACAGGGGGACAAAGTGCTAAAGGTCATAAGAGCACTGTCGCTAGATACCTTTTCAACAGAACGCAACGAGAAAACCAAACTTCCACAGCAATTCCATTTGAAAAAAAGCCTTTCTGAACTAGGCGTCAACGAAACTTCTCTTAAATCTCCTTCCACCCTTCCCAAGGTGTTGAGGAGACGGTTGAGGTCGTTGTGTCAACAGGGCTCTTACCTGTCTCTCGGGGCCTCTTCTAAGAAGTCAACTTCAGTGACCAGCTCTGACGATGATTCCATCTACTCCTTCATTAGCAAGTCAAGCCACAAAAACTTCTCTAAGACGAGTGGAATGTATGGCGGCAGTGACTTCAAGGGTCGGTTAAGCCCCCTGAAGAAGAGCAAGTCACCCAAGTCGAACGATTTTCGAGACAGAGGAATTTGTGCTGACGTGGATCTTCACAGCAAGCAGCTTAAAGAGTTCGATACTCAAATCGTCTTCAAGATGAACTCTCTACAACGCAACAACTTTTGCGTGTGCTTGAAGCAGGCGGAAAGAACACGTGGTTACATTCACTTGACCAACACCGATGCATCTGATGCCTGTGTGATTCAAAAGAAGCTTGGAGTGGAGTGTAAAGTCGCCGATGATGCAGACGCGCCTGTGATCCTCGACGAGCTGGAAGCTCAAGAGGCTCTCGATGGTTCGAGGGTGGAAATGGTGTGTATGATCCAATGCAGGCAAGATACACCCACTCCCAAATGGTTTGTTGATGGCGTTCAAATCACACCGTCTGAAGATATGTTCATTGAAACCGTGCTGTTGGGAGATGAAAGAGATTCGAAGAAAGATGAGAAAGAACAGAAAGAAAAAGATGTAAAGGAAGAGAGCATGAAGAAGAGAGATGGTGAAAAAGACGGAGATAACGAAAAAAAGGAAGATGGAAAAGCTGGTTTGACTGGTGGAAATGGAGCGAAGGGGGTAAAGAGTGGAGAAAGTGGAGAAAACAATGGGAGGAGTGATGGTGGTACATCAAAGGTGTTCCTGTGCAGACTGGTGATTACTGATGTGTTGCTGGAGGATGAAGGTCTGTACACCTTGTCAGTCGCCTGTGACGACTACTGCCTCTACTCCTCCGCTTACGTCACCGTGCTAGGTGAGGAGCGTTCCATTAGCACTTAAAATAATAAGAATATTAATATAATAATAATAATAATAATAATAATAATAATAATAATAATAATAATAATAATAATAATAATAATAATAATAATAATAATAATAATAATAATAATAATAATAATAATAATAATAATAATAATAATAATAATAATAATAATAATAATAATAATAATAATAATAATAATAATAATAATAATAATAATAATAATAATAATAATAATAATAATAATAATAATAATAATAATAATAATAATAATAATAATAATAATAATAATAATAATAATAATAATAATAATAATAATAATAATAATAATAATAATAATAATATTAATAATAATAATTATAAAGTAAATTCGAATTTTTTTAATTAAAATCAAATGTTTTTAATTAAATTTGAGTATTTTTAATTAAAGTTAAATATTTTTTCATCGATTTTAATTCATTAAAGTTATTTGAATTAATTTGAATAACCACATAATGCCAGTGACTTTTGACAAAATGGTTTTCCATTCATTTCCAACTCAAGCATACTTTCTTTGATAAGTTTTAATCAAAAATTAAAAAAATAATTAGAAAATTGAAAAACTTCAATGAGGAAAAAAGTTGAATAAAAATAAAGATACTGAATAGCAATTAAATACACTTAAAAGATATAATAATAAATTAAATTAAAACCAGAGATATATCCCTCGCAGACGTCAATAGTGATTTTTCAACGTTGCCAGTGGAGGAGGCGGATGAGAAAAGGTCACAAATATATCACCATAACAACCGCTTTATCACTGGATCTCCTTATCAAGAAGGAGCTGTTACAATAGAGGAAGTGATGGAAGGAATGGAAAGAAAAGTGGAAGGAGGAAAGGTTGAAAGAGTGAGAGAAGGAGTAAAGGAAGGAATAAAGAAAGGAATGAAGGAAGGAGTGAAGGAAAGAATGAGGGAAGATGTAGTAGAAGAGATAGAAGTAGCAACGAAAAACAGCGTTCACAAAGGGGGTAGGATGTTGGATGGGAAGGGGGGGAGAGGATCAATCAAGAGAGGCACCAAAAACGTGGCCTTCAAGGAAACCTCTCAAATCTCTCAAGAATCAGCTGGAAGCTTCGAAGGTCAAGTCGAAATGAAAAGTGATAAAGAAAACAATATGAAAGAGGCAGATGGTGTAGTAAAAATGGATGGTTATAGAAGAATTGGTGAAGAAAGAAGGATGGATGAAAAAGAGAAAATGGATGAAGAAAGAAAGACTGTTGCGGGAGATGGTGAACCACAGCTGCTGAAACAGCTTCCAGAGCGTTGTGAGGTGCTGGAAGGAGAATCGTTATGCCTCTGCTGTGCAGCTCTGTCACACAAGGACCTGCAGGTCACTTGGCACCAGGTGAGAAGACAAATCAATGATTTCAAAAATTTTTTTGCTACATTCAGTGACCTTTTTCAAAAAAAGATCTCAAAACTGTTTTTTTGTGAAATTTTACAAAAAATTAAATTTTTATCAAAGAAAAAATATGAAAAATTATAATAGTACTTTTACAATTATAATAAAATATATTGATTATATTTACAATCATAATATTTCATAATCATTATAACATTCTTTATTACCATTAATTATAGTATTTTATAATTATAATATCTTTTATACCATTAATTATAATATAAATATAAGTATAATATAATATACCACTCACCAGGACGGTCTGCAGGTGGGGAACAATGACACCAGGCTGAAGACGGGTAGAAAGGGAGGAGAGTTTAGTCTACAGATTGATCACGTGGCTCTGGAAGACAGAGCTCTGTACGCTTGCGTCATCGCCAACAACCATGGAAAAGTGCACTCAAGCACAGAGGTTTTCGTCAAAAGTGAGTTTTTGCTTGTGATAACATTTTGTGTACAATATTTTGAAGACATTAAAGCATTTTTTCAACTTTTCGAACTTATTCTATTTTTATTCTCATCTATAGTTACTAATATTTATCTTTTTATTCTCCTATTTTTTCTTCTCTAAGATCTCATTCTTTAATTTTGTTGAATTTTGTTGTTCATTTTGCAATTTCGTAATTTTGATTTTCAAGCTTTTAATTCAAAAGTTCATAATATAAATTCTATAATTCCCATTAAGTAATTAAAAATAGTAACAAACGCCCACGTTTCAATGACCAGAAGAGGCCAGCACAGAGGAGAATGTTCTAAGCGAGGAATCTTCAGTGGAGGCTGTTGTAGACATCTGCTGGCAAGAATAATCCAATCTAATCTAATTTAATTCAATCTAATCTAACTTTATCTAATCTCATCTAATCTACTCTTATCCGATCTAATCTAATTTAATCTAATCTAATTTAATATAATCTAATTTAATCTAATATTATACAATCTCATCTAATTTAATCTAATTTAATCTAATCTAATCTAATCTAATCTAATTCAATCTAATCAAACCTTCTCTAATCTGACTAATCTAGTCTAATCTACTCAAATTGGATTTAATCCACTCCAATCTATGAAAACAGCTTATAGCGCTGTTTGCATACTGTTCAAGGGCGCTCAAAGCACAAGATTTCACAAGGACCTCTTGAGATTTTTATGTGGTGGTGTTCCTTTGTGTAGTGAATTTTGACTTGGGAATTAGTCTGACTTAACAGACAAGTTTTCCTTTAAATTAGTCTGACTTAACAGATAAGTTTATCTTTCAATTAGTCTGACTTAACAGACAAGTTTATCTTTCAATTAGTCTGACTTAACAGATAAGTTTGTCTTTCAATTAGTCTGACTTAACAGATAGGTTTGTCTTCCAATAAGTTTGACTTAACAGAAGTTTGTCTTCCAATAAGTTTGACGTAACAGCTAAATTTGTCTTCTGATTAGTTGAACTTAAGATCAATTCGCCATTCAGGTTAATTAGACATCAGATGGATTTAACCTCCAGTCAGTTTGACGTTGTTACGATTTTCAAACCTTTTTTTGTCATCTGTTTGAGAGACTTTGTGAAATGCAATAGGTGGATGGATTGATGGTGAAAAAAGAATAATTTGGGATAACATACCTTTGAATTGATACTATAACTTATTTTAAAAATATTTTTTTGAATAATTTAAAAAAAAAAACTTTTTTTTTAAATAACTTTTAAAATAATAACTTTTAACAAAATATTTTTGAAATTTTTTTTTAAATAATTCAAATAAAATTTTAAAAAGAATTATAAAAATAATTCAAAAATAATTTAAAAATAATTCAAACATGATTTATAAGAATAATTTTTGAAAATAATTGAAAAAACATAATTTTGAAAAGCAAAGATTGGTAATTAATGACCATTGATAGTGGCATTCGTTGTTTTTGTTGTTGTTTTTTTACTTGAATTTTAAGTTTTGCTCTTTTTGCACTTGGTCTACGATAATTTTTTTTAGTTTTTGAAAAAAATCGTTCAAAAAAAGGTTTTTATTTTCTCAATCGTTCGAAAAAAGGTTTTTATTTTTCTCAATCGTTCAAAAAAGATTCTTCAAAGTTTAAAAAAATCTAACGTTTTTTTTAATTATTTTTGAATTCTCAAAGTTGATGATCTAGTACGTGAAAAGGTGTAACTTGAAGTATCATTTGAAAATAATGTTCAAAAGAAAGATATCCAAATAAAAATGATTGAAAAAAAGTTGGAACGTGTAAAAAAACTAAAAAAAACAAAAAGTAAATTAAAAAATCTCCAAAAACAAAACAAAAACATATCAAAAACATGTGAAAAAACTACATGGGTGAAAAAAATATGCAAACACGGAAGAAAACACATAAACAAACGCGCAAACTCACAGAGAAATAAGAAACAACAAAAATTAAACAAATAAGCAAAAAAACAAACGGAAAAGCAAGAAAACTTAAAAACAAAACTGCAAAAAAACAATACAAAAAACAAGCAAAGAACAAACACACAAACAAACAAGTAAAAGAACAAACACATAAACAAACAATCAAAAGAACAAACACAAAAACAAACAAGCAAAAGAACAAACACACAAACAAACAAGCAAAAAAACAAAAACACAAACAAACA
>OX387253.1:3070130-3120130 GCA_947562095.1 Branchellion lobata
GTGTTGCAGCATATAAAAAGATTCATTCAATTCACGTGAGTATATATGTTCATCAACTCCAATAAACTATAATTTGAAAATGGTATACTATTCAAAATTCATTTCTTCATGGAAATCAACACTCTAACCCACTAGAAATCAATAGCACTCACCCCTTCTCGAATCAGCAACGTGAGCCTGTGAGTGGTGAAGAAATTAGAGAAACCTTGAAACATCGGGTTCAGACTAATCATCAAACAACGCTTCACTGCTCATTTATACTCAACCACCAAAACACTCTCCTCACCTCACGTTTGCCAACACATTCAGCCTCGACCCCCATGGGACTTGCCCATAGCAACAGGGTAACCAAGCACAAGAGCTGGAGGCACAAGATCTTATTGGAGAGAACTTTCATTCTGTTGGAGTGATGTGTCGATACTGCTGAAGGCTGCGTGCTTGTCTGCTTGACTCGATCAGGAGACAGAAGTGACTGGTTGTGGCTTGGTTCAGCCTCCTTTTATAACCTTTTTCTCTTATATTATTTCACAGAGAGTATAGAAGATAAAACTTAGCTCGAATCTCCCAAGCAATCAATAACATTTCGGCTTAGTGACACCAATTTCGTTCGAAAGTTTTTCACTCAACGCCCTTTCAACGATTGGTAGCAGAGAAATTATAAATTTTCGAGCAAATGTTCAATGGGCTACAAGGAAGAAAGCATAGACTTAGTTGACAACGATCGATAGCTTACGAAAGTCATTCAAATTGAATTGAATTAGGCATTGCCAACTATTTTTGCCATTTGCTGCATTTGAAGTTCAATTTCTCAAAGTTCACTATTTCATTCTTTTTTTCCATTTTTCGATGATTATATTGTTTCTATCATTATTTCATTGTGTTTGATTTTTTAAAAACTTTTCACTCGCGATTTTTTCATTTCGATTCGTATTCTCATCAAGTTTTTGCTTCAAATGTATATACTCACATCATTAGGATAAAATATTGTTCTGATGACCTCGAAAAAGTCCAGTTCGGAGGTGAGCTGAGTCGTGATACTATAAAAATATCATTTAAAAATAATATCTGGAATCCGGATCATCCGAGACCGCTTCCAACAATTAATCGTAGTCAAAGTTCATTTGTAAAGCCCATCAGTAGAAAAAATACCAATGAAAATAATTTTATTGAAATAAATTTCAACACTATCTTCAATACCAAAAAGCCTGTAATTAGATATAAACCTCCAAGAGTCTACATTCTTAATGCCACTAGCCTCGTCACACCTCATGGCATTGAGAGCCTCAGGTGTGAAGTTTTTCAGTTACGGCCTGACATTGTCATCATCACCGAGTTATGGCTTAAATCAACCGCTCTGATGGAGAGAAGAGGCTTGTGGTCGGTGATAAGCTGAAATCTTTTTCCATACACGTATCGATGGAACTTTTTGCTGCCCACACCCATGCCAGTGCTTCCTTTTCAACCTGCCCGTAATTCTTCTCGGCTGGAGCAAGGGATCTTCCTGAATGGGCAATAGCCTGTCCATTCCCGAAATTGTGCATAATCACTGCTCCTACTCACATTCCGAGGCGTTTGCCACGACCACTGTTGTTTTGTTGGGTCAAAATGATTCGTAAATTTGATTCTATAGTCAGTTTTTGATTTCTTGCAACAGACAATTGATTGTTTTTATGACAATCAGTTATTGTTTTTTTCAATTTCTTTCTCCCTTCATTTAGATTGTTCACCATGTTTTGTGCCATTTCTAGCGTATGTTTAGATTTGTTTCAATAAAGACTATATAGAATCTCTTAGAATAATTTTGAAGGCAAAGAAAGAACAAAAAGAATTAATCAGGTTAAAAACTAGGAAATCCCCCAAAACTTGTGGCTTTTGAACAGTGTTGTTCAGAGCTATAGAAATGATAAGATTAGATAAATATTAAAGTAAACTAATTTATTTTCTTCCAACTGCTGCCAGTTGTTTTTACTTCATTTTAATTCATTAATTTGTTTTATATATCATGAAAATTATAAAAATTATAAAATAGTTATGAAAGTGAGGTTTTGTTTTTTTTTATGTTTATATCATTTGCAGGCTTTGATGATTCGATTTAACAATTGTTTTCAGCCAACCTTCTGAAAAGATAAAAACTAAAAGTTAACAACTTTTAAAAAAGAGGATATTAGGGAGAAACAGGGTTACTGTTTTCATTACCATTGGTTCAGTTTATTATGTTATTGTTAAGAAGATATTTTTGCAAAGTAAGTTTCGGGTGCATGTATATAGCTTCCTCACTACCAATTTGATGTTACTAAACTCATCTGTTAACTAAAACTGTCTTAAGTAAAAAAATTGTGGTTCTGAAGGATGCATTTTCTTGTTTAATTTGATTAAAAATGTTGGTTTTTTCACATTAAGAATAATCATTTATATATTCAAAAACTCACTCACTTTTTGAATTTAAACCCCGAATTTTACATTCCGATTCAATTCATCTTATCAATCATGTTGAAAACTCAAATAAAATTCTGTTAGCAAATAATTTATCAATTCGCAGACGTTGAACATCAAAAATGTTCCAAAAAATAAAGCAAAACACGCCAATAGTGAAACTGTTTCAAAAAACAATCTTCAGCTTTCCACTAAAAACCAATACTGGAAAGCAAACTCCGTGAAGTATCCTTTGGTTTTTTTGACAGGGGGATGCCTTTACTACTACAGTCTCAATAACCATGACAAGAGAGTTTTCAGGCTCTATTTCTCTGGTGTCTCGAGACTTCTAAGGTTGGAAAACCTAGTGGTACTATTTCCTTGAATTTAATGAATATTTAATAATAATCTTCACCGAATATATATTTATTTTTGTTTATAAATCAGAAATTTTGGTTGGATATTCGAAAAAAAAAACTTACTGAAGAAATTTTACTTCAATAAATAAGGTCTGTTTATGTAGGAACACTAATATCATTAGATTACAAGTGGACATTGTGGAAACTTGATGAAGTTGGTGAAATTTTGAAAAATGTTTTAGTTTTTTTTCAAAAGAAATTCATAATTTTATTTCAAAGAAAAATTCTTTTAAAATAAAAACAAAAAATTTTCATATCAAAAGCTAAGAAAAAATACCTTCTAATTTTCTGTGCAAAACAGCATACAGCGGAGTACAAAAAGAAAATAGGGGAAATCCATTTGAGGTGTGCTGAGCGATTGTTGACTGGATGTTTGAGGAACGGGGGTTTGTATGTGAAACTCGGACAGGGTTTGGTCACCATGAACCACCTCCTCCCGAGGGAATATGTCCTGGTGTTACGTGCCCTACAGGACCAGGCCTTGGCACGCGATGAGAAGGAAGTGAGTGGGTTTGAAAGGGGATGGGTGTATTTTGAGGTAAAAAATAATAAATCCAGTTTGTGAAGCGCCAAGCTGAGGAGCTGGAGTGACTATTAGTCGACAGCAAAACTGTTTACAAAACTGACAAAAACATACAATTGCACAGTTTTGCACAACCAATCAAACAACCAATCAACAACCTGCATTATCAACCAATCAAGCAACCAATAAAACAACCACACAATTGACTAACCAGCCACACAAACAACCAATCTAACACAGGTGATACAATTGTTCAAGGAGGACTTTGGGAGGTCTCCATTGGAGCTCTTTGCGACCTTCAACCACCTCCCTTCAGCTGCCGCCTCTCTTGCACAAGTCCACAAGGCCACCACTCATGAGGGGTGTCACGTGGCTGTTAAGGTTACAGAGCTCTAATTCTATAAGGCTTTCGATCAGTTAGTAATCAGTGCTATAGACATATTCAAAATGAACCTAGGGTAGTTCGATATAATGATTAGATTAGATTGGATCTCAATGAAAGATTAGATTAGATAACAATAAACTCTTTTTTAATACTAGATCGTGATTGAAGCTAAGCTTTGATTAGGTTACAATATAAGATTAGATTAGATTAAAAGAATGGAAGATTAGCTTACAATGGAAGATCAGATTTGATTAAGCTGTTAGGCATCCACCACAGGTGCAGTACATAGACCTGCAAGACAGATTTTCAGGAGATTTAAGAACTCTTGCAATGTTGCTCAAGGTGATTGAGTGGATGCACCCAAATTTTGGCTTTGGCTGGGTTTTGCAGGTTTGGCAACATTATATTCGTATTTGTGTTTGTTGGTTTTTTCCATTTTTTTGATTAGTTATCCAGTCATTCACTCACAAACTCACTCATTTATCTACTCACTCACTCATTTATCTATTAACTCACTCACTCATTTACCCACACCTTCTCTCACCCACCCACACCACACCAACCCACCCACACCAACCCACCCACACCAACCCACCCACTCACACCAACCCACCCACTCACACCAACCCACTCACCCACACCAACCCACCCACCCACACCAACCCACCCACACCCACCCACACCACACCAACCCACCCACACCACACCGACCCACCCACACCACACCAACCTACACTTCACCAACCCACCCACCCACATCCACCTCCAGGAGTTGAAAGGAACGCTGATGAAAGAGTTAGACTTTGAGAATGAAGGAAGGAATGGAGAGAGGTGTGCCAGAGACCTTAGCCACCTCCCTTACATTCATGTTCCCAAGGTCTTCTGGTCCCTGAGTAGTAAGGTGATGATGGTGGTGATGATGGTGGTGATGATGGTGGTGATGATGGTGGTGATGATGGTGGTGATGATGGTGGTGATGATGGTGATGAACGTGGTGATGATGGTAGTGGTGAGGGTAGGGGTGATGATGGTGGCGATGGTAGTGGTGATGATTGTGATAGCGGTGAGGGTAGGGGTGATGATGGTGGTGATGGCGGTATTGATGTAATGCAGAATTTGATGCTGAAGGAGTGGAAAGTGGTGGTGGTATTGATGATGGTATTATTCACTATTACCATCAACGCCATCATCACTATAATTTCACATTCACCACCATCACCATAAATCACCATCACGCCACCACAACTCACCACCACACCACCACAAATCACCACCACCCCACACACAGAGGGTGCTGACATGCGAATGGATAGATGGCTGTCCCGTGAACGACCTTTCTAAAATTCACAACATGCGTCTTTCCATTGCTGATGTGGGTGCAACGTGTTCTCATATATATTATTATTATTTTGTTTTTTCAGTTTTTTTCATTAATTTTTTCATTTTTTATTGTTTTTTCACCTTTCAACTAATATATTTCGATTTTTATTTGAAACTTTGGATAACAACAATGACAGAAACAACCAAAAAGTCAAGAATAACAACAAAATCAATGACATCAACAACAACAACATTATTTGGACAAGAGTTGGGACCTTCACGTGGTGTCCAACGAGATGCCAAGTGGCGACATTCGAACCCAACCAACCCATCGACCAAGTTGTGCTATGGAAGGCGCAAACTACAAACTGCCTCCATTCCCACCTCCAATTTTTCAATAGCCGAAGGTGCACATCCCGCCCTGTACCTCCGGTCTCTCCTCTTGAGGGCGGGCGACGTCGAGGTAAATCCCGGGCCAGTGTGCCGGGGATGCACTAAGACAATCAGACGTGACATCACCCCCATCACCTGTTCAAGCTGCAGCCAGCCATACCACAGGACTTGCTCTGGCCTTACTCGAAACAAAAAGAGAACTCAAGGCTTCATCTGCAGGCCCTGCGCTGGACTCGCGACTTCAACCACAACAATCACGCAGGCGATGGGAACAAAGAAACAATGCTGTATTTGCAATACGAAAATGAGACTAAACAGCATTGCCATCAGGTGTCATAGTTGCGGTGGCATCTCCCACAGGAAATGTGCTAATGTCTCCCGCTATGCACCACACGTAAATTGGTGCTGTCACGTCTGTAACCATAACAACTTAACCTCCAACAACACTAATGGCAAACACACAACCAATAATAATATTAATAATAATAATAATAATAATAATAATAATAATAATAATAATAATAATAATAACAATAATAATAATAATCACACATCCAACAAGAAGAAACCATAAAATACAATTTGCCCAGCATGTCGTGGCCGGCTGGCTAACTATAGGGCCTCCAATACTCGGTGCCCCAGTGCCCCGCAGT
This sequence comes from Branchellion lobata, assembly GCA_947562095.1. Classification (NCBI taxonomy): domain Eukaryota; kingdom Metazoa; phylum Annelida; class Clitellata; order Hirudinida; family Piscicolidae; genus Branchellion; species Branchellion lobata. Next base: position 3,076,236 of record OX387253.1, read on the forward strand.
AATCCCCTAAAGACAGCAGTGCATACTTCTACCAATCTCGAGTAGACGTTCCATCTCAATCACGAACGTCTATATCCCACCGGAGAGCTCAACGCACACGAGGGACTTTTCAAAACTCGTTGCCAGTCTACCATCAGATCAGGGTTTGATCTGCGGTGATTTCAATGCACATCATCCCGTCTGGGATGATGTTGCACGGTCCGACGAGCGTGGAACAGCACTGTTCCAATGGGCGGAAGACAACTTCAAGCTGGTCCTCAACGATGGCACTCCCACTCGAGCTTCTCGCAACAACCAAGGTCCAGGCTTCAGCTCCCCGGATATCACCCTGGTAGATGCTGATGCGGCAAATAGTTTTGATTGGTCAGTTTTGAACGAGCTAAACTCTGATCACTTCCCGGTGCTGATAAAGTGGAACCAGGGAGTTGGTTATGAAAACCAAAAGACTAAAACTCGTCCAAACTACCACGTAGCCAACTGGGCCAGATTCCAAGAAATTGTCATGGAGTCCCTCACTGAGCTGGCTGCTGAAGAGGTTCCCTCGAAGAAGCTCTTCATCTTCACAGAAGCTTTGAAGAAAGCAGCCTCAATGACCATACCGCTCAGAGTTCTCAGGACAAATGAAACTCCTTACATGAACGACGAAATCAAGTGTCTCATGAAAGAGCGCAACCGAAAGGCCGACTGTACCACCGTGATCAGGCCAAAGCGAACGCTTTTATACAAGAGTATGCCAACGTTAGTAGCAGGACTAGCGACCGAGTGAGCAGACTGGCAGTCAAGCAACATCGACAGGATATGCAATCTCTGTTGAGATGCCCTAGACGTACCCCAGAACAGGCTTTACACCAGGACGAGATCCAGAGTGCCCTTAAACAGATCAAAGTGGGAAAAGCGGCGGGTCCAGATGAAATAGCACCAGACCTTCTCAAGCACCTTCCAGCCGACATGGAGGTAGAACTACTCAAAATTCTTAACCACAGTTGGCTGGAAGCCTGGTGCCCTCAGTCTTGGCGGGATGCGGTCATCATCCCGTTTCTCAAAAAAGATAAGGACCCACAGTCGGTAGACAGTTAATGGCCCATTGCCCTCACATCAACGATCTGCAAGCTACTTGAAAGAATGATCGTAAACCGTCTTTCATGGTGGCTTGAAGAGCATTCCTTGCTGAGTCCATGGCAAGCCAGGTTCCGGAAGGGTCGAAGCACAGTGGACCAATGCCTCCGCCTATCAGAACACATCTCTGACGTATTCCAGTCGTCGGAGAGGCTACGGACAGGAATGACCCTGTTCGACTCCAGCAAAGCCTATGATAGGGTCTGAGAACAGGTCTGCTGCAAAGATGCACCTTCTAGATATCCCGGCTCGCTTCCTGGTGTGGATCAGTTCGTGGCTGACGAACCGATAAGCCCGCGTCAGGGTCAATGCCAAGGTTGGGCGATCGAGAACTTTCAAGGAAGGTCTCCCACAAGGATCAGTTTTGTCCCCCTTGCTCTTCGTCATATATATTAATGATCTTCTCATACAATTTGAAGACACAACCCTCGTGAGTGCCTATGCCGATGACCTGGCGATTGCATGCAGCGGAAGGAGTAAAATAGATATGACAAAGAAGCTCCAAAAAGAAGTTGACAAGGTGGTGAAGTGGAGTGATGATGCTCGTCTCACACTTAATACAAACAAGTGTGAGGTCTCTTTTTTCAGCCTATGCACAGCTGAAGCGTCATGGCAGCCGCATATTACAATCAGAGGTTTACCCCTTTCCTTCAACGCGGCTCCTACCTTTTTAGGCGTTCAATACGACCGACAGCTCACTTTCAGCGAGCACGCTAAAAAGGTATGCCAGGCTATGACCAAAAGGACAAATATTCTTCGTGCCCTTGGGGGCACAACTTGGGGATGGCGACCAGCAGAGTTGAAAACAATCTACATCGCCATTTAAAGATCTTTGGCCGAATATGGTTCACAGGCCTGGGCTCCCTGGTTATCGAAATCCAACCTAGGGAAGCTCGAAAGTGCCCAGCTGAACGCAGCTAGAGCCATCACTGGTCACCTAAGATCAACCCCTGGAGAATTCGTTCTAAAAGAGGCACATCTCGCCCCACTAGAAGCAAGATACAAGACCCTGTCACTTCTTAAGGCGGATAGTTGGCTACAACAGGCTGACACTGACCCCCGGAGACTGACCTTGGACCGACAAGCTCCTTAAAGACTGGTAAAAAAAGATTGGCGGGGATTGACCACGCCGGTTTTAAGGGAACTTAATTTGTTCTCTCAACACCAAACCGACGAAGCGAGGCTCCAACCCCCTTGGGACCGCCCACCCCCAGCCCCCATCTACATGACACCAGCGAGCAAGTCGATCCCTCAAATCGTCCAACTGGAAAAAGCCCAACGAACCATCGAGGAAGTAGGTCATAGCGACCTCCAGATCTACACTGATGGTTCTACGACAGATGGCACCAGAAACGGTGGAGCTGGCATGATCATAGCCAGAGACAAAAAAGTCTTCCACCGTTGGCACGCACCTACAGGGGTGCGCAGCAGTTCCTACTCGGCGGAAAAAGTAGCTCTAGAAGCTGCTTTGAAGTGGCTAGAGAGTGAAAATGATTGGCACAGGGCGGTCATTGTCTGTGATTGCAAATCCCTAGTTGAAGCCACAGGCAACCCACACCAAATCGACCCGATCATCGTCACTTATCAACGCTCCATCGCCAGAATCACTTGTTACAAAAAAACTACTCATTGTCTGGGCCCCCGGACACTGTAACCTTTGGGGCAATGAGCTGGCGGACTCAGAAGCCAAGCGGGGATCCACTCTACCACAACCGGCCTAGCGGCACTTGGACCAAAAGACCAGGGAAGCGGTGATTCATCGAGAAGACAGACCACTCTCGAGCAGCCAGCACCGCTTCATGGTCTTGTACACAACCAATACCAACCAAATCAAAGAGAACACCCTTAACAAGGCAGTACTGACGGATCTGGTCAGGTTCCGAAGCGGACACCACCCAAGTCTCCGCCGATGGCTGCATCTCAGAGGAAAAGCAGATTCAGACCTCTGTCGACACTGTGAAAAAGAGGTCGAATCAGCCGAACACCTCTGGCTCAATTGCCCAGCTTTCGCAAGGGCCCGCTTCTGCCACAACATCGGGACCTCCTATGATGAACTTGTGCGCCTTCCACAACCAGCTTTAGCGCATCTGAGGACTATCCTCAGGCGCTTAAGATAAACAACAACTACAACTACTACAACAACAGGTGAACAGGAAGTTGATTGAGTGTTTTTGTCACCAACTCTTCCACACCGGCTTTGTGCACGCCGATCCTCATCCTGGAAACGGTGTTGTTATTACTTAATAAAATAATCCTATTACTTTTGTTTATTTTATTCTTCTTTAAATATTTGTTTTTTAATTTTTAAACTCATTAATTATACATTGTTTGGTTGTCTTTCAATTGATTTTTGTTTATTCATTGATTTGAGTTTTTTTTTCCAAGTTTAATGAAAAATAATGGTTTAATTAAGAAGATAATTATAATTGGAAAAATGAAAATATCATAATCAAATAAGTTCAATGAATAATCATAATGATAAATAATCATGATAAATACAATAATAACAATAGTAACAATTTTAATAATGATAATAATAATAATAATAATAAAAGGAATAATGTTATAAAATAACAATAAATGAATAAATAAGAAACAATTGAATCACATTATACATTAATACTGATAATGAATAGAATACTCATGACAAAAGGAATTGTCATAATTTAATTCCACCAAAAGTGCTGGTGAGGGTGGGTGGAGAGGGCAGGAGTGAGTTGGTGTTACTTGATCACGGCCTCTACCAAAGCCTGCCAGTTCGTTGACGTACTAATAATAACAATTATTATTATTATATTAGTTTAAATAATAATAAACGTAGTAGTAGTAATAATAATAATAATAACAATAATAATGAGTGTAGTTTGTTTTAATTTCAAAAAGGCTTTCAATTTTGTATCTCAAATGTATTTTTTATGTTTTTAATTTCTATTTATTTTTATTTGTTAATTCCGTTTTTTATTTTTTATTTTTTTCAACTTTATCTTTATTTCTACATCTATTTCAGTAGTTCTTTTTTTCATTTGTTCGTTACCCCTTATTTTTAAACCCACCACCACAATCGTCAGCACCATGTTTCCACCACTGAAAAGCTTCCCATCACCACCACCACCTTACCGCCGTCACATCACCGCCACCGCCACCACAACGCCACCACCACTACATCCACAACCACAATATCGCCACTACAACCACTATACCACCACATCACCACGCCACCACCATGTGAGCAGACAGAGAAGAGACGTGCCTTGTGCGACTTTTACGTGGCTGTGATGTTGAGGAATGACCAGGACATGCGCCACAACGCCTCATTGTTGGGAGTGCAAGGTGGCCGTTGTCATGTCCACAACAACACCAACAACAACCATCAGTAACAACACCAACAACAACCATCAGTAACAACACTAACAACAACCATTAGTAACAACACTGACAACAACCATCAGTAACAACACCAACAACAACCATCAGTAACAACACCAACAAAAACCATCAGTAACAACACCAACAGCAACCATCTGTAACAACACCAACAATAACCAAAGCCATCACCAGCCACAACATCAACAACCATACCCTAAAACTCCAACAACAACCACAGCTCACAATACTAACAACAACAGCGTACAGAAAATCCTAACCATAACAACAAACACCAACCATTTCTACCACAAACTCAACCACAGACTACACTGTGTTGGCAGAAGTGTTGGTACAACGACCAATCACAGCGGGCCGTTTGTCACTTTCAGGTCACATGACCTCATCAGACTTGCAACACATGCAACGCATGGCCAATCAGCACTTCGATCGCATCATGGAGGTCCTTAAGACCATGCCCTCTTCACTGCTATTGGTCATCAGGTGCCTGAATGATACATGATGAAAAGACTCATTTGTATTTGTACTAATGGTATTGGCCATGAGGTGCTCTCCTCTCTTGTTTCCCACCAATCCCCACTCCCCATTATTCATTTCAACCTCCACCACCCTCTATCCCTTCTTCGCTTTTTCCACCATTTTCTACACCATCCATCCTCCATCCACTTCCAACCTTCATCCATCCATCCATCCATCCATCCTCCATCCACTTCCAACCTTCATCCATCCATCCATCTATCCATCCTCCAACCATCCATCCTCCATCCATCCATTTTTCAAACATCCATCCTCCATCCATCCATTTTTCAACCATATATCCTCCTTCCAACTTCCAACCATTCATCCCTCACCACTCATCCTCCCTCCTCCTCCAGCCTCCAACCACCCCACAGGAACTTGAACACCATTCGAGCCATCAGCACCGACCTCAAACATCCGGTCCACCGCTATCATCTCATGGCCCTCAGGTGAAATAATAAAAACAATGTTTTTATTATTATTATTCATATTATTATTGTTTTTGTAATTAGTTTTATGATGATGATGATTATTATTGTTATTTTTATTCTTATTACTAAAATAATAATTATTTATATTCTTATTATTGTTATTAATATTGTTTTTCTTAATTTGAATTTTTTTTAAATTTTTATTATTATTTAATAATTATTTTTATTGTTGTTATTATTTTTTTATTATTTTTATTATTCTTTATTTTATTATTATTATTTTTATTATTATTATTATTATTATTATTATTATTATTATTATTATTATTATTATTATAGTTTTTTTTTATGATCTGTATTGGCACCATTCAAAGGTTTCGACTAGCTTCAACCCGCCAGTGCAATAGGCGGATCCTGTGTTGACGGGAGGAGGGGGTGGATGGCTGGAGTGGTAAGGACCATCAAATACTGCGTCGCCATTGGCAACTACCGACTGAGAGTGGGGTAAGGAGGGGGTGTGTGGGACTTTTGTTCTTCAAAATGTGGTTGGAGAAGTTGTTTAGCGCTTGTTACATTGTGTTCAAAGCGTTAACTAACATGTTACATCTGTGCAGTGCTATGCAACATCCATGCAAAACCGTACGCTGCCATGCAACACCGCACAACACCATGCATCACCACAGGGTGGACGGTTTGAAGGTGTGGTTGCTGGATACCTTTATCTCTTTATATTTCAAAGTCTCTAGTCGCTTCTCTACTACGCCATCTGTCGAACAAGTCAACAAACTAATCGCCACACAACAAGAACGTTTGTTTGATTTTTTTAATTTGAATTTTTTGTTATATTTTGTCTGTTCATATTAGTTTGTCTGTTTTTATTTGTTTTTCCTTCTTTCTTCCTTCTCGTTTTTCTTTTTCTTTTTTTTTCCGTTCAATTTTTGCTGTTTTATTTATTCATTTTCCACTCATTACATTCAATTATTAATTCAGTTTTCAATAGAATTCAAATATTTCCACTTTAGGAAATTAATTTATTTCATGTTTATCTCGCTCAACTTCCACCCACCTAATTAAAACTTCTAATAATGCTGAAGGATGCATTACAAATGTCTTTATTAGATTAGATTTCTTATTATTTTTTGCAGGTATGATGGAGTTATAAACAAAAGATATTAACATAATTTTTTTTAATTTTTATAATAATTTAAAAAAATAAATTTTCGATGTCTTTTTGTCATAGATATATGAAAACAATTTCAAATAAACACTGGTCATTGTTAAAGTTTTTAAAACTTTCAATCCGGTTTATTGAAATTAAAGTGTTGTTAAAGAAGCCAAGATGATGTAGAATAAGTTATTTAGGTCTTGGAAATCAACTTCAAAACGCTAAAAAACATAAAAGTTAAAAACTCCGTTTCTGAAACTGTATTAATAAAGCTTGAAACTTCAAGCATTTGCTTTATGTTTATATAGTGGGGGAAAATTCCGAGGATAAGAATAACGTCTCTGTGTCCAAAATATACATAAGAATTCGTAATAGCATTAGGTTTAGTAGCTCAAAAATTACTCACCATCCTTTTGCTACGTTGTCACAACGTCACGAGAGACTTGTATGGTAGGGGATAGGAACTAGCAAGGCGTACTTTCCCTTTGTATACCACTTTCAAAAAATTCCAAAAGACCCCGTTGAAAAAAAGTCACTAACAAATTATAAGTATGAAAAATATTACACTAAAATTTGATATTGTTCAATTAACAAAATACTTTGTTTAATTTGGAAAAAAATTACTTTTTCAAAGTTTAAAAGTTTGCTTATCGAAAAATGTTTAATTTCGAGTATTAAATTTTCACTAAAGGATTTGGTCAAAGGCATTCAATGCAGGTTGTGCATCATATTGTAACTGTAATTAAAAACTACTTTGAAGATTCTCCTCCAATCAGTTCTCATCTTTTCAAGATTAACTATTTCTAAAGACATTTTTTTACTTTTCAGTTGAAACTCATTTATTTAGATGCTATTTAGTTTTTTCAAAACTTTTTTTTCCAACATCGATTTAAAAGCATTTTGTTTTTGACACATAAGTTATAAAACTTCTTCCCGCAATATGAAATGTTAAAACAACCCTTGATATGTTTGCACCAGTCAGCAATGTTCTCGTGAGTTTCATGAAAAAACGAAACAATTTTTTCACAATAAATAATTTAAAATGTATTACCCTAAATAATATTTTAAAAAGATCTTTAAAGATTAACTTTTTCTAAAGATAATTTTTCACTTTTTGGTTGAAACCCCTTAACATCACCTCTCTACCGAATACATCATATTGATTACACATCCGCTACCTCATCCTCCACACCCCGTTCCACCACCTCTTTTTGCATCCCCCGTTCCTCCACTCCATCCATCGCTCCATCCTCCAAACCATTCCTCACTCTACCCCTTCCTCCAACTAGAATCGATTCATAATTTGTATTCACATCAAATAAATATTGAGGTATGTATCATAAAATCAACCAAAACTGTGATGTTACAAAGAATCTGAAAAAATCAAAAGAAAATTGTCTATGAAATCAAATGAATGAGCTCTTAAAGTTGAGAATTGGTTCATAACTTGAAAGCACATAAAACAACTATTAGGAAAAGTTTCTTTCAAGTTGTTTTTTCTTTTCATTTTTCTTTTCAGGTATTTTTTATATTCACAAGAAGGTCTTTCTGGATTCCATAATTCCTTGCAGTGCTTTCCATCATTCGCTCACTTTCCTGTTTAGTAAATTGACAAACGCTATTTATGTGGCCGTTGGTTGGCGATTTCGCTACATGCCTGTATTTCAAACGAGATAAATGCGGTTTCGGTCGTTTTCATGAAATCTTTTCAAAAACTTCGTACCAGCAAAACATATAAATTTTGATAACACTAACTATTTCATAACTTATAGTCAATGAATCAATAAAAAAGTTTAATAAATAATTAAACTAACGAACTGCAACTGTGATACACGCTTTCGCACAATCGAAAAGTTAATGAAACTGTTTGAAAATTCGTTTTTAGCGAAAGAAAGATCAAACACACAAGATCCCATCAATTTGGTCTTTTAACCTTGTTTCCGAATAACCAATACAATTGTTTTTGTTCGACCGTTTCAATGTGTTTTATTCAACAAAACCGAGGCGCATGTCTGCCTGAACAACAGGAACACTTTCAGACCGCACCAAACCACTCGATGATTTGTTTCCACTTTTTCAAGCACCTCTCACTTCTTCAATGAACTCACCAAACTTCAAACAACACAACAACTAAAATGCTTTAAAGTTTATTGAGAAATAACTGATATAATAATTGAGTTAATAAAGTCCAATTTAGTCATGAAGTCTTCAACTCCTGTCAACCAGTTTTCTTTTTTCTGATGTTCTCAGCTACTTTATGTAGCCCTAGTAGAGCTAAATCTTTGCTGGATTGTTTGATCCCTTCAAAGAATTGTTGAATTATTGGTGTGTTGCAGCATATAAAAAGTTTTCTTCAATTCACGTGAGTATATATGTTCATCAACTCCAATAAACTATAATTTGAAAATGGTATACTATTCAAAATTCAGTTCCTCATGGGAATCAACACTCTAACCCACTAGAATTCAATAGCACTCACCCCTTCTCGAATCAGCAACGTGAGCCTGTGATTGGTGAAGAAATTAGAGAAACCTTGAAACATCGGGTTCAGACTAATCATCAAACAACGCTTCACTGCTCATACATACTCAACCACCAAAACACTCTCCTCACCTCACGTTTGCCAACACCTTCAGCCTCGACCCCCATGGGACTTGCCCATAGCAACAGGGTAACCAAGCACAAGAGCTGGAGGCACAAGATCTTATTGGAGAGAACTTTCATTCTGTTGGAGTGATGTGTCGATACTGCTGAAGGTCTGCGTGCTTGTCTGCTTGACTCGATCAGGAGACAGAAGTGACTGGTTGTGGCTTGGTTCAGCCTCCTTTTATAACCTTTTTCTCTTATATTATTTCACAGAGAGTATAGAAGATAAAACTTAGCTCGAATCTCCCAAGCAATCAATAACATTTCGGCTTAGTGACACCAATTTCGTTCGAAAGTTTTTCACTCAACGCCCTTTCAACGATTGGTAGCAGAGAAATTATAAATTTTTGAGCAAATGTTCAATGGGCTACGAGGAAGAAAGCATAGACTTAGTTGACAACGATCGATAGCTTACGAAAGTCATTCAAATTGAATTAGGCATTGCCAACTTGATGATTATTGCAATTGAGTTTTAATTTCTCAAATTTCACTATTTCAATTTTATTTTTCTTATTTTTCGACAATCATATTTTAAAAAATATATTTTATTGTGTTTGAAATTTTAAAAACTTTTTCACTCGCGATTTGTTCATTTTGATTCGTATTCTCATCAAGTTTTTGCTTCAAATGTATATATTCACATCAATAGGATTAAATATTGTTCTGATGATTTCGAAAAAGTCCAATTAGGAGGTGAGCTGAGTCGTGATACTATAAAAATATCATTTAAAAATAATATCTGGAATCCGGATCATCCGAGGCCGCTTCCAACAATTAATCGTAGTCAAAGTTCATTTGTAAAGCCCATCAGTAGAAAAAATATCAATGAAAATAATTTTATTGAAATGAATTTCAACACTATCTCCAATACCAAAAAGCCTGTAATTAAGTATAAACCTCCAATAGTCTACATTCTTAATGCCACTAGCCTCGTCACACCTGATGGCATTGAGAGCCTCAGGTGTGATGATTTTCAATTACGGCTTGACATCGTCATCATCACCGAGTCATGGCTAAAATCACGAGGCGTTTGCCGCGAGCACTGCTTTTTTTGTTCGGTCAAAATGATTCATAAATTTGATTCTATAGTCAGTTTTAGTTCCTGCAACGGACACTTGATAGTTTTTTTAATTTTCAGTTACTGTTGTTTTCAATTATTTTATTTCTTCATTCAAATTGTTCACCATGTTTTGTGCCATCTCTAGCGTATGTTTAGATTTGTTTCAATAAAGACTATATAAAATCTCCTAGAATAATTTGAAGGCAGATAAAGAACAAAAAGAATTAATCGGGGATAAAAATATAATGTACTCTTTATTGATATCAAATTTAACTAATTTCCTTTCGTCAAATTTCTGCTAGTTGTTTTTACTTCTTTTTAATTCATCAATTAATCTTTCTATGGAGCTTTCTTCCCCAATTCTCACCTCTAATAATTCTCTACTTTATTTCGTGAGGCCCTCCAAACTTTATTTTCCTTTTATGTTACTGGAAAGCAAACTCCGTGAAGTATCCTTTGGTTTTCTTGACAGGGGGATGCCTTTACTACTACAGTCTCAATAACCATGACAGGAGCGTTTTCAGGCTCTATTTCTCTGGTGTCTCAAGACTTCTAAGGTTGGAAAACCTAGTGGTACTATTTCCTTGAATTTAATGAATATTTAATAATACTCTTCACCGAATATATATTTATTTTTGTTTATAAATCAGAAATTTTGGTTGGATATTCGAAAAAAAAAACTTACTGAAGAAATTTTACTTCAATAAATAAGGTCTGTTTATGTAGGAACACTAATATCATTAGATTACAAGTGGACATTGTGGAAACTTGATGAAGTTGGTGAATTTTTGAAAAATGTTTTAGTTTTTTTTCAAAAGAAATTCATAATTTTATTTCAAAGAAAAATTCCATTAAAATAAAAAACAAATAAAATTTTCATATCAAAAGCTAAGAAAAAATACCTTCTATTTTTCTGTGCAAAACAGCATACAGCGGAGTACAAAAAGAAAATAGGGGAAATCCATTTGAGGTGTGCTGAGCGATTGTTGACTGGATGTTTGAGGAACGGGGGTTTGTATGTGAAACTCGGACAGGGTTTGGTCACCATGAACCACCTCCTCCCGAGGGAATATGTCCTGGTGTTATGCGCCCTACAGGACCAGGCCTTGGCATGGGATAAGAAGGAAGTGAGTGGGTTTGAAAGGGGATGGGTGTATTTTGAGGTAAAAAATAATAAATCCAGTTTGTGAAGCGCCAAGCTGAGGAGCTGAAGTGACTATTAGTCAACAGCAAAACTGTTTACAAAACTGACAAAAACATACAATTGCACAGTTTTGCACAACCAATCAAACAACCACACAACCAATCAACAACCTGCATTATCAACCAATCAAACAAACACACAATTGACTAACCAGCCACACAAACAACCAATCTAACACAGGTGATACAATTGTTCAAGGAGGACTTTGGGAGGTCTCCATTGGAGCTCTTTGCGACCTTCAACCACCTCCCTTCAGCTGCCGCCTTTCTTGCACAAGTCCACAAGGCCACCACTCATGAGGGGTGTCACGTGGCTGTTAAGGTTACAGAGCTCTGATTCTATAAGGCTTTCGATCAGTTAGTAATCAGTGCTATAGACATATTAAAATGAACCTAGGGTAGTTCGATATAATGATTAGATTAGATTGGATCTCAATGAAAGATTAGATTGGATAACAATAAACTCTTTTTTAATACTAGATCGTGATTGAAGCTAAGCTTTGATTAGGTTACAATATAAGATTAGATTAGATTAAAAGAATGGAAGATTAGCTTACAATGGAAGATCAGATTTGATTAAGCTGTTAGGCATCCACCACAGGTGCAGTACATAGACCTGCAAGACAGATTTTCAGGAGATTTAAGAACTCTTGCAATGTTGCTCAAGGTGATTGAGTGGATGCACCCAAATTTTGGCTTTGGCTGGGTTTTGCAGGTTTGGCAACATTATATTCGTATTTGTGTTTGTTGGTTTTTTCAATTTTTTTGATTAGTTATCCAGTCATTCACTCACAAATCCACTCATTTATCTACTCACTCACTCACTCACTCATTTATCTACTCACTCACTCATTTATCTACTCACTCACTCATTTATCTACTCACTCACTCATTTATCTATTCACTCACTAACTCACTCATATATCTACTCAATCTTTTAATTATTCACTCACTAACTCACTCATATATCTACTCAATCTTTTAATTATTCACTCACTCACTCACTCATTTACCCACACCTTCTCACTCATTCACACCTCACCAACCCACCCACACCACACCAACCCACCCACACCACACCAACCCACCCACACCACACCAACCCACCCACACCACACCAACCCACCCACACCTCACCAACCCACCCACACCACACCAACCCACCCACACCACACCAACCCACCCACACCACACCAACCCACCCACACCACACCAACTCACCCACACCACACCAACTCACTCATCCATACCAACCCACCCACCCACATCAATCCACCCACCCCCATCAATCCACCCACCCACACCAATCCACTCACCCACCCACACCAACCCACCCACCTGTACCAACCCACCCCCCCACACCAACAACAACCCACACCAACAACAACCCACACCAACCCACCCACCCAGACCAACTCACCCACCCACACCAAATCACACGCCCAAACCAATCCACCCACTCACTCACACCAACCCAACCACTCACTCACACCAACCCAACAACCCACCCACACCACACCAACCAACACCACACCAACCCAGCCACACCACACCAACCCACCCACACCCACCCACACCACACCAACCCACCCACACTACACCGACCCACCCACACCACACCAACCTACACTTCACCAACCCACCCACCCACCCACCCACATCCACCTCCAGGAGTTGAAAGGAACGCTGATGAAAGAGTTGGACTTTGAGAATGAAGGAAGGAATGGAGAGAGGTGTGCCAGAGACCTTAGCCACCTCCCTTACATTCATGTTCCCAAGGTCTTCTGGTCCCTGAGTAGTAAGGTGATGATGGTGGTGATGATGGTGGTGATGATGGTGATGAACGTGGTGATGATGGTAGTGGTGAGGGTAGGGGTGATGATGGTGGCGATGGTAGTGGTGATGATTGTGATAGTGGTGAGGGTAGGGGTGATGATGGTGGTGATGGCGGTGTGACCTCCAGATCTACACTGATGGTTCCACGACAGATGGCACCAGAAACGGTGGAGCTGGCATGATCATAGCCAGAGACAAAAAAGTCTTCCACTGTTGGCACGCACCTACAGGGGTGCGCAGTAGTGCCTACTCGGCGGAAAGCTGAAGCTGCTTTGAAGTGGCTAGAGAATGAAAATAATTGGAACAGGGGAGTCATTGTGATCGCAAATCTCTAGTTGAAGCCACAGGCAACCCACACAATGCCGACCCGATCATTGTCACTCTTCAACGGTCCATTGCCAGAATCATTTGCTCCAAAAAGCTACTCGTCGTCTGGGTCTCCGGACACTGTAACCTTTGGGGCGATGAACTGGCGGACTCAAAAGCCAAGCGGGGATCCACTCTACCGCAACCTGCCGAGCGGCACTTGAACCAAAAGACCAGGAAAACGGTGATCCATCGGGAAGACCATTTCTACCACAACAACAACCACAGACCACAACGTGTTGCCACAAGTGCTGGTACAACGACCAATCACAGCGGGCCGTTTGTCACATTCAGATCACATGACCTGCTATTGGTCATCAGCCTCCTGAGTGATACATGATAAAAAGACTCATTTGTATTTGTACTAATGGTATTGGCCATGAGGTGCTCTCCTCTCTTGTTTCCCACCAATCCCCACTCCCCATTATTCATTTCAACCTCCACCACCCTCCATCCCTTCTTCGCTTTTTCCACCATCTTCTACACCATCCATCTTCTATCCACTTGCAACCTCTATCCATCCATCCATCCATCCATCCTCAAACCACTCATCCTCCATCCATCCATCCTCCAACCATCCATCCATCCATCCATCCTCAAACCACACATCCTCCATCCATCCATCCTCAAACCATCCATCCTCCAACCATCCATCCTCCATCCATCCATTTTTCAAACATCTATCCTCCATCCATCCATTCTTCAACCACCTATCCTCCTTCCAACTTCCAACCATTCATCCCTCACCACTCATCCTCCTTCCTCCTCCAGCCTCCAACCACCCCACAGGAACTTGAACACCATTCGAGCCATCAGCACCGACCTCAAACATCCGGCCACCGCTATCATCTCGTGGCCCTCAAGTGAAATAATAAAAACAATGTTTTTGTTATGATTATTCATATTATCATTGTTTTTATCATTAGTTTAATAATGATGATTATTATTATTGTTATTTTTATTATTATTACTATAATAATAATGATTATTATTCTTATTATTGTTATTATTTTTTTTATAATTCTTTTATTATTTTTTTTTTTTAATTTTTGTTGTTTTCTCATTATTATTATTATTTTTTTTGTTATTAATATTTTTTAAATATTTTTATTACTATAGTGCTTTTGAATGCTCTGCATTGGCGCCATTTTTTATTTTATTAATATTATTATTTTATTATTATTGTTTATTTTTATTTTTTAATTTTTTAATGATAATAATAATTATTATATTTATTATTATAGTGCTTTTGAATGATCTGTATTGTGTTCAAGGCGTTAACTAACATGTTACATCTGTGCAGTGCTATGCAACATCCATGCAAAATCACGCAACACCATGCAAATCCGTACGCTACCATGCAACACCGCACAACACCATGCATCACCACAGGGTGGACGGTTTGAAGGTGTGGTTGCTGGATACCTTAATCTCTATATTTCAAAGTCTCTAGTCGCTTCTCTACTACGCCATCTTTCGAACAAGTCAACAAACTAATCGCCACACAAAAAAAACGTCTGTTTGATTTTTTTAAAAGTTGAATTTTTTGTTATATTTCGTCTGTTCATATTAGTTTGTCTGTTTTTATTCGTTTTTCCTTCTTTCTTCCTTCCTGTTTTTCTTTTTCTTTTTTTAGTTCAATTTTGCTGTTTTATTTATTCATTTTCCACTCATTGTATTCAATTATTAATTCAGTTTTCAACTGTGATACACGCTTTCGCACAATCGAAAAGTTAATGAAACTGTTTGGAAATTCGTTTTTAGCGAAAGAAAGATCAAACACACAAGATCCCATCAATTTGGTCTTTTCACTTTGTTTTTCGAATAACCAATACAATTGTTTTTGTTCGACCGTTTCAATGTGTTTTATTCAACAAAACCGAGGCGCAAGTCTGCCTGAACAACAGGAACACTTTCAGACCGCACCAAACCAATCGATGATTTGTTTCCACTTTTTCAGGCACCTCTCACTTCTTCAATGAACTCACCAAACTTCAAACAACACAACCACTGAAATGCTTTAAAGTTTATTGAGAAAAAACTGATATAATAATTGAGTTAATAAAGTCCAATTTAGTCATGAAGTCTTCAACTCCTGTCAACCAAATTTCTTTCTTTGGATTTTATCAAATGTCGTAATCCCTGTTCCAGCAAACCCTCTGAAAGTTTGTCCAATCCCTTCAAAGAATTGTTGAATTATTGGTGTGTTGCAGCATATGAAAAAGTTTTCTTCAATTCACGTGAGTATATATGTTCATCAACTCCAATAAACTATAATTTGAAAATGGTATACTATTCAAAATTCATTTCCTCATGGGAATCAACACTCTAATCCACTAGAATTCAATAGCACTCACCCCTTTTAGAATCAGCAACGTGAGCCTGTGAGTGGTGAAGAAATTAGAGAAACCTTGAAACATCGGGTTCAGACTAATCATCAAACAACGCTTCACTGCTCATACATACTCAACCACCAAAACACTCTCCTCACCTCACGTTTGCCAACACCTTCAGCCTCGACCCCCATGGGACTTGCCCATAGCAACAGGGTAACCAAGCACAAGAGCTGGAAGCACAAGATCTTATTGGAGAGAACTTTCATTCTGTTGGAGTGATGTGTCGATACTGCTGAAGGTCTGCGTGCTTGTCTGCTTGACTCGATCAGGAGACAGAAGTGACTGGTTGTGGCTTGGTTCAGCCTCCTTTTATAACCTTTTTCTTTTATATTACTTCACAGAGAGTATAGAAGATAAAACTTAGCTCGAATCTCCCAAGCAATCAATAACATTTCGGCTTAGTGACACCAATTTCGTTCGAAAGTTTTTCACTCAACGCCCTTTCAACGATTGGTAGCAGAGAAATTATAAATTTTCGAGCAAATGTTCAATAGGCTACGAGGAAGAAAGCATAGACTTAGTTGACAACGATCGATAGCTTACGAAAGTCATTCAAATTGAATTAGGCATTGCCAACTTGATGATTATTGCAATTGAGTTTTAATTTCTCAAATTTCACTATTTCAATTTTATTTTTCTTATTTTTTGACAATCATTTTTTTTAAATTTATTTCATTGTGTTTGAAATTTTAAAAACTTTTTCACTCGCGATTTGTTCATTTTGATTCGTATTCTTATCAAGTTTTTGCTTCAAATGTATATATTCACATCAATAGGATTAAATATTGTTCTGATGATTTCGAAAAAGTCCAATTAGGAGGTGAACTGAGTCGTGATACTATAAAAATATCATTTAAAAATAATATCTGGAATCCGGATCATCCGAGGCAGCTTCCAGCAATTAATCGTAGTCAGAATTTATTTGTAAAGCCCATCATTAAAAAAAATATCAATGAAAATAGTTTTATTGAAATAAATTTCAACACTATCTTCAATACCAAAAAGCCTGTAATTAAGTATAAACCTCCAATAGTCTACATTCTTAATGCCACTGGCCTCGTCACACCTCATGGCATTGAGAGCCTCAGGTGTGATGTTTTTCAATGACGTCCTGACATCGTCATCATCACTGAGTCATGGCTTAAATCACACCGCTCTGATGGAGAGAAGAGGTTTGCGGTCGGTGATAAGCTGAAATCTTTTTCCATTCACGTCCGAGGCGTTTGCCGCGAGCACTGTTTTTTTTTGGGTCAAAATGATTCATAAATTTGATTCTATAGTCAGTTTTAGTTCCTGCAACAGACACTTGATAGTTTTTTTAACATTCAGTTAATGTTTTTTTCAATTATTTTATTTCTTCATTCAAATTGTTCACCATGTTTTGTGCCATCTCTAGCGTATGTTTAGATTTGTTTCAATAAAGACTATATAGAATCTCCTAGAATAATTTTGAAGGCAGATAAAGAACAAAAAGAATTAATCAGGTTAAAAATAGAATGTACTCTTTATTGATATCAAATTTAACTAATTTCTTTTCGTCAAATTGCTGCTAGTTGTTTTAACTTCACTCCGATTAATTCTTTTTGTTCTTTATCTGGCTTCAAAATTATTCTAGGAGATTCTATATAGTCTTTATTGAAACAAATCTAAACATACGCTAGAAATGGCACAAAACATGGGGAACAATTTGAATGAAGAAATAAAATAATTGAAAACAACAGTAACTGAATGTTAAAAAAACTATCAAGTGTCCGTTGCAGGAACTAAAACTGACTATAGAATCAAATTTATGAATCATTTTGACCGAACAAAAAAAACAGTGCTCGCGGCAAACGCCTCGGACGTGAATGGAAGAACATTTCAGCTTATCACCGACCACAAACCTCTTCTCTCCATCAGAACGGTGTGATTTAAGCCATGACTCGGTGATGATGACGATGTCAGGCTGTCATTGAAAAACATCACACCTGAGGCTCTCAATGCCATGAGGTGTGACGAGGCTAGTGGCATTAAGAATGTAGACTATTGGAGATTTATACTTAATTACAGGCTTTTTGGTATTGAAGATAGTGTTGAAATTTATTTCAATAAAATTATTTTCATTGATATTTTTTTACTGATGGGCTTTACAAATGAACTTTGACTACGATTAATTGTTGGAAGCGGCCTCGGATGATCCGGATTCCAGATATTATTTTTAAATAATATTTTTATAGTATCACGACTCAGCTCACCTCCTAATTGGACTTTTTCGAAATCATCAGAACAATATTTAATCCTATTGATGTGAATATATACATTTGAAGCAAAAACTTGATGAGAATACGAATCAAAATGAACAAATCGCGAGATCAAAAGTTTTTAAAAAATCAAACACAATGAAATAAGGATAGAAACATTATAATCATCGAAAAATTGAAGAAAAGAATGAAATAGTGAATTTTGAGAAATTGAACTTCAAATGCAGCAAATGGCAAAAATAGTTGGCAATGCCTAATTCAATTCAATTTGAATGACTTTCGTAAGCTATCGATCGTTGTCAACTAAGTCTATGCTTTCTTCCTCGTAGCCCATTGAACATTTGCTCGAAAATTTACAATTTCTCTGCTACCAATCGTTGAAAGGGCGTTGAGTGAAAAACTTTCGAACGAAATTGGTGTCACTAAGCCGAAATGTTATTGATTGCTTGGGAGATTCGAGCTAAGTTTTATCTTCTATACTCTCTGTGAAATAATATAAGAGAAAAAGGTTATAAAAGGAGGCTGAACCAAGCCACAACCAGTCACTTCTGTCTCCTGATCGAGTAAAGCAGACAAGCACGCAGACCTTCAGCAGTATCGACACATCACTCCAACAGAATGAAAGTTCTCTCCAATAAGATCTTGTGCCTCCAGCTCTTGTGCTTGGTTACCCTGTTGCTATGGGCAAGTCCCATGGGGGTCGAGGCTGAAGGTGTTGGCAAACGTGAGGTGAGGAGAGTGTTTTGGTGGTTGAGTATGTATGAGCAGTGAAGCGTTGTTTGATGATTAGTCTGAACCCGATGTTTCAAGGTTTCTCTAATTTCTTCACCACTCACAGGCTCAAGTTGCTGATTCGAGAAGGGGTGAGTGCTATTGATTTCTAGTGGGTTAGAGTGTTGATTTCCATGAGGAAATGAATTTTGAATAGTATACCATTTTCAAATTATAGTTTATTGGAGTTGATGAACATATATACTCACGTGAATTGAATGAAACTTTTTATATGCTGCAACACACCAATAATTCAACAATTTTTTGAAGGGATCAAACAATCCATCAAAGATTTAGCTGCAATAGCGATCGAAAAATTAAGTGATAAGCTTGGGAAAAAGTAAACTGGTTGACAGGAGTGGAAGACTTCATGACTAAATTGGACTTTATTAACTCAATTATTATATCAGTTATTTCTCAATAAACTTTAAAGCATTTTAGTTATTGTGTTGTTCGAAGTTTGGTGAGTTCATTGAAGAAGTGAGAGGTGCCTGTAAAGGTGGAAACAAATCATCGATTGGTTTGGTGCGGTCTGAAAGTGTTCCTGTTGTTCAGGCAGACATGCGCCTCGGTTTTGTTGAATAAAACACATTGAAACGGTCGAACAAAAACAATTGTATTGGTTATTCGAAAAACAAAGTGAAAAGACCAAATTAATGGGATCTTGTGTGTTTGATCTTTCTTTCGCTAAAAACGAATTTCCAAACAGTTTCATTAACTTTTCGATTGTGCGAAAGCGTGTATCACAGTTGAAAACTGAATTAATAATTGAATATAATGAGTGGAAAATGAATAAATAAAACAGCAAAAATTGAACTAAAAAAAGAAAAAGAAAAACAGGAAGGAAGAAAGAAGGAAAAACGAATAAAAACAGACAAACTAATATGAACAGACGAAATATAACAAAAAATTCAACTTTTAAAAAAATCAAACAGACGTTTTTTTTGTGTGGCGATTAGTTTGTTGACTTGTTCGGAAGATGGCGTATTAGAGAAGCGACTAGAGACTTTGAAATATAAAGAGATAAAGGTATCCAGCAACCACACCTTCAAACCGTCCCCTTGCGGTGATGCATGGTGTTGTGCGGTGTTGCATGGCAGCGTACGGATTTGCATGGTGTTGCATAGCACTGCACAGATGTAACATGTTAGTTAACACCTTGAACACAATGCAGATCATTCAAAAGCACTATAATAATAAAAATAATAATTATTATTATTATTAAAAAATTTTAAAAATAAAACAAACAATAATAATAAAATAATAATATTAATAAAATAAAAAATGGCGCCAATGCAGAGAATTCAAAAGCACTATAGTAATAAAAATATTTAAAAAATAATAATAACAAAAATAAATAATAATAATGAGAAAACAACAACAAAATTTTTTTAAAAAAATAATAAAAGAATTATAAAAAAAATAATAACAATAATAAGAAAAATAATCATTATTATTATAGTAATAATAATAAAAATAACAATAATAATAATCATCATCATAAAACTAATGATAAAAACAATGATAATATGAATAATAATAACAAAAACATTGTTTTTATTATTTCACTTGAAGGCCACGAGATGATAGCGGTGGACCGGATGTTTGAGGTCGGTGCTGATGGCTCGAATGGTGTTCAAGTTCCTGTGGGGTGGTTGGAGGCTGGAGGAGGAAGGAGGATGAGTGGTGAGGGATGAATGGTTGGAAGTTGGAAGGAGGATAGGTGGTTGAAGAATGGATGGATGGAGGATGGATGGTTGGAGGATGGATGGATGGAGGATGAGTGGTTTGAGGATGGATGGATGGATGGATGGATGGATAGAGGTTGCAAGTGGATAGAGGATGGATGGTGTAGAAGATGGTGGAAAAAGCGAAGAAGGGATGGAGGGTGGTGGAGGTTGAAATGAATAATGGGGAGTGGGGATTGGTGGGAAACAAGAGAGGAGAGCACCTCATGGCCAATACCATTAGTACAAATACAAATGAGTCTTTTCATCATGTATCATTCAGGAGGCTGATGACCAATAGCAGGTCATGTGATCTGAATGTGACAAACGGCCCGCTGTGATTGGTCGTTGTACCAACACTTGTGGCAACACGTTGTGGTCTGTGGTTGTTGTTGTGGTAGAAATGGTCTTCCCGATGGATCACCGTTTTCCTGGTCTTTTGGTTCAAGTGCCGCTCGGCAGGTTGCGGTAGAGTGGATCCCCGCTTGGCTTTTGAGTCCGCCAGTTCATCGCCCCAAAGGTTACAGTGTCCAGGGACCCAGACGACGATTAGCTTTTTGGAGCAAATGATTCTGGCAATGGACCGTTGAAGAGTGACAATGATCGGGTCGGCATTGTGTGGGTTGCCTGTGGCTTCAACTAGAGATTTGCGATCACAGACAATGACTCCCCTGTTCCAATTATTTTCATTCTCTAGCCACTTCAAAGCAGCTTCAGCTTTCCGCCGAGTAGGCACTACTGCGCACCCCTGTAGGTGCGTGCCAACGGTGGAAGACTTTTTTGTCTCTGGCTATGATCATGCCAGCTCCACCGTTTCTGGTGCCATCTGTCGTGGAACCATCAGTGTAGATCTGGAGGTCACTATGACCTACTTCCTCGATGGTTCGTTGGGCCTTTTCGAGTTGGACGATTTGATGTTGTTGATGTTGTTGTTGTTGATGTCATTGATTTTGTTGTTACTCTTGACTTTTTGGTTGTTTCTGTCATTGTCGTTATCCAAAGTTTCAAATAAAAATCGAAATATATTAGTTGAAAGGTGAAAAAACAATAAAAAACGAAAAAACTAATGAAAAAAACTGAAAAAACAAAATAATAATATATATGAGAACACGTTGCACCCACATCAGCAATGGAAAGACGCATGTTGTGAATTTTAGAAAGGTCGTTCACGGGACAGCCATCTATCCATTCGCATGTCAGCACCCTCTGTGTGTGGGGTGGTGGTGATTTGTGGTGGTGAGTTGTGGTGAGTTGTGGTGGCGTGATGGTGATTTATGGTGATGGTGGTGAATGTGAAATTATAGTGATGATGGCGTTGATGGTAATAGTGAATAATACCATCATCAATACCACCACCACCTCCCACTCCTTCAGCATCAAATTCTACATTACATCAATACCGCCATCACCACCATCATCACCCCTACCCTCACCTCTATCACAATCATTACCACTACCATCGCCACCATCATCACCCCTACCCTCACCACTACCATCATCACCACGTTCATCACCATCATTATCACAATCATCACCACTACCATCGCCACCATCATCACCCCTACCCTCACCACTATCACAATCATCACCACTACCATCATCACCACCATCATCATCATCATCATCAGCATCATCATCATCATCATCATCATCATCATCATCATCATCATCATCACCACCATCATCATCATCATCATCAGCATCATCATCATCATCATCATCATCATCATCATCATCATCATCATCATCATCATCATCATCATCACCATCATCACAACCATCATCACCTTACTACTCAGAGACCAGAAGACCTTGAGAACATGAATTTAAGGGAGGTGGCTGAGGTCTCTGGCACACCTCTCTCCATTCCTTCCTTCATTCTCAAAGTCCAACTCTTTCATCAGTGTCCCCTTCAACTCCTGGAGGTGGATGTGGGTGGGTGGATTGGTGGATTGGTGAGGTGTGAGTTGGTGTGGTGTGGGTGGGTCGGTGTGGTGTGGGTGGGTCGGTGTGGTGTGGGTGGGTCGGTGTGGTGTGGGTGGGTGGATTGGTGTGGACGTGTGATTTAGTGTGAGTGGGTGAGTTGGTGTGGGTGGGTGGGATGGTGTGGGTTGGTTTGGGTAGGTGGGTTGGTGTCGGTGGGTGGATTGGTGTCGGTGGGTGGGTTTGTGTGGGTTGTTGTGTTGGTGTGGGTGGGTGGGTGTGTATGGGTTGGTGGGTTGGTGTGGTGTGGGTGGGTTGGTGTGGGTGAGTGAGTAGGTTGGTGTGGTGTGGGTGGGTTGGTGTGGTGTGAGTGGGTTGGTGTGGTGTGGGTGGGTTGGTGTAGTGTGGGTGGGTTGGTGTGGTGTGGGTGGGTTGGTGTGGTGTGAGTGGGTTGGTGTGGTGTGGGTGGGTTGGTGTAGTGTGAGTGGGTTGGTGTGGTGTGAGTGGGTTGGTGTGGTGTGGGTGGGTTGGTGTAGTGTGAGTGGGTTGGTGTGGTGTGGCTGAGTGAGAGAAGGTGTGGGTAAATGAGTGAGTAGATGAATGAGTGAGTGAGTGAGTGAGTAGATAAATGAGTGAGTGAGTGAGTGAGTGAGTGAGTAGATAAATGAGTGAGTGAGTGAGTGAGTGAGTGAGTAGATAAATGAGTGGGTTTGTGAGTGAATGACTGGATAACTAATCAAAAAAATTGAAAAAACCAACAAACACAAATACGAATATAATGTTGCCAAACCTGCAAAACCCAGCCAAAGGTGGACTGGTGTGGGTGGATGGATTGGTTTGGTTGGGTGGGTTGGTGTGTGAGGGTGGGTTGGTGTGGGTGGGTGGGTAGGTGTGGGTGGGTGGGTAGGTGTGGGTGAGTGGGTAGGTGTGGGTGGGTGGGTTGGTGTGAGTGGGTGGGTTGGTGTGAGTGGGTGGGTGGGTGGATTGGTGTGGGTGGGTGGATTGGTGTGGGTGGGTGAGTTTGTGTCGGTGGGTGGGTTGGTGTGGGTAAATGAGTGGGTTGGTGCGGTGTGGGTGGGTTGGTGCGGTGTGGGTGGGTTAGTGTGGTGTGGGTGGGTTGGTGTGGGTGGGTTGGTGTGGGTGGGTTGCTGTGGTGTGGTGTGGGTGGGTTGGTGTGTGTGGGTTGGTGTGGTGTGGTGTGGGTGGGTTGGTGTGGGTGGGTTGGTGTGGGTGGGTTGATGTGGTGTGGTGTGGGTGGGTTGGTGTGGTGTGGGTGGGTTGGTGTGGTGTGGGTGAGTGAAAGAAGGTGTGGGTAAATGAGTGAGTAGATAAATGAGTGAGTGAGTGAGTGAGTAGATAAATGAGTGAGTAGATAAATGAGTGAGTGAGTGAGTGAGTAGATAAATGAGTGAGTGAGTGAGTGAGTAGATAAATGAGTGGGTGAGTGAGTGAGTGAGTAGATAAATGAGTGAGTGAGTGAGTGAGTGAGTGAGTAGATAAATGAGTGAGTGAGTGAGTGAGTGAGTGAGTAGATAAATGAGTGGATTTGTGAGTGAGTGAGTGAGTGAGTAGATAAATGAGTGAGTGAGTGAGTAGATAAATGAGTGAGTGAGTGAGTGAGTGAGTAGATAAATGAGTGGATTTGTGAATGAATGACTGGATAACTAATCAAAAAAATTGAAAAAAACAATAAACACAAATACGAATATAATGTTGCCAAACATGCAAAACCCAGCCAAAGGTGGATTGGTGTGGGTGGGTGGATTGGTTTGGTTGGGTGGGTTGGTGTGGGAGAGTGGGTTGGTGTGGGTGGGTGGGTTGGTGTGGGTGGGTGGGTTGGTGTGGGTGGGTGGGTTGGTGTGAGTGGGTGGGTTGGTGTGAGTGGGTGGGTTGGTGTGGGTGGGTGGATTGGTGTGGGTGGGTGGATTGGTGTGGGTGGGTAAGTTGGTGTCGGTGGGTGGGTTGGTGTGGGTAAATGAGTGGGTTGGTGCGCTGTGGGTGGGTTGGTGTGGTGTGGGTGGGTTGGTGTGGGTGGGTTGGTGTGGTGTGATGTAGGTGGGTTGGTGTGGGTGGGTTGGTGTGGTGTGGGTGAGTGAGAGAAGGTGTGGGTAAATGAGTGAGTGAGTGAGTGAATAGATAAATGAGTGAGTGAGTGAGTGAGTAGATAAATGAGTGGGTGAGTGAGTGAGTGAGTAGATAAATGAGTGAGTGAGTAGATAAATGAGTGAGTGAGTAGATGAATGAGTGAGTGAGTGAGTGAGTAGATAAATGAGTGGGTGAGTGAGTGAGTGAGTGAGTAGATAAATGAGTGGATTTGTGAGTGAGTGAGTGAGTGAGTAGATAAATGAGTGAGTGAGTGAGTAGATAAATGAGTGAGTGAGTGAGTGAGTGAGTAGATAAATGAGTGGATTTGTGAATGAATGACTGGATAACTAATCAAAAAAATTGAAAAAAACAATAAACACAAATACGAATATAATGTTGCCAAACATGCAAAACCCAGCCAAAGGTGGATTGGTGTGGGTGGGTGGATTGGTTTGGTTGGGTGGGTTGGTGTGGGAGAGTGGGTTGGTGTGGGTGGGTGGGTTGGTGTGGGTGGGTGGGTTGGTGTGGGTGGGTGGGTTGGTGTGAGTGGGTGGGTTGGTGTGAGTGGGTGGGTTGGTGTGGGTGGGTGGATTGGTGTGGGTGGGTGGATTGGTGTGGGTGGGTGGATTGGTGTGGGTGGGTAAGTTGGTGTCGGTGGGTGGGTTGGTGTGGGTAAATGAGTGGGTTGGTGCGCTGTGGGTGGGTTGGTCTGGTGTGGGTGGGTTGGTGTGGGTGGGTTGGTGTGGTGTGGTGTAGGTGGGTTGGTGTGGGTGGGTTGGTGTGGTGTGGGTGAGTGAGAGAAGGTGTGGGTAAATGAGTGAGTGAGTGAGTGAATAGATAAATGAGTGAGTGAGTAGATAAATGAGTGAGTTTGTGAGTGAATGACTGAATAACTAATAAAAAAAATTGAAAAAACCAACAAACACAAATACGAATATAATGTTGCCAAACCTGCAAAACCCAGCCAAAGCCGAAATTTGGGTGCATCCACTCAATCACCTTGAGCAACATTGCAAGAGTTCTTAAATCGCCTGAAAATCTGTCTTGCAGGTCTATGTACTGCACCTGTGGTGGATGCCTAACAGCTTAATCAAATCTGATCTTCCATTGTAAGCTAATCTTCCATTCTTTTAATCTAATCTAATCTTATATTGTAACCTAATCAAAGCTTAGCTTCAATCACGATCTAGTATTGAAAAAGAATTTATTGTTATCTAATCTAATCTTTCATTGAGATCCAATCTAATCTAATCATTATATCGAACTACCCTAGGTTCATTTTAATATGTCTATAGCACTGATTACTAACTGATCGAAAGCCTTATAGAATCAGAGCTCTGTAACCTTAACAGCCACGTGACACCCCTCAGCGGCAGCTGAAGGGAGGTGGTTGAAGGTCGCAAAGAGCTCCAATGGAGACCTCCCAAAGTCCTCCTTGAACAATTGTATCACCTGTGTTAGATTGGTTGTTTGTGTGGCTGGTTAGTCAATTGTGTGTTTGTTTGATTGGTTGATAATGCAGGTTGTTGATTGGTTGTGTGGTTGTTTGATTGGTTGTGCAAAACTGTGCAATTGTATGTTTTTGTCAGTTTTGTAAACAGTTTTGCTGTTGACTAATAGTCACTTCAGCTCCTCAGCTTGGCGCTTCACAAACTGGATTTATTATT
The DNA here is from genome assembly GCA_947562095.1 of Branchellion lobata. Lineage (NCBI taxonomy): Eukaryota > Metazoa > Annelida > Clitellata > Hirudinida > Piscicolidae > Branchellion > Branchellion lobata. Next base: position 3,102,771 of record OX387253.1, read on the forward strand.
TTTTACCTCAAAATACACCCATCCCCTTTCAAACCCACTCACTTCCTTCTCATCCCATGCCAAGGCCTGGTCCTGTAGGGCGCATAACACCAGGACATATTCCCTCGGGAGGAGGTGGTTCATGGTGACCAAACCCTGTCCGAGTTTCACATACAAACCCCCGTTTCTCAAAAATCCAGTCAACAATCGCTCAGCACACCTCAAATGGATTTCCCCTATTTTCTTTTTGTACTCCGCTGTATGCTGTTTTGCACAGAAAAATAGAAGGTATTTTTTCTTAGCTTTTGATATGAAAATTTTATTTGTTTTTATTTTAATGGAATTTTTCTTTGAAATAAAATTATGAATTTCTTTTGAAAAAAAACTAAAACATTTTTCAAAAATTCACCAACTTCATCAAGTTTCCACAATGTCCACTTGTAATCTAATGATATTAGTGTTCCTACATAAACAGACCTTATTTATTGAAGTAAAATTTCTTCAGTAAGTTTTTTTTTTCGAATATCCAACCAAAATTTCTGATTTATAAACAAAAATAAATATATATTCGGTGAAGATTATTATTAAATATTCATTAAATTCAAGGAAATAGTACCACTAGGTTTTCCAACCTTAGAAGTCTTGAGACACCAGAGAAATAGAGCCTGAAAACTCTCCTGTCATGGTTAATGAGACTGTAGTAGTAAAGGCATCCCCCTGTCAAAAAAACCAATGGATACTTCACGGAGTTTGCTTTCCAGTATTGGTTTTTAGTGCAAAGTTGAAAATTGTTTTTTGAAACAGTTTCACTATTGGCGTGTTTTGCTTTATTTTTTGGAACATTTTTGATGTTCAACGTCTGCGAATTGATAAATTATTTGCTAACAGAATTTTATATGAGTTGTCAACATGATTGATAAGATGAATTGATGCGGAATGTAAAATTTGGGGGTTAAATTCAAAAAGTGAGTTTTTGAATATATAAATGATTATTCTTAATGTGAAAAAACCAACATTTTTAATCAAATTAAACAAAAGAATGCATCTTTCAGAATCACCATTTTTTTTACTTCAGACAGTTTTAGTTAACAGATGAGTTCAGTAACATCAAATTGGTAGTGAGGAAGCTATATATATGCACCTGAAACTTACTTTGCAAACATATCTTCTTAACAATAACATAATAAACAGAACCAATGGTAATGAAAACAGTAATCCTGTCTCTACCTATTATCCTCTTTTTTTTTAAGTTGTTAACTTTTAGTTTTTATCTTTTCAGAAGGTTGGCTCAAAACAATTGTTAAATCGAATCATCAAAGCCTGCAAATGATATGAACATAAAAGAAACATAACCTCACTTTCATAACTATTTTCTCATTTTTATATTTTTTATGATATATAAAGCTAATTAATGAAGTAAAAACAACTAGCAGCAGTTGGATGAAAATAAATTAGTTAACTTTAATATTTATCTAATCTTATCATTTCTATAGCTCTGATCAAAACTGTTCAAAAGCCACAAAGTTTTGTGGGCTTCACGAAATGGAAATAGAGAATTAATAGAGGTGAAAATCGGGGAAGAAAGCTCCATAGAATGATTAATTGATGAAATAAAGTAAAGTTAAAACAACTGGCAGCAATTTGACGAAAATAAATTAGTTAAATTTGATATCAATAAAGAGTACATTCTATTTTTCACTCCGATTAATTCTTTTTGTTCTTTATCTGGCTTCAAAATTATTCTAGGAGATTCTATATAGTCTTTATTGAAACAAATCTAAACATACGCTAGAAATGGCACAAAACATGGTGAACAATTTGAATGAAGAAATAAAATAATTGAAAACAACAGTAACTGAATGTTAAAAAAACTATCAAGTGTCTGTTGCAGGAACTAAAACTGACTATAGAATCAAATTTATGAATCATTTTGAGCCAACAAAAAAACAGTGCTCGCGGCAAACGCCTCGGACGTGTATGGAAGAACATTTCAGCATATCACCGACCACAAACCTCTTCTCTCCATCAGAACGGTGTGATTTTAGCCATGACTCGGTGATGATGACGATTTCAGGCCGTCATTGAAAAACATCACACCTGATGCTCTCACTGCCATGAGGTGTGACGAGGCTAGTGGCATTAAGAATGTAGACTATTGGAGGTTTATACTTAATTACAGGCTTTTTGGTATTGAAGATAGTGTTGAAATTTATTTCAATAAAATTATTTTCATTGATATTTTTTCTACTGATGGGCTTTACAAATGAACTTTGACTACGATTAATTGTTGGAAGCGGCTTCGGATGATCCGGATTCCAGATATTATTTTTAAATGATATTTTTATGGTATCACGACTCAGCTCACCTCCGAATTGGACTTTTTCGAGATCATCAGAACAATATTTTATCCTATTGATGTGAATAAATAAATTTGAAGAAAAACTTGTTGAGAATACGAATCAAAATGAACAAATCGCAAGTGAAAAAGTTTTTAAAAATTCAAACACAAGGAAATATATTTTAAAAAATATGATTGTCGAAAAATTAGAAAAAGAAAATTGAAATAAAGAAATTTGAGAAATTAAAACTCAATTGCAATAATCATCAAGTTGGCAATGCCTAATTCAATTTGAATGACTTTCGTAAGCTATCGATCGTTGTCAACTAAGTCTATGCTTTCTTCCTCGTAGCCAATTGAACATTTGCTCGAAAATTTATAATTTCTCTGCTACCAATCGTTGAAAGGGCGTTGAGTGAAAAACTTTCGAACGAAATTGGTGTCACTAAGCCGAAATGTTATTGATTGCTTGGGAGATTCGAGCTAAGTTTTATCTTCTATACTCTCTGTGAAATAATATAAGAGAAAAAGGTTATAAAAGGAGGCTGAACCAAGCCACAACCAGTCACTTCTGTCTCCTGATCGAGTCAAGCAGGCAAGCACGCAGACCTTCAGCAGTATCGACACATCACTCCAACAGAATGAAAGTTCTCTCCAATAAAATCTTGTGCCTCCAGCTCTTGTGCTTGGTTACCCTGTTGCTTTGGGCAAGTCCCATGGGGGTCGAGGCTGAAGGTGTTGGCAAACGTGAGGTGAGGAGAGTGTTTTGGTGGTTGAGTATGTATGAGCAGTGAAGCGTTGTTTGATGATTAGTCTGAACCCGATGTTTCAAGGTTTCTCTAATTTCTTCACCACTCACAGGCTCACGTTGCTGATTCGAGAAGGGGTGAGTGCTATTGATTTCTAGTGGGTTAGAGTGTTGATTTCCATGAGGAAATGAATTTTGAATAGTATACCATTTTCAAATTGTAGTTTATTGGAGTTGATGAACATATATACTCACGTGAATTGAATAAATCTTTTTATATGCTGCTACACACCAATAATTCAACAATTTTTTGAAGGGATCAAACAATCCATCAAAGATTTAGCTGCACTAGCGCTCAAAAAAATAAGTGATAAGCTTGGGAAAAAGTAAACTGGTTGACAGGAGTGGAAGACTTCATGACTAAATTGGACTTTATTAACTCAATTATTATATCAGTTATTTCTCAATAAACTTTGAAGCATTTTAGTTGTTGTGTTGTTCGAAGTTTGGTGAGTTCATTGAAGAAGTGAGAGGGGCCTGAAAAGGTGGAAACAAATCATCGATTGGTTTGGTGCGGTCTGAAAGTGTTCCTGTTGTTCAGGCAGACATGCGCCTCGGTTTTGTTGAATAAAACACATTGAAACGGTCGAACAAAAACAATTGTATTGGTTATTCGAGAAACAAAGTGAAAAGACCAAATTAATGGCATCTTGTGTGTTTGATCTTTCTTTCGCTAAAAACGAATTTCCAAACAGTTTCATTAACTTTTCGATTGTGCGAAAGCGTGTATCACAGTTGAAAACTGAATTAATAATTGAATATAATGAGTGGAAAATGAATAAATAAAACAGCAAAAATTGAACTAAAAAAAGAAAAGAAAAACAGGAAGGAAGAAAGAAGGAAAAACGAATAAAAACAGACAAACTAATATGAACAGACGAAATATAACAAAAAATTCAACTTTTAAAAAAATCAAACAGACGTTTTTCTTGTGTGGCGATTAGTTTGTTGACTTGTTCGAAAGATGGCGTATTAGAGAAGCGACTAGCGATTTTGAAATATAAAGAGATAAAGGTATCCAGCAACCACACCTTCAAACCGTCCCCTTGCGGTGATGCATGGTGTTGTGCGGTGTTGCATGGCAGCGTACGGATTTGCATGGTGTTGCATAGCACTGCACAGATGTAACATGTTAGTTAACACCTTGAACACAATGCAGATCATTCAAAAGCACTATAATTATAAAAATAATAATAATTATTATTATTAAAAAATTTAAAAAACAAAATAAACAATAATAATAAAATAATAATATTAATAAAATAAAAAATGGCGCCAATGCAGAGCATTCAAAAGCACTATAGTAATAAAAAAATTTAAAAAATAATAATAACAAAAAAATAATAATAATAATGAGAAAACAACAACAAAAATTTTTAAGAAAAATAATAAAAGAATTATAAAAAAAATAATAACAATAATAAGAATAAAAATCATTATTATTATAGTAATAATAATAAAAATAACAATAATAATAATCATCATCATAAAACTAATGACAAAAACAATGATAATATGAATAATCATAACAAAAACATTGTTTTTATTATTTCACTTGAGGGCCACGAGATGATAGCGGTGGCCGGATGTTTGAGGTCGGTGCTGATGGCTCGAATGGTGTTCAAGTTCCTGTGGGGTGGTTGGAGGCTGGAGGAGGAAGGAGGATGAGTGGTGAGGGATGAATGGTTGGAAGTTGGAAGGAGGATAGATGGTTGAAGAATGGATGGATGGAGGATGGATGGTTGGAGGATGGATGGATGGAGGATGAGTGGTTTGAGGATGGATGGATGGATGGATGGATGGATAGAGGTTGCAAGTGGATAGAAGATGGATGGTGTAGAAGATGGTGGAAAAAGCGAAGAAGGGATGGAGGGTGGTGGAGGTTGAAATGAATAATGGGGAGTGGGGATTGGTGGGAAACAAGAGAGGAGAGCACCTCATGGCCAATACCATTAGTACAAATACAAATGAGTCTTTTCATCATGTATCATTCAGGAGGCTGATGACCAATAGCAGGTCATGTGATCTGAATGTGACAAACGGCCCGCTGTGATTGGTCGTTGTACCAGCACTTGTGGCAACACGTTGTGGTCTGTGGTTGTTGTTGTGGTAGAAATGGTCTTCCCGATGGATCACCGTTTTCCTGGTCTTTTGGTTCAAGTGCCGCTCGGCAGGTTGCGGTAGAGTGGATCCCCGCTTGGCTTTTGAGTCCGCCAGTTCATCGCCCCAAAGGTTACAGTGTCCGGGGACCCAGACGACGATTAGCTTTTTGGAGCAAATGATTCTGGCAATGGACCGTTGAAGAGTGACAATGATCGGGTCGGCATTGTGTGGGTTGCCTGTGGCTTCAACTAGAGATTTGCGATCACAGACAATGACTCCCCTGTTCCAATTATTTTCATTCTCTAGCCACTTCAAAGCAGCTTCAGCTTTCCGCCGAGTAGGCACTACTGCGCACCCCTGTAGGTGCGTGCCAACAGTGGAAGACTTTTTTGTCTCTGGCTATGATCATGCCAGCTCCACCGTTTCTGGTGCCATCTGTCGTGGAACCATCAGTGTAGATCTGGAGGTCACACCGCCATCACCACCATCATCACCCCTACCCTCACCACTATCACAATCATCACCACTACCATCGCCACCATCATCACCCCTACCCTCACCACTACCATCATCACCACGTTCATCACCATCATCACCACCATCATCACCACCATCATCACCTTACTACTCAGGGACCAGAAGACCTTGGGAACATGAATGTAAGGGAGGTGGCTAAGGACTCTGGCACACCTCTCTCCATTCCTTCCTTCATTCTCAAAGTCCAACTCTTTCATCAGCGTTCCTTTCAACTCCTGGAGGTGGATGTGGGTGGGTGGGTGGGTTGGTGAAGTGTAGGTTGGTGTGGTGTGGGTGGGTCGGTGTAGTGTGGGTGGGTTGGTGTGGTGTGGGTGGGTGTGGGTGGGTTGGTGTGGTGTGGCTGGGTTGGTGTGGTGTTGGTTGGTGTGGTGTGGGTGGGTTGTTGGGTTGGTGTGAGTGAGTGGTTGGGTTGGTGTGAGTGAGTGGGTGGATTGGTTTGGGCGTGTGATTTGGTGTGGGTGGGTGAGTTGGTCTGGGTGGGTGGGTTGGTGTGGGTTGTTGTTGGTGTGGGTTGTTGTTGGTGTGGGGGGGTGGGTTGGTACAGGTGGGTGGGTTGGTGTGGGTGGGTGAGTGGATTGGTGTGGGTGGGTGGATTGATGGGGGTGGGTGGATTGATGTGGGTGGGTGGGTTGGTATGGATGAGTGAGTTGGTGTGGTGTGGGTGAGTTGGTGTGGTGTGGGTGGGTTGGTGTGGTGTGGGTGGGTTGGTGTGGTGTGGGTGGGTTGGTGAGGTGTGGGTGGGTTGGTGTGGTGTGGGTGGGTTGGTGTGGTGTGGGTGGGTTGGTGTGGTGTGGGTGGGTTGGTGTGGTGTGGGTGGGTTGGTGAGGTGTGAATGAGTGAGAAGGTGTGGGTAAATGAGTGAGTGAGTGAGTGAATAATTAAAAGATTGAGTAGATATATGAGTGAGTTAGTGAGTGAATAATTAAAAGATTGAGTAGATATATGAGTGAGTTAGTGAGTGAATAGATAAATGAGTGAGTGAGTAGATAAATGAGTGAGTGAGTAGATAAATGAGTGAGTGAGTGAGTGAGTAGATAAATGAGTGGATTTGTGAGTGAATGACTGGATAACTAATCAAAAAAATTGAAAAAACCAACAAACACAAATACGAATATAATGTTGCCAAACCTGCAAAACCCAGCCAAAGCCAAAATTTGGGTGCATCCACTCAATCACCTTGAGCAACATTGCAAGAGTTCTTAAATGGCCTGAAAATCTGTCTTGCAGGTCTATGTACTGCACCTGTGGTGGATGCCTAACAGCTTAATCAAATCTGATCTTCCATTGTAAGCTAATCTTCCATTCTTTTAATCTAATCTAATCTTATATTGTAACCTAATCAAAGCTTAGCTTCAATCACGATCTAGTATTAAAAAAGAGTTTATTGTTATCCAATCTAATCTTTCATTGAGATCCAATCTAATCTAATCATTATATCGAACTACCCTAGGTTCATTTTAATATGTCTATAGCACTGATTACTAACTGATCGAAAGCCTTATAGAATCAGAGCTCTGTAACCTTAACAGCCACGTGACACCCCTCATGAGTGGTGGCCTTGTGGACTTGTGCAAGAGAGGCGGCAGCTGAAGGGAGGTGGTTGAAGGTCGCAAAGAGCTCCAATGGAAACCTCCCAAAGTCCTCCTTGAACAATTGTATCACCTGTGTTAGATTGGTTGTTTGTGTGGCTGGTTAGTCAATTGTTTGGTTGTTTGATTGGTTGCTTGATTGGTTGATAATGCAGGTTGTTGATTGGTTGTGTGGTTGTTTGATTGGTTGTGTGATTGTTTGATTGGTTGTGCAAAACTGTGCAAATGTATGTTTTTGTCAGTTTTGTAAACATTTTTGCTGTCAACAAATATTCCCTTCAGCTCCTCAGCTTGGCGCTTCACAAACTGGATTTATTATTTTTTACCTCAAAATACACCCATCCCCTTTCAAACCCACTCACTTCCTTCTCATCCCGTGCCAAGGCCTGGTCCTGTAGGGCACGCAACACCAGGACATATTCCCTCGGGAGGAGGTGGTTCATGGTGACCAAACCCTGTCCGAGTTTCACATACAAACCCCCGTTCCTCAAACATCAAGTCAACAATCGCTCAGCACACCTCAAATGGATTTCTCCTATTTTCTTTTTGTACTCCGCTGTATGCTGTTTTGCACAGAAAATTAGAAGGTATTTTTTCTTAGCTTTTGATATGAAAATTTTATTTGTTTTTATTTTAATGGAATTTTTCTTTGAAATAAAATTATGAACTTCTTTTGAAAAAAAACTAAAACATTTTTCAAAATTTCACCAACTTCATCAAGTTTCCACAATGTCCACTTGTAATCTAATGATATTAGTGTTCCTACATAAACAGACCTTATTTATTGAAGTAAAATTTCTTCGCTAAGGTTTTTTTTTCGAATATCCAACCAAAATTTCTGATTTATAAACAAAAATAAATATATATTCGGTGAAGATTATTATTAAATATTCATTAAATTCAAGGAATTAGTACCACTAGGTTTTCCAACCTTAGAAGTCTTGAGACACCAGAGAAATAGAGCCTGAAAACTCTCCTGTCATGGTTATTGAGACTGTAGTAGTAAAGGCATCCCCCTGTCAAAAAAACCAAAGGATACTTCACGGAGTTTGCTTTCCAGTATTGGTTTTCAGTGCAAAGTTGAAAATTGTTTTTTGAAACAGTTTCACTATTGGCGTGTTTTGCTTTATTTTTTAAAACATTTTTGATGTTCAACGTCTGCGAATTGATAAATTATTTGCTAACAGAATTTTATATGAGTTGTCAACATGATTGATAAGATGAATTGAATCGGAATGTAAAATTCGGGGTTTAAATTCAAAAAGTGAGTTTTTGAATATATAAATGATTATTCTTAATGTGAAAAAACCAACATTTTTAATCAAATTAAACAAAAGAATGCATCCTTCAGAACCACTATTTTTTTTACTTAAGACAGTTTTAGTTAACAGATGAGTTCAGTAACATCAAATTGGTAGTGAGGAAGCTATATACATGCACCTGAAACTTACTTTGCAAACATATCTTCTCAACAATAACATAATAAGCAGAACCAATGGTAATGAAAACAGTAATCCTGTCTCTACCCATTATCCTCTTTTTTAAAAGTTGTTAACTTTTAGTTTTTATCTTTTCAGAAGGTTGGCTGAAAACAATTGTTAAATCGAATCATCAAAGCCTGCAAATGATATGAACATAAAAGAAACATAACCTCACTTTCATAACTATTTTCTCATTTTTATATTTTTTATGATATATAAAGCTAATTAATGAAGTAAAAACAACTAGCAGCAGTTGGATGAAAATAAATTAGTTAACTTTAATATTTATCTAATCTTATCATTTCTATAGCTCTGATCAAAACTGTTCAAAAGCCACAAAGTTTTGTGCGCTTCACGAAATGGAAATAGAGAATTAATAGAGGTGAAAATCGGGGAAGAAAGCTCCATAGAATGATTAATTGATGAAATAAAGTAAAGTTAAAACAACTGGCAGCAATTTGACGAAAATAAATTAGTTAAATTTGATATCAATAAAGAGTACATTCTATTTTTCACTCCGATTAATTCTTTTTGTTCTTTATCTGGCTTCAAAATTATTCTAGGAGATTCTATATAGTCTTTATTGAAACAAATCTAAACATACGCTAGAAATGGCACAAAACATGGTGAACAATTTGAATGAAGAAATAAAATAATTGAAAACAACAGTAACTGAATGTTAAAAAAACTATCAAGTGTCTGTTGCAGGAACTAAAACTGACTATAGAATCAAATTTATGAATCATTTTGAGCCAACAAAAAAAACAGTGCTCGCGGCAAACGCCTCGGACGTGTATGGAAGAACATTTCAGCTTATCACCGACCACAAACCTCTTCTCTCCATCAGAACGGTGTGATTTAAGCCATGACTAGGTGATGATGACGATTTCAGGCCGTCATTGAAAAACATCACACCTGATGCTCTCACTGCCATGAGGTGTGACGAGGCTAGTGGCATTAAGAATGTAGACTATTAGAGTTTTATACTTAATTACAGGCTTTTTGGTATTGAAGATAGTGTTGAAATTTATTTCAATAAAATTATTTTCATTGATTTTTTTTCTACTGATGGGCTTTACAAATGAACTTTGACTACGAATAATTGTTGGAAGCGGCCTCGGATGATCCGGATTCCAGATATTATTTTTAAATGATATTTTTATAGTATCACGACTCAGCTCACCTCCGAATTGGACTTTTTCGAGATCATCAGAACAATATTTTATCCTAATGATGTGTTTATATAAATTTGAAGCAAAAACTTGTTGAGAATACGAATCAAAATGAACAAATCGCGAGTGAAAAAGTTTTTAAAAATTCAAACACAATGAAATATATTTAAAAAAATATGATTGTCGAAAAATTAGAAAAATAAAATTGAAATAGTGAAATTTGAGAAATTAAAACTCAATTGCAATAATCATCAAGTTGGCAATGCCTAATTCAATTTGAATGACTTTCGTAAGCTATCGATCGTTGTCAACTAAGTCTATGCTTTCTTCCTCGTAGCCCATTGAACATTTGCTCGAAAATTTATAATTTTTCTGCTACCAATCGTTGAAAGGGCGTTGAGTGAAAAACTTTCGAACGAAATTGGTGTCACTAAGCCGAAATGTTATTGATTGCTTGGGAGATTCGAGCTAAGTTTTATCTTCTATACTCTCTGTGAAATAATATAAGAGAAAAAGGTTATAAAAGGAGGCTGAACCAAGCCACAACCAGTCACTTCTGTCTCCTGATCGAGTCAAGCAGACAAGCACGCAGACCTTCAGCAGTATCGACACATCACTCCAACAGAATGAAAGTTCTCTCCAATAAGATCTTGTGCCTCCAGCTCTTGTGCTTGGTTACCCTGTTGCTATGGGCAAGTCCCATGGGGGTCGAGGCTGAAGGTGTTGGCAAACGTGAGGTGAGGAGAGTGTTTTGGTGGTTGAGTATGTATGAGCAGTGAAGCGTTGTTTGATGATTAGTCTCAACCCGATGTTTCAAGGTTTCTCTAATTTCTTCACCACTCACAGGCTCACGTTGCTGATTCGAGAAGGGGTGAGTGCTATTGATTTCTAGTTGGTTAGAGTGTTGATTTCCATGAGGAAATGAATTTTGAATAGTATACCATTTTCAAATTATAGTTTATTGGAGTTGATGAACATATATACTCACGTGAATTGAATAAATCTTTTTATATGCTGCAACACACCAATAATTCAACAATTTTTTGAAGGGATCAAACAATCCATCAAAGATTTAGCTGCACTAGCGCTCAAAAAAATAAGTGATAAGCTTGGGAAAAAGTAAACTGGTTGACAGGAGTGGAAGACTTCATGACTAAATTGAACTTTATTAACTCAATTATTATATCAGTTATTTCTCAATAAACTTTGAAGCATTTTAGTTGTTGTGTTGTTCGAAGTTTAGTGAGTTCATTGAAGAAGTGAGAGGGGCCTGAAAAGGTGGAAACAAATCATCGATTGGTTTGGTGCGGTCTGAAAGTTTTCCTGTTGTTCAGGCAGACTTGCGCCTCGGTTTTGTTGAATAAAACACATTGAAACGGTCGAACAAAAAATATGACAAGAACTTAACAGTTTTCATCACAATCAGGTGTTGTTTAATTTCAATTTATTTAGTTATTTCTGTTGTTTGCCAGGCTCTTTAACGTTTCAAGCACTTGTTTGAACTTGATACAATGAAAAAAAATCCTTTTTTTAAAGAAACTATAAAAAATGATTTTGATCCCTTGTGGTCGGCAGGGGGTTGTTAAAGGATTTCTGGGGTTTTTTGTATGGTTTGTAAATTGAGACTATTTCTAAAAGAAAGTGTGTAACTCATTTTATTATTGACGACAGGGTTGTAATGTTTCTTTACTTGAGATCATACGCATAATTTCATCAAACAATCAAAGATCTCAAGTAAATAAATCCTCTGCAAGATTAATTATAATGAAGTCTTTTTTATTCAACACACAAAAGTCAACATTTGATAAAAAGTTAAAGATTTAAAGTGTAAAAGTACAAAAATTTGTTGGTTTAATTTTTACAAATAATATTATTTTTTTCATTTTTATTATCATTCTGTTACTTAAATTCGTTTTGCACACACAAGCATTTTCTTTTTTTAATCAATACAGTTGTTTTCCCTGCCGCTTCACAAAGTAGATACACCATTTTGAGGAAGATTTATCTTTTTTAATTATCTGATTTTAATTTTTTATTATTTTTGATTGAGTTTTTATATTAAATTAGATTCATTAGTTAAAAGCAGAGTTATCAATCCAAATGATTAATTCAAATGATTAATCTAATTAATTCATTGGATTAACTGAGTAATTGTTAATCCAAAGAACATTTTTGGCAAGTTTTTAGTACTAGAAGCTAATATTAAAACTTACCCAAATTTTTTTGGTCGTTTATTAATTCAAAAATTAAATCCTCTAATGCAGTTGAAGCACTAAACACTTATAATAGTCTTAACTAAACCATGAGGGTAACAAACTGATAAAGCTCACCTCTTGGGCTCCTATTTCTCATTTGTATATTCCTCTCCGATTAACTTATTCCATAACTCTCTTCTCTATTCAGCCCCTAGTAATAACCCACTTACTCTTATTCCTAGAGACGTTTTAAATAAACTTTAGAAATAAAAACAAGCCATTTTTATGTTTCTGATAGATATTACTCCAAAGTTCTTTTTGAATTAACATTCATTATCATTTACAATCCTTTCTGACATATTTAACTCATCTCTTCACACCGGGTACATACTTGTGATATGGAAAAAAGTGATATAATTCCTATATTCAAATCTAGATCTAAAGCTATGCCGAATAAGTATCGAACAATATTTGTAACCTGTATTCCATGCAGACTAATATTACCCTGAATACTGCAAGTATAAATAGAAGAAACAGCTTAAAATTACTCAAAAACTCCATTTCCTCCTCCATATATGCAAAATATTTTCAAATAGAATTATTACTCTTCAGAATAAACTACCTTTTTATATAATTTCAGCCTTTTGTTTGAAAACTTCCAAACATAATAGTGACCTCTACCTTTCAAACTCCTCTCACACTTTTTCTCACGTTGTTATAAATGATTTTTACTAACTCAAACCTCTTCGGAACACTTGACATTAAATTCTCAGTATATATTTTTTAATTTCAATTTTTTTTTCTTGTTTTTGATTCTCTTGTTTAAACCTATTATTATTACTAATGTTCATTTTCATTGTTGCTTATATATATGTTGGACACAGAGACGTTGTTCTTGTTCTTGGAATTTTTTTATCAATAATAAAAAATAAATATTATATTTTTTTAAGTCAGAATTTTGAATACAGTATTATCAATTGCAATTTTATTGAATTATATTATAATTGCGTTAATGGATAAATCTATTAATTTATTTTGTTTTATTCTAATTAAGTTTTCCAATAGTGGAATGTTTGTGACTCCTTCTTCTCCCCATACCAATACATCGGGATTAGATGTTACTATGATTATCTTTTCCGTTTTATTTTATTTCAGTTTTATTTTTTTATTTTTCTTACCATGTCACGCGTTCTCAAGAAAGTTCATTTGGCGAGAAATTTTCACAATTGTCCGCCATGCATCTATGTTTTATCTTCTTCTATTCTTTATAACTTTCTCGATTTTGAACTCGAAAGATGTTTATTGTTTGTTATTTTACAAATTAGTTTTTTTTACTTTTCATATTGATTATTTCCTTAAAGTCATGCTTAAATTTTTACGTGTCCATCCGCTTTCACTTACTCTCTTGATGACTATGATATTTTTCTCAAAATTCAAAAACAATGAAAAAATGTAAACCTTTTTTTAGTTTCTCATAAAAATTTTTTTCGCTTTCGACCTATGGAACATTCGATGGTGAAGTTGGTGAGGATTGAGTTTCACTTTTATGAGAAAATGTCTGTCGAGTTGTATGGATTGCTTGATACATAAGTGAGATAAACTCGAAGGGAGGTTCGAGTTGTATAGATCAATTTTCACTGGTGATTTCACTTCATGCTGCATCCTTGAGGCGAGAAAAAGGAGAAAAAAAAGAAAAAAAGGGGAAAAAAAGGAAAAAAAATCATTTGCTAACCAGTTATTGAACAATCCTATTTATTTTTCATGTAATAAACTCCCATTTCCAACTTGAAAATATAAATTATGCATAAAAATTAAATAGAAAAAAAACAACGCTTTTTTTCTCTACTTTATTAACACTTTTGAATTCAATTTAAATCATTTTATATATAGTCTTCATTAGATCAAGTCCAGACATACGCTGCATAGAAGGATGATTTTAAGACCAGAAAATGTCACGATAGTCTAGTAATAGGGCTATTTAAACGTCTTTCTGGTGAGGGAACCGGAAAGAGATCATGAAGAATTGTCAATGGTGGCCTGTCTTTTCAGCATGTACATGCATCTGGCACACGCCTGCTCCGTCTGTGGAAGTGATGGAAAAAAAAATTTTCATTTTTTGTAGAAACCTTTTCTCCCATTTTTATTGAAATTTTTTTTTCATTTTTTATTGAAGTTTTTTTTTTCATTCTATTGAATTGTTTTTTTCAAATTTTTTTATTGAAAAATGAATGAAGTACGTTTGTTAGAAAAAGATTTTCATATCGCAAAGTACTTGACTACACTAAAAGATAAATGATTAAACTAAATTTTTGTTTAATTTTAAATTTAATCAAAATGGGTAGTTTATTCAATAGCCTACCTATCAAGTCGTACTCATTAATTTTCAAAATATAAAAAAATAACTTGGACAAAACGGTACTTTATTTTGTCTCACTTCAACTTATGTTATCGTATGAACTTTCTACTTTTCAATGCAAATGTCATAGAACAATACTGAAAATGATTGAACGGGTGGGAGGAGGACTTCAATTTTTTGCCTTGGCGCTTTACAAATTGGACTCAGTTTATTATTATTATAAGCAAGCGCCTCTGATGCAACCTAGTTTGCAAACTGTGCGCTATAACAAACTGTACATTCATTCATAATGAAATGGTAGTTACCATCATTTCAGCTTCTTTCATGCCGTTATCCCGTTTGGCTGGGTGGAAAACATTAATAAGGAACAATATTTAAAGAATGGAAAGTTAAAAAAATGACAGTTTTGAAAATCTAATCTAAGCTAATATAATCTGATCTAATCTAATCTAAACCTTTCTTACTTTATCTTGTTTTATCTTATCTTATCTTATCTAATCTAATCTAATCTTAGCTAACCATCCATCCATTGAAAAATCTATCGATTTGCGTGTTTTGAGCAAGATTAAACGATCATTTTTATTCGTTCTTTCATTTATTTTATTTTTTATTACTATAATTGGAGTTTTTTAAACTATTTAAATTTTTAGTTTCAAAAACTATTCAAAATGTTAATTATTCCTCGCAGGCTTATGATAAATTTATTTAAAGAGTCTGTTCAAATATAATTATGAAAAAAGTATTGTATAAAAATAATTATGAAATTATAATTATAGAAAAATAATTGTTAAATTATAATTATATAAGAATAAAAATAAATTATAATTATATAAACATAATTACAGTAATATAATTTTATAAGCATGTGGACACCAAATATTACCCGTGCTTCTGTCCACGTACAGGAAAGCATCAGTTGACACCAGACAAACCAACATCAGCATGCCAACACACAACAGTGCAGCTTTCATCCTGTATGCCTCGAGCTAAAGAATTTGTATTACCTTTAATAGAGTATGGAATGTTTGACGAATGATTTAAAGCAATATATATTCTTTAAAAAAAAAGATACTGTGGACGAATAATATTGCAGACAATTAATATTGTGAATGAATACTTCATAGAAATAATATTTATAAAAAAAACTTGCAGTGTGTTAATTATATTATATAACAAAATATTTTATAAAATCCAATTGCATAGAAAAAAATATTCGAAAGATAAATATTGTAAAAAATAAAATGAAAACAGTTAATCTTTCAAACAATCACCGGAACTAGGAAATACACTTGTAACAGCGAGGAGGAGGAGGAGGAGGATGAGGATGGTGAGTCACAAAGGATGAGATAACGACAGTGGATGAGGCAGAGAGGTAGGAAGCTCCTTATATAGACTCCAGCGGCATTGTCTGTAATATAGTCTTAATCGAAATTTATTTTTGGCGATCTTCTCTTTACCATGCATGGAATATTCTAATCAAGGTAATAATAGCTATACAGATTCTGTAACGTCCTTGAGGCGGTTCCTATGTTAACTTTAGTGCGTGTTGTTTCAATGAAAGAATTTTTGTAAAATTTTATTTTGAAGTTTTTTTCGATTTATGGAAAACATAAAATTTATTGAGAAAAGAAACTAAAATAAAACACATTTTTTCCATTTTTTATTTCCACTACTCTTACAGTTTTTGAATAACAAAACAAAATATATACTGATCTATTCATCCTTATTTCTACTGACTAATCGCAACCTCATGGTTTTTTGTTTAAAAACTCTGCGCCTGCGGCATAATGATTGATCTAGTCAGCTGTAAAGTGTGATCGGGTGAACCCAGGTTTAAGCTCTAGAAGTAGCAATTCAGCTAAAGTACAACTGCGTTCTAGTGTTCAGTTCTCTAGTAGCCCACCGCAAGTACAACCGTTTCCATGGGAGCGCCTTTGAATGCTAAGGGTGCGTTACAAATATTTTGATTAGATAAGATTAGATTAAAATAGCAATTGTTATTGATACTACTGTCACCAGAGCTTGTGATGAAAGAGGTGATAACATTAGTTGGTTTTTAGTCCAGTTCTCTGGTTGTTTGGAAAAATAAAGACTTAAAAAAACAAGAAGTCATATTCAAGCTATTTCATTTAAACACGAAAAAATTGAAAAATAAATTCAAACTTCTTTCAATTAACAAAATTGACTGACCCCATTGTTAAACCTTACCAATTTACATTATTTTATTATTATTATTATTATTATTATTATTTCTATTATTATTATTATTATTATTATTATTATTATTATTATTATTATTATTATTATTATTATTATTATTATTATTATTATTATTATTATTATTATTATTATTATTATTATTATTATTATTATTATTATTATTATTATTTTTATTATTATTATTATTATTATTATTATTATTATTATTATTATTATTATTATTATTATTATTATTATTATTATTATTATTATTATTATTATTATTATTATTATTATTATTATTATTATTATTATTATTGTTATTATTATTATTATTATTATTATTATTATTATTATTATTATTATTATTATTATTATTATTATTATTATTATTATTATTATTATTATTATTATTATTATTATTATTATTATTATTATTATTATTATTATTATTATTATTATTATTACTGTTAATACAATAACAACTGAAAGATCTTTTTCAATTTTTTCAATTCAAACATGATACGATAAGATATTTCGTTTTTTACTTTTCCCGTTTGACAGCATGTGTGTGGTCGTGGCTGTTTGTACGGGTGTGTTCTC
>OX387253.1:3130130-3135130 GCA_947562095.1 Branchellion lobata
CCAGTCTCAAACACAACATCACCAACCTCACCAGCATCCATCACCACACCAACACCCATCACCACACCAACACCCATCACCACACCAGCACCCATCACCACATCAACACCCATCACCACACCAACATCTGTCACCACACCAACATCCATCATCACAACAACCACACCAGCCACAACCACACCAGTCACAACCACACCAGTCACAACCACACCAACACCCATCACCACACCAACACCCATCACCACACCAACACCCATCACCACACCAACACCCATCACCACACCAACCATCACCACAATCACAGCACCACATGTCAGGACCTCCAAAGCAGGGTAACTCGTACTACTACCACTCACCTTACCTGCCCCCCTCCAATGCCATTTCGCCCACCTTTTACCCTAACCGACCGCCACAAGACTACCAACTTCGAGCTCCCTACCGATACGAACATTACAGCAACACCTACAACAGCAACAGCAACAGCAACAACTACATCAGGACGCCTATGATCATGCATCGACCAGAGGCTTACAGGCAACACGACGTCTTCAACTACCCCACCTATCGACCTCCTTTCCAGCACTTTCACCCCCCACAACATCCCCCACAAGGGGGTCTTCATTTCGTGGGACCCCCTGAGGAACACTCCATCAGACCCTCTTCCCACATGGCCTCCCCTCGACCCACCCAACACTGGGGTATGATGTCTGGAGGCTCGGTGCTTGAGGCGAGTCATAAGACACCCTTCCATAAGCCCCTTGATTCCATGCCACCTCCCAACCACTTCACTGCTCTGTCACCCGATCCCAGAAATACTGGTAAGTGCTTGTTTGGATGGGTGTCGGTGTGTGGGTATGTGTGGATGTGTTTGGATGTGTGTGGGTATGTGTGAATGTGTGTTGGTATGCGTGGATTTGATTTGATGTGTGAGAGTGTGTGGGTGTTCGTCGGTGTGGGTGTATGTTTGGTGTGTGTGTTGCTGTTTGTGTCTGTGTATCCAGGTGTATGTTTATGTGTGGGGGGATGGATGTGTTGGTAAGTATGCGTGGGTGTGTTATATTCGTTTTGGTGCGCGTGTGTGTATGTATGTGCATGAATTAGATTACTATTTAAATTTCTTGCTTGACGATTGACTGATCTAACGACCAAATATGCACATAAATTTGTGACTAAAACTTTTGAAACAAAAAAAATTATTTGCAACAAAACAATAACATATACAAGATTTACAACAGCAACAACCACAACATTAACAACAGCAACAACCACAACATTTACAACAGCAACAACCACAACATTTACAATAGCAACAACCACAACATTTACAACAGCAACAACCACAACATTTACAATAGCAAAAACCACAACATTTACAACAGCAACAACCACAACATTTACAATAGCAACAACCACAACATTTACAACAGCAACAACCACAACATTTACAACAGCAACAACCACAACATTTACAACAGCAAAAACCACAACATTCACAACAGCAACCACAACAGACAGTCGATCAGATGAACAACGTCCTCGTTCGTCTCGTCCCAGCATCTCAAAGGAAATCAGCAAACGGGTGTGTGTTTGTATTTTTGGGTTTTCGTCTTTGTATCTTTCTTACTGTCCTTATAGCTTCTTTTGTTTGTGTCCTTGTGTGTTGCTTCGTTTATGCGTTATTGTTACTGTATTTATGTGTTATTGTTTCTCTGTGTGTTATTGTTTTTGTGGTTGCATTTATGTATGTATGTGTTCCTATATTTATGAATCGTTGCTTTTTTATTTTTGTTTTGTTCGTTTATTTATTCATGTTTACGTGTTATTGTTTGCGACTTTAAGTTTTTATGTTTCTAAATATGTGTATGCGTATGTTTTTTTGAGTGTGTGTTTTTGTATGTGTGCTTACGTTTTTATAGCTCTAAGTGTTCTTGAGTGTGTGTTCTTGCGCGCAATAGTAATCTTTCCCACCTCACCACCCTCAGGACATTTGCAATTCTCCGTGCATCACTCAAGCCCCTCATGACAACAGCCCTTCTCCCTACCAGGTCAGCCTTATAACATTCTACGCTACATAATCTCCACATTTATTTGGCGTTTTTTTATTTTCTTTTGTTCATGAATGCCATTAAATCTGCCATCCTTGTTATAACGTTGTGTTTTTTGTAACTTCTTTGTCACCTCAGTTACCTCCCTTGTTACCTCCCTTGTTACCTCCCTTGTTACCTCCCTTGTTACCTCCCTTGTTACTTCCCTTGTTACCTCCCTTGTTACCTCCCTTGTTACCTCCCTTGTTACCTCCCTTGTTACCTCCCTTGTTACCTCCCTTGTTACCTCCCTTGTTACCTCCCTTGTTACTTCCCTTGTTACCTCCCTTGTTACTTCCCTTGTTACCTCCCTTGTTACCTCCCTTGTTACCTCCCTTGTTACTTCCCTTGTTACTTCCCTTGTTACCTCCCTTGTTACCTCCCTTGTTACCTCCCTTGTTACCTCCCTTGTTACTTCCCTTGTTACTTCCCTTGTTACTTCCCTTGTTACTTCCCTTGTTACTTCCCTTGTTACTTCCCTTGTTACCTCCCTTGTTACTTCCCTTGTTACCTCCCTTGTTACCTCCCTTGTTACTTCCCTTGTTACCTCCCTTGTTACCTCCCTTGTTACCTCCCTTGTTACCTCCCTTGTTACCTCCCTTGTTACCTCCCTTGTTACTTCCCTTGTTACCTCCCTTGTTACTTCCCTTGTTACTTCCCTTGTTACCTCCCTTGTTACTCCCTTGTTACTTCCCTTGTTACCTCCCTTGTTACTTCCTTGTTACCTCCCTTGTTACCTCCCTTGTTACCTCCCTTGTTACTTCCCTTGTTACCTCCCTTGTTACTTCCCTTGTTACCTCCCTTGTTACCTCCCTTGTTACCTCCCTTGTTACTTCCCTTGTTACCTCCCTTGTTACCTCCCTTGTTACTTCCCTTGTTACCTCCCTTGTTACTTCCCTTGTTACCTCCCTTGTTACCTCCCTTGTTACTTCCCTTGTTACCTCCCTTGTTACCTCCCTTGTTACTTCCCTTGTTACCTCCCTTGTTACTTCCCTTGTTACCTCCCTTGTTACCTCCCTTGTTACTTCCCTTGTTACCTCCCTTGTTACCTCCCTTGTTACTTCCCTTGTTACCTCCCTTGTTACCTCCCTTGTTACCTCCCTTGTTACCTCCCTTGTTACCTCCCTTGTTACTTCCCTTGTTACTTCCCTTGTTACCTCCTTTGTTACCTCCCTTGTTACCTCCCTTGTTACCTCCCTTGTTACCTCCCTTGTTACTTCCCTTGTTACCTCCCTTGTTACCTCCCTTGTTACCTCCCTTGTTACCTCCCTTGTTACCTCCCTTGTTACTTCCCTTGTTACCTCCCTTGTTACCTCCCTTGTTACTTCCCTTGTTACCTCCCTTGTTACTTCCCTTGTTACTTCCTTGTTACCTCCCTTGTTACTTCCCTTGTTACCTCCCTTGTTACTTCCCTTGTTACTTCCCTTGTTACCTCCCTTGTTACCTCCCTTGTTACTTCCTTGTTACCTCCCTTGTTACCTCCCTTGTTACTTCCCTTGTTACCTCCCTTGTTACTTCCCTTGTTACTTCCCTTGTTACCTCCCTTGTTACCTCCCTTGTTACTTCCCTTGTTACTTCCCTTGTTACTTCCCTTGTTACCTCCCTTGTTACTTCCCTTGTTACCTCCCTTGTTACTTCCCTTGTTACTTCCCTTGTTACCTCCCTTGTTACCTCCCTTGTTACTTCCCTTGTTACTTCCCTTGTTACCTCCTTTGTTACCTCCCTTGTTACCTCCCTTGTTACCTCCCTTGTTACCTCCCTTGTTACCTCCCTTGTTACCTCCCTTGTTACCTCCCTTGTTACTTCCCTTGTTACCTCCCTTGTTACTTCCCTTGTTACTTCCCTTGTTACCTCCCTTGTTACCTCCCTTGTTACTTCCCTTGTTACTTCCCTTGTTACTTCCCTTGTTACCTCCCTTGTTACTTCCCTTGTTACTTCCCTTGTTACTTCCCTTGTTACTTCCCTTGTTACCTCCCTTGTTACCTCCCTTGTTACCTCCCTTGTTACTTCCCTTGTTACCTCCCTTGTTACTTCCCTTGTTACCTCCCTTGTTACCTCCCTTGTTACTTCCCTTGTTACCTCCCTTGTTACCACCCTTGTTACTTCCCTTGTTACCTCCCTTGTTACCTCCCTTGTTACTTCCCTTGTTACCTCCCTTGTTACCTCCCTTGTTACCTCCCTTGTTACCTCCCTTGTTACTCCCTTGTTACTTCCCTTGTTACTTCCCTTGTTACCTCCCTTGTTACCTCCCTTGTTACTTCCCTTGTTACCTCCCTTGTTACTTCCCTTGTTACCTCCCTTGTTACCTCCCTTGTTACTTCCTTGTTACCTCCCTTGTTACCTCCCTTGTTACCTCCCTTGTTACTTCCCTTGTTACCTCCCTTGTTACCTCCCTTGTTACCTCCCTTGTTACCTCCCTTGTTACCTCCCTTGTTACCTCCCTTGTTACCTCCCTTGTTACCTCCCTTGTTACTTCCCTTGTTACCTCCCTTGTTACTCCCTTGTTACTTCCCTTGTTACCTCCCTTGTTACCTCCCTTGTTACCTCCCTTGTTACTTCCCTTGTTACCTCCCTTGTTACCTCCCTTGTTACTTCCCTTGTTACCTCCCTTGTTACTTCCCTTGTTACCTCCCTTGTTACCTCCCTTGTTACCTCCCTTGTTACTTCCCTTGTTACCTCCCTTGTTACCTCCCTTGTTACTTCCCTTGTTACTTCCCTTGTTACCTCCCTTGTTACTTCCCTTGTTACTTCCCTTGTTACCTCCCTTGTTACTTCCCTTGTTACTTCCCTTGTTACTTCCCTTGTTACCTCCCTTGTTACCTCCCTTGTTACCTCCCTTGTTACTTCCCTTGTTACCTCCCTTGTTACTTCCCTTGTTACTTCCCTTGTTACCTCCCTTGTTACTTCCCTTGTTAC
>OX387253.1:3140130-3160130 GCA_947562095.1 Branchellion lobata
CACATCTTCACACATCTTCACACATCCTCACACATCCTCACACATCCTCACACATCCTCACACATCCTCACACATCTTCACACATCCTCACACATCCTCACACATCTTCACACATCCCCACACATCCTCACACATCTTCACACATCCTCACACATCCTCACACATCTTCACACATCCCCACACATCCTCACACATCCTCACACATCCTCACACATCCTCACACATCTTCACACATCCTCACACATCCTCACACATCCTCACACATCCTCACACATCCTCACACATCCTCACACATCCTCACACATCCTCACACATCCTCACACATCCTCACACATCCTCACACATCTTCAAACCTTTTCACACCTTTTCAAACACCTTCACGACCGCACCATTACCCTCATTTGCAAAATCATTTAATAATACTTATGCTACTACAACACTACTTAAAACTAAATTTATTATTATTATAATTATTTTCTTTTTTCTTATCATAATTTTCATAATCATTATTGTCATCATCATTTTCGTCATCATCTTCTTCTCCTTCTCTTCCTTCTTTTTTTCCTCATCCTTTTTCTTCTCCTTTTCCTCCTCTTCCTCCTCCTCCTTTTCCTCCTCCTCCTCCTCCTCCTCCTCCTCCTCCTCCTCCTCCTCCTCCTCATTCTCCTTCTTCTTTTTCTTCCTCTTCTTCCTTCTCCTCCTCCTCTTCCTCCTTCTCCTCCTCCTCCTCTTCCTCCGTCTCCTCCTCCTCTTCTTCCTCCTCCTCCTCCTCCTCCTCCTCCTCCTCCTCCTCCTCCTCCTCCTCCTCCTCCTCCTCCTCCTCCTCTTCTTCCTTTTCCTCTTCCTCCTCCTTCTCTTCTTTTTCCTCCTCCTCCTCCTTTTTCTTTTCTTTTTCCTTCTCCTCCTTTTCCTCCTCCTCCTCCTCCTCCTCCTCCTCCTCCTCCTCCTCCTCCTCCTCCTCCTCCTCCTCTTCCTCCTCCTCCTCCTCCTCCTCCTCCTCCTCCTCCTCCTCTTCCTCCTCCTCCTTCTCTTCTTTTTTTTTCTCCTCCTTTTCCTCCTCCTCTTCCTCCTCCTTCTCTTCCTCCTCCTCCTCCTCCTCCTCCTCCTCCTCCTCCTCCTCCTCCTCCTCCTCCTCCTCCTCCTCCTCCTCCTCCTCCTCCTCCTCCTCTTCCTCCTCTTCCTTTTCTTCTTCCTCCTCTTCTTCCTCCTCTTCTTCCTCCTCCTCCTCCTCCTCCTCCTCCTCCTCCTCCTCCTCCTCCTCCTCCTCCTCCTCCTTCTCCTCCTTCTCCTCCTCCTCTTCCTCCTCCTCCTTCTCTTCATCTTTCTCCTTCTCCTCCTCTTCCTCCTCCTCCTCCTCTTCATCCTCCTCCTCCTCCTCCTCTTCCTCCTCCTCCTCTTCCTCCTCCTCCTTCTCTTCTTTTTTTTCTCCTCCTTTTCCTCCTCCTCTTCCTCCTCCTTCTCTTCCTCCTCCTTCTCTTCCTCCTCCTCCTCTTCCTCCTCCTCCTCCTCCTCCTCCTCCTCCTCCTCCTCCTCCTCCTCCTCCTCCTCCTCCTCCTCTTCCTCCTCCTCATCCTCCTCCTCCTCCTCCTCCTCCTCCTCCTTTTCCTCCTCCTCCTCCTCCTCCTCCTCCTCCTCCTCCTCCTCCCCCTCCTCTTCTTTTTTCTCCTCCTTCTTCTCTTTCTCTTCACCAGGTGACGAAGCACAAGAAATGGAGAGAGATCAGTTCCATGCTTGGACTTGGCTCGTCCAGCTCCGCTGGGTTCACCCTCAAGAAGAACTACGCCAGGTGCAATGATAAGCAGATGTTGATAAGAATAATATATATAATAATAATTTTTATATTGTTTTTATTGTTCATCACCACACCACACCACACACCAATAGTGTTACGTCTCCACACTAAAATTCTCGCATCACCACACACCACGCAATCAATCTTGTCACGTCACCCAGTCATCATTACTGACGCCACCAGACAATCACTCCTCCTCCTTACCACATCACCACCACCAAACTGATCATCGGACATTCACCAAACTGATCATCGGACAGTCACAAAACTGATCATCGGACAGTCACTAAAACCAATAAGACATACCCATCACCACCACACCACCCAGACTCTTGTACGCATACGAGTGCAAGTATGACCAGGGAGGCATTGATCCTGCCATTTTTCTGGCCACCATTGACAAGAACTACAAGAAGAATGACCGACACCACGTCGAATCAGGTGGCTGTGGTGGTCGCGATGGTGGTGGTGATGGTGGCTGTGGTAACTGTGGTGGCTGTAGTAACAGTGGTGGTGGTTGTGGTGGCTGTAGTAACAGTGGTGGTGGTTGTGGTGGCTGTAGTAACTGTGGTGGTGGTTGTGGTGGCTGTAGTAACAGTGGTGGTGGTTGTGGTGGCTATAGTAACAGTGGTGGTGGTTGTGGTGGCTGTAGTAACTGTGGTGGTGGTTGTGGTGGCTGTAGTAACAGTGGTGGTGGTTGTGGTGGCTGTAGTAACAGTGGTGGTGGTTGTGGTGGCTGTAGTAACAGTGGTGGTGGTTGTGGTGGCTGTAGTAACAGTGGTGGTGGTTGTGGTGGCTGTAGTAACAGTGGTGGTGGTTGTGGTGGCTGTAGTAACTGTGGTGGTGGTTGTGGTGGCTGTAGTAACAGTGGTGGTGGTTGTGGTGGCTGTAGTAACAGTGGTGGTGGTTGTGGTGGCTGTAGTAACAGTGGTGGTGGTTGTGGTGGCTTAACAGTGGTGGTGGTTGTGGTGGCTGTAGTAACTGTGGTGGTGGTTGTGGTGGCTGTAGTAACTGTGGTGGTGGTTGTAGTGGCTGTAGTAACAGTGGTGGTGGTTGTGGTGGCTGTAGTAACAGTGGTGGTGGTTGTGGTGGCTGTAGTAACTGTGGTGGTGGTTGTGGTGGCTGTAGTAACTGTGGTGGTGGTTGTGGTGGCTGTAGTAACTGTGGTGGTGGTTGTGGTGGCTGTAGTAACTGTGGTGGTGGTTGTGGTGGCTGTAGTAACTGTGGTGGTGGTTGTGGTGGCTGTAGTAACAGTGGTGGTGGTTGTGGTGGCTGTAGTAACTGTGGTGGTGGTTGTGGTGGCTGTAGTAACTGTAGTGGTGGTTGTGGCTGTGGTGGCTACGATGGTGGCTGTGGTGGCTACGACGGTGGCTGTGGTGGCTACGATGGTGGCTGTGGTGGCTGTAGTAACTGTGGTGGCTACGATGGTGGCTGTGGTGGCTGTAGTAACTGTGGTGGTGGTTGTGGCTGTGGGGCTCTAGGGTGTTAGTTACTTTGATGGTTGTGGTCGTAATTGTAGCGATGGCTGTGATTGGGGTTAAGTTTGTGGTAGTGTGGCTGTGGTGGTTGTAGGGATTTTATGATTATTCGTAAAAATCTTAAAATATTCAAGTATAAAACAATATTTTAATTTTAAAATAAATTTCAATTCAAATGTTTAATGAAGAAAAATAATTTTCGAATTTTCAAATGAAATAAAAAAATTAACTGATGATAAAATAAATTAATAATGAAAATGCCATTCAGTTATTTGATTGCATCACTGATTCGCACTCACCACCACAGACTCGAACCACGAAGACCCCCGAGACACCGATCTAACTTCTCCCTGCAGTCACCCCTCTCTCACCTCACCTCCCAACTTTAGATTCAAGTGTGTGTGTGTGTGTGTGTGTGTGTGTGTGTGTGTGTGTGTGTGTGTGTGTGTGTGTGTGTGTGTGTGTGTGTGTGTGTGTGTGTGTGTGTGTGTGTGTGTGTGTGTGTGTGTGTGTGTGTGTGTGTGTGTGTGTGTGTGTGTGTGTGTGTGTGTGTGTGTGTGTGTGTGTGTGTGTGTGTGTGTGTGTGTGTGTGTGTGTGTGTGTGTGTGTGTGTGTGTGTGTGTGTGTGTGTGTGTGTGTGTGTGTGTGTGTGTGTGTGTGTGTGTGTGTGTGTGTGTGTGTGTGTGTGTGTGTGTGTGTGTGTGTGTGTGTGTGTGTGTGTGTGTGTGTGTGTGTGTGTGTGTGTGTGTGTGTGTGTGTGTGTGTGTGTGTGTGTGTGTGTGTGTGTGTGTGTGTGTGTGTGTGTGTGTGTGTGTGTGTGTGTGTGTGTGTGTGTGTGTGTGTGTGTGTGTGTGTGTGTGTGTGTGTGTGTGTGTGTGTGTGTGTGTGTGTGTGTGTGTGTGTGCGTGTGTGGGTGTGGGTGAGGGTGAGTGGGTGTGGGTGAGTGGGTGGGTGGATGGGTGTGTGTTTATGTGCGTTTATCTCCGAATGTGTGTTTAATAGAGCTTTTCACCCGAACTCCACCATTCCACAGACAAGAGACTCAAAGTTCCTCGAGCAATGAACAAACATCTTACAAATATCATCCCTCCTCACATCCTCCATCCCATCCTTCCTCACACCCTTCCAATCCTCCATCACAACCTTCCCATCCATCTTCTCATTCTTCCCTTCATCAATCTTCTCATTCGTCTTCGCACTCATCCTTCCATCATTCATCCCATACTTCCTTCCATACTCCTTCTCTTCCTCCTCCTCCTCCTCCTCCTCCTCTTCCTCCTCCTCCTCCTCCCTCCTTCCCACAAAGGTCCTCCTACACCGACTCTCGCAAACCACCCGAAGAAACTCAAGGTGATACCTACCATTACATTCCTCATTATTATTATTATTATTATTATTATTATTATTATTATTATTATTATTATTATTATTATTTCTATTATTATTATTATTATTATTATTATTATTATTATTATTATTGTTATTATTATTAATTTCATTATTATTATTATTATTATTATTATTATTATTATTATTATTATTATTATTATTATTATTATTATTATTATTATTATTATTATTATTAATTTTTTGAATTTATTGTTGTATATTTCATTTTTATTCATTATTTCTTTCATTATTATTTCTTCATTTTCTTTTTATTGCCATCGAATTTCCAAATCAAACCTTCGAGGTTATATTCAGCATCATCTTGCTTGAAAGCATTTAGTTATACTCATCACAAACTCACTGAACCCCAACCAGCCTCCTGGTCACAACAACCTCCTCCTCATCTTCCTCATCCTTCTCATCCTCCTCATCCTCCTCATTCTCATCCTCCTCCTCCTCCTTCTCAACGAACCGAACCGCCTGTATGTTTGTTGTACTGATATAAACCTTTATAAAAAATAATACCACAACACCACGCTCAACACTATCACTCAGCAGCATATCCAACTCGTATCCAACGCCACAAAAAAACACCGTAACCACTATAAAACCCCCCACACCATGACCTTCACAACAAATCCACCTCTATAACCATAACCACCACACCATCCCTACCATCGCAATAAAACCATCACTTTTATCACCATCATATCATCAAAATAATATTCACCACCATAATCATAACCATCATAATAATCACCACAACCACCACCACCACCACCACCACCACCACCACCACCACCACCACCACCACCACCACCACTACCACCAGTACTACCACCATCACCACCACCACTACCACCATCACCACAACCACTACCATCATCACCACAACCACCACTACAACCACTACCACTACCATCACCACCACCACCACCACAACCACCACTACCACCACCACCACCACCACCACCACAGCACTATGGCCTCATGAGCAACTTGTTGGTCTCCTGCAACGTCAACTTTCCTGCAGGCTGCGTTGAAGCCACCAAACCCTCCCCACACCCCCCTGCCAAGCTTAAGCTTCGCAACATCGGTCGGTGCTTGCTGAGAAGTGGCGATTTGTGGTGGTTTTTTCATGGTGGTTTTGTGGTGGTTTTTTATGGTGGTTTTCTATGGTGGTTTTCTATGGGGGTTTTTTATGGTGGTTTTTTAATGATTTTTTCTATGATGTTTTCGTGGTGGTTTTTATGTTGGTTTTGTGATGGTTTTTTATGGCGTTTTTATGGTGGTTTTTATGGTGTTTTTTGTTTTTTTTTGTGGTGCTTTTCACATGGTAGGGTTGTAGGGTTGTTTCAGTGGTGTGGTGGGATGGTTTTGTGGTGGATGTTTTGTTGTTGGTTGTGCGATTGTTATAGGCTTTGGTGGTGGTAGCGGTGGTTGTGGCTTTGCTTTGGTGTGTAGGCGCATGTATTTGTGGCTGAGGTTAGGATATTTTGTTGTGGTTTTTTGTTATGGTTGATGTTGTTGTTATCCAGCAACACCACAACACAGGCCCTATAGATGCGTGGCGGGTGATGATGGCGCTGAAGAGTGGTTTAGCAGCAGAGACGGCTTGGGCCCTGGACATCTTGATGGTTTTGTCGGCCAGCGACGTTGCAGTCGGCTGTTTACCAGGGGTGTTAGAGGGAATGTGTGAGCATCTCCGATGGGTGCTTGTGTCTCTCTTCCCCACCGAAAACTTCCAAGAACTGCAGATCTGTGCCGAGACGCAGAAAAGGCTGAAACGGAAAAGGCAGGATGGGGCTCGTAGTGATGATGGGGAGGAGGAGGAGGATGAAGAGGTGGGTGCAAAAAGGTTTTACCTGCAAAAAAGTGAGGTGGAGGAATTGAGTAAAAGTATGAAAAAGTCTGAGGGGATGGATGAGTTGGCCTGGTGCGTGAAAAAGGAGTGGGATGTAGAGGAGGGCATTGAGACGGGCTGTTTTGATTGGATGATGGGTCGAGGAGACAGCACCAATCACATCGTCCCCCTCCGAGCCTCTCCGCTCCACTCCTCCCCTCCACTGCAGCCTGAAACGCCCACTGATAACGCTGCGAGCACCAAAGAGGCAGATGACTTCGACTTGGACGAACTGCTCGACGGAACGAGACACGTCTCTACAACCCCATCCGCCTCCTCTCAAACACCACTTCTAGACGACCAACCGCCAAGCAGCTCCGTTAAACCACCCTCCACCACCTCCTCCAAACGCAAGCCCTTCGACCGTCACGAGAGTCTCATGGTTTCTCTGCGGGATGTGAATCTCTTTGTCGACCAGGCCTCAGTGCCTCTATCTTGCTCACAACTGGAAGCCATCGCCACTCTGTCGCTTCTGCCACCACGTCTGCAACGTCTATACGCCGATGAAGATGACGACAACGACGATGGCGACGATGATGGAGTCTTGTGGGATGGGGAGGTGTTGGGGGTGGAGGAAGGGGCGTTTGCTGAGGTGGGTGAGGAGATGAGAGGTGTCATAGGACGCGCTATGTTGTTGTCGGCCTTGCTTCGGAACTTGTCGTTTGTGGCGGATAAAGAAGTGGTGGCTCATTGTGGCGTCGTCATGCTCCTCAGTCGTCTGGTGCTCTTTCGACACCGTCACAAGAGACTCGACGGTGGTTGTCGACAGGAGTCGTGGCAGCAAGGATCGTGGTGGTGGTCGGTGGCCGAGACGTTGAGGGAGGATGCAATGGTGGTGGTTGCTAATGTGGCTGGCCGCATGGACCTCAGCACATATCCAGACGAAGTAGTCTTTCCCCTCTTGGACGGCCTGCTGCACTGGATGGTGTGTCCCCACGACGAACCTCGATCTTCGGGTTTCATCTCCTTCAGACGCCTGGCTCTAGAAGCGCTGTGCAAACTGTGTGTATTGGACGGAAATGTGGATCTCATCTTCGCCATGCCGCCTTTCGCACGCATCTTCTCGCTCTTCTCTACCCTGGTGAACCTTTTTGACAGCAGGCAACCCCTGGTGGTTCGTGAAATGAGCATCGGCCTCATCTCTCGTCTGCTACCTTCCAACACCGCCCTCCCACGCATGCTGGCCCTACATCGACCCTTCATCTCGGCACTCCTCGACTTCCTCGAGGCCTGTCTCGATGGTCGTCTTTCCACCGTGGACACTTCTCAACACCACCATCATCACTCCCACCACCACCATCACCACTCCATGCACCACCCTTTCTCTGCTTCCACTTCCACTGACGTTCTCAATCGGGTCGCCTCCACCCTCTGCAGCCTTTCCGAACACCCCGACAACCAGGTGCACCTTGCCAGACAACAACAGCGCCTCTTGATGCTTGCCACTCATTCCAGCACTCCAAACTCCGTCGCCACTATTCTAACACACGCTCTAGCCAACTGTCCTTAGCCATTCATTTCTTCTTCATCCTCTTTATGTTTTTTGTCCTTTTTGTTTTGTTTATACTCCTCATTCTTCTTTTTCCCTTTTCCATCTTTTTTTAAATATTTTTTTATTATCGTCTCCTACCTTTCTTCTTCATTCTCTTCTTGTTCATTTTCCATCTTTCCTTCCTCAACATCGGCGCATCTCTTAATCATCGTTGTCAGTGAACTACTGTTTTCAATAACTATTGATATTAGATTTTGTTTTATACTATCTAAGTTAGCGTTTTCCATTTGTTATATTCTCCACACACATACACACACACACACACACACACACACACACACACACACACACACACACACACACACACACACACACACACACACACACGCACACACACACACACACACACACACACACACACACACACACACACGCACACACACACGCACGCACACACACACACGCACGCACACACACACGCACACACACACACACACACACACACACACACACACACACACACACACACACACACATACATACACACACACACACACACACACGCACACACACACACACACATACACACACACACACACACACACACACACACACACACACACACACACACACACACACACACACACACATACACACACACACACACACACACACACACACACACACACACACACACACACACACATACACACACACAAAAACACACAGACACACGTAATTTTTAAATAGCGTACGTTTCGTAGTTGCCAGTTCACTTAGTTATTATCCACCAACCATGAGTTCTATCGTCTTGTGACGCTTTGTATAGTCTTACTACTTCGCTAGTGGTTCTCTCAGCGGGGTTATCGACGTCACCACCACCAACGTCATCGTCGTCGTCGTCACACTACTACCACATCTACATCCATATCCACCATATCTACTTGTCACATCCATATCCGCACAACTACTAGTATTCTCATTAATACACGGTCCCACCGTATTCCCCTTTACAATTTAACTATCCCTCCTCGTACATGCACGCACACACATACACTCAAGCTCACACACACACACACACACACACACACACACACACACACACACACACACACACACACACACACACACACACACACACACACACACGCACACAAACATACATCTTACAAACATCTGCCTACCTTCACGCTTGTACATACGTCACTTTCTTTTGTCTCCATGGTCACTCACACAGAGTTAAAGTCTATCCTTTGAATTAGATGCGCAGCTTGTTGCGTTTGTTTTAATAGAAATATACATAATCATCATCATCATCATCATCATCGTCGTCATCATCGTCATCGTCAACGTCGTCATCATCGTCGTCATCATCATCTTCATCGTCATCTTCATCGTCATCATCATCATCATCGTCATCTTCATCGTCATCATCGTCATCTTCATCGTCATCATCATCATCTTCATCGTCATCATCATCATCTTCATCGTCATCATCATCATCTTCATCGTCATCTTCATCGTCGTTTACAAACTTTATCGTTTAATTGTCCTCCAAACAACTTCTACTTTATGATATTATTATTGTTAGTGTTATTGTTATTGTTGTTGTTGTTTTTGTTACTTTTTCTTGTTATTATTTCTACTGTTGTTCTTTTACCGCTTTATTTATTATTTTTGTTTTTATTATTATTTTTTCATCTCTATTATTGTTGTTACTTTTAATATTTTTATTATTACTGTTGTTTATCGTTGTTGCTCTTACTCCATCCAACATCAACCAATGCTGGTGTGTGCTATTGATGCCGTGTTTGTTGCAGTCTTAGTGTTTTGTTGTATAGTGTTTTTATTATTATTATTATTATTTTATTTATTTATTTTAATTTTTTTTTAAACTTTTATTTTTAGTAGTATTTTTATTAATAATTATACTTTTGTTTTTATCAAGCTGTTATTTTGTTGTTGTTGAGGTTTGTTTTTGACTCTTGTTGGTTTGTTATTGACGTGTTGTCGTAGGTGGTTGGAGTTAGTTGTTATCAGTTGAAATTGTTAGCTTTTGCTGGTGGACACTAATGAAGGGATAAAGGGAAGTGTGTGGTATGGAGAGGTGTGTGGTGTGGAGAGGTGTGTGGTATGGAGAGGTGTGTGGTGTGGAGAGGTGTGTGGTATGGAGAGGTGTGTGGTGTGGAGAGGTGTGTGGTATGGAGAGGTGTGTGGTGTGGAGAGGTGTGTGGTGTGGAGAGGTGTGTGGTGTGGAGAGGTGTGTGGTATGGAGAGGTGTGTGGTGTGGAGAGGTGTGTGGTGTGGAGAGGTGTGTGGTATGGAGAGGTGTGTGGTATGGAGAGGTGTGTGGTGTGGAGAGGTGTGTGGTATGGAGAGGTGTGTGGTATGGAGAGGTGTGTGGTATGGAGAGGTGTGTGGTATGGAGAGGTGTGTGGTATGGAGAGGTGTGTGGTATGGAGAGGTGTGTGGTGTGGAGAGGTGTGTGGTATGGAGAGGTGTGTGGTGTGGAGAGGTGTGTGGTATGGAGAGGTGTGTGGTGTGGAGAGGTGTGTGGTATGGAGAGGTGTGTGGTGTGGAGAGGTGTGTGGTATGGAGAGGTGTGTGGTGTGGAGAGGTGTGTGGTATGGAGAGGTGTGTGGTGTGGAGAGGTGTGTGGTATGGAGAGGTGTGTGGTATGGAGAGGTGTGTGGTATGGAGAGGTGTGTGGTATGGAGAGGTGTGTGGTATGGAGAGGTGTGTGGTATGGAGAGGTGTGTGGTGTGGAGAGGTGTGTGGTATGGAGAGGTGTGTGGTGTGGAGAGGTGTGTGGTATGGAGAGGTGTGTGGTGTGGAGAGGTGTGTGGTATGGAGAGGTGTGTGGTGTGGAGAGGTGTGTGGTATGGAGAGGTGTGTGGTGTGGAGAGGTGTGTGGTATGGAGAGGTGTGTGGTGTGGAGAGGTGTGTGGTGTGGAGAGGTGTGTGGTATGGAGAGGAGTGTGGTGTGGAGAGGTGTGTGGTATGGAGAGGTGTGTGGTGTGGAGAGGTGTGTGGTATGGAGAGGTGTGTGGTGTGGAGAGGTGTGTGGTATGGAGAGGTGTGTGGTGTGGAGAGGTGTGTGGTATGGAGAGGTGTGTGGTGTGGAGAAGTGTGTGGTGTGGAGAGGTGTGTGGTGTGGAGAAGTGTGTGGTGTGGAGAGGTGTGTGGTATGGAGAGGTGTGTGGTGTGGAGAGGTGTGTGGTGTGGAGAGGTGTGTGGTGTGGAGAGGTGTGTGGTGTGGAGAGGTGTGTGGTATGGAGAGGTGTGTGGTATGGAGAGGTGTGTGGTATGGGAAAGATGGGAAAGGTGTGTAAGGGTTAATAAGAATGAAGAGTTGAAAGGGATGAAAGGAAGAAAAGGAATGGTAGGAGGAGGAGGGAGGAAAAAAGGAGGAGAAGGAATGAAAGGAGGAGAAGAAATGAAAGAAAGAGGGATGAAGGAGGAGAAGGATGAAGAATCACTTGTAATTTCAACTTCACGTTCGTGAGAGTGCATATGCAGTTGTTCAAGACCACAGTGGTAAAAACTATCAGTTCATTGCGGATTTACACCTGCTACTCAACCTCCTCTACTGTCCCTTCTTATCACCTTCACTTTTATCTTCGCTCTTCTTATTCTTTTTGTTATTTTTTCTTTGATATCCATATCGAAATGGTTATTGTGATTATTGTTATTGTGTTTATGCTTATCACAATTTTATTTTTATTTTTGATGCTTATTATAACTTCATTTTTATTATGATTATCGTAAATATTTTTATTGCCTTTATTTTTATTGTTTTTTTGTTATTCGATAGTCCTATTCTCAAATTTCTTCGTTATGAACGTACCAATGATTATTGCGTTTTTTTACTTCATACTACTGAAAACATTTCACATTAGAATATTTCATCAAAATGATAATATTAATTTACCGTATATTTATAATTAATAATAATATTATTATTATCATTCATATTATTATTACTATTATTATTCATATTATTATTACTATTTCTATTCATATTATTATAATTAATTCTATTATTATTCATACCATTATAGTTGATATTATTATATTTTTTATTATTATAATTAATATTATTGTATTTCATATTAATATACTTAATATGATTATAATTTTACTAAAATTTATAATTTAAAATATTATTACGAGTCACTAGAGTTCATTCAACCACGAACAAACTAAGAGGCTCTAGCGTTTTCGCTGGGTCTGCTTGTAAAAAAAAACCTAGGAGGAAATGTTTTGACGAAAATTCTCAACAGACGTTGTAGAATACAACGTGTGATTGATAAAAAATTGTTTTTTTTTATTATTTAATTAAAAAATAGAATTCTCAACTTTTTTTCAATTTTATTCCGTTTTTTTAACTTTTTCAGTTTTTTTTTATTTTCTTTATTTAAAAAAATACTTTTCAATACTTTTTTCTCATTTCGTAAACTGGTTACCTCGATTACACTCGGGGCGATTGTCATTTGAGATTGTACATGGTGGTCGTGTTTGTGAAGGTATTCTGTTCAAGTTGTCCAAACATGTATTGAATTCAAGTTACTGCATTTGTTATAGATCGTTTTGTTAAAGCTGTTATCATGTTTTTCTCTTCTTTTCGAACACACACACACACACACACACACACACACACACACACACACACACACACACACACACACACACACAACACACACACACACACACACACACACACACACACAAAGATGAAACCAAACCTCCAAAACACCAAAAGACCTCTCAGCCACAGACACAAGCTCTGATAGATTGTTGATTTTACTATTACATTATTGCCTACTTTTCAATTTCAATCTTGCTGCGAGTTGGCATGTAGTGGGCATGGCACCGTGTGATCACGTGTGCGTTTGTAAAATAAAGCAATGTCCCGTCATCGCTTCATGGCCCACGCACGTCAAGGTGATGATGATGATGATGATGATGATGATGATAATAATAATAATAATAATAATAATAATAATAATAATAATAATAATAATAATAATAATAATAATAATAATAATAATAATAATAATAATAATAATAAAATTAATAATAATAATAATAATAATAATAAAATTAATAATAATACCTATAATAATAATAATGATAATGATAATAATAATAATAATAATAATAATAATAATAATAATAATAATAATAATAAAATAGTAATCTGAGGCTCATAGTACTGTTGCAATGTAATATGGAGCGCTAATCATTTATAATCCATTAAACTCGACTAAATAAGTGGACTAACCGCTGATTAAGACACTGTATGCTGACTCGATGTAGTTAAGTTGTTAATTTGGTATAACTAATGTTACCTGGGTTGAAAAGCTTTTTCTAAAGTCAACAAAATTAAGAGTGAATTTTGGTGTATAGAGCTTTCGAAAAAGTGAAAAAAAGAATGTTTTGAGTACAAAAAAATTCTTACGCAGTAAGTTTTCAAATTCATCCATCATCCCATCCGTCTATTAGTCATTTCCATGACGTCATTCAATTTTTCATCTATCACCCAATGTTTTGGTAGATCTGCCCACCTATTAATCAAGCGCCTTTGAATGTAGTGCTAAAGGGCGCGTAACAAATGTCTTGATTAGATTAAATTGATTACATCCATTTTCAACCAATTGATTATCCCAGTTTAACCCATTTAATACTCAATTTTGGCCCATTTGTCAAGCTTGTGACGTCACGAATGCACGGTGGTGTCCTTGACGGCGTGGAGGGCATAGTTGACGCTGTGGTCAGCGAACCATGACCACCTGGATGTCAAAGGGTTCACACACATTCCCTGGACCAGCCGAGTACTCATTTGGTCTGTGTGTGTGTGTATGCATGTATGTATGTATGTATGTATGTGTGTGTGTGTGTGTGTGTGTGTGTGTGTGTGTGTGTGTGTGTGTGTGTGTGTGTGTTTGTGTATGTGTGTGTATATGTATGTATGCGTATGTGTGTGTGTAAGGCTATGCATAATTTTACGTCTTAAAAATAAAAAAAATCCAAGAAAAATATTAAAGAATCTTAATTTATTGTATGTCGCTTGGTGGGAAAGATACTTTGTAGCAGAAGTTGCTGAAGCTCGTCTGGCGTGACGAATTTGTTCCAATCGTGGATTCCATCAGGGACCAGCTTTAACACCTGGGCGGTGATGAGGAAGAAGAAGACGAAGATGAAATTGGTGATGAGGAAGAGGAAGACGAAGATGAAAGTGGTGAAGAAAAAAAAGACGAAGGTGAAAGTGGTGATGAGGAAGAGGAAGACGAAGATGGCGGTGGTGATGAAGAGGATGATAAAGAATATGAAAGTAATGATAGGAACGAAAGAATTAATTATGAATAATTTTAAAACTCGAAAGTGTCAATGGGAAAAGGGTTAAATTTAACAGTGACATCTCATATTTCAATAGCCCTACTGAAGATTGAGCACTCCTATGGGCGCTATACACATGTTGTCATTAGATTAAATAAAATCAGATTGAATAAGAAAGAATAAGATTAAATTAAATTAATTATTCAAAACAGCAATAGAAAATAGAACCTTTTCAGCGATGAAGATGGCAGTCCAGTAGCTGAGTTGTGTTTTGTTGATGGTGGTGACGAAGAGAGATCCACCGGGCTGTTGGTGGGTAGTGGGGTGGGTAGGTGGGTGGTGAGACAAGTGGGTGGGTAGTGAGGTGGGTGGGTAGTGAGGTAGGTAGGTGGGTAGTGAGGTGGGTAGGTGGGTAGGTGGGTAGTGGGACAAGTGGGTGGATGATGTTTTTGAGCATGTTTTGATTGAACCTTGATACTTCAATAAAAAATAAAAAAATAACAACAACGGTAATGAAGATGATGATGGTGATAATAATAATGATAAAAAAAAATATAATAATAATAATAATATAAATAATAATAATAATAATAATAACAAATAATAATAATAATAATATTTTGAAAAACAACTTAATTAATCTAATCTGTAAAGCAATAAGCTATGTAACTGAGGGATGAATTTGAGACTCAGAGCAGTTCATGAATTGATTGAGGGAAGAGCTGATATGAGGTTTAAGTTTGCCCAGAAGATATGTGTGATGGCTGGAATAAGGGTGAGGCTTGGAGGGAAAAAAAGATACCTTGACAAGGGAGCAGGCAAGGTGCATGAAGTGAGGGAGGTTGTTGACATGTTCAACCACTTCAGACAGGACCACCCCATCAAACAATCCCTCCTCACTTTCTGCAAAGTCCTCGAGAGATGAATGGGTGTATGTAAGGTTGCTGAGATCTGGTGTTTGGTGGTAACGAGCTGTTTCCACATTCTCTTCACTGGCATCCAAACCTACAACATTGGCACCCAGTCTAGAAAGAGGCTGTAAAGAAAAAAGTTGAAACGAAGTGTGCATCAAACCTCGTTATCCTCTTTTCCATTATTATTTTTATCATCACCAATTAAACAATTAAAACCAACTTCACTCAGTAACCCTCCACCAGAGCCAACATCAAGCAGTCTGAGGCCTTGGAGAGGTGTGTGAAATTGGGCGTCGGGCTTCTTTTCGAGTCTGTCCCTGATGAAGGGAACTCGCAAACGATTCATCGTATGCAGCATTTTGAACTCACCCTCCAAGTCCCACCACTCTTTGGAAAGTGCGCTGAATCTTTGCAAATCTCTGATATCGATAGTAGAAGCACGAGACACGACTCGAAAGTGTTTGAAAACATTTTGTGCAGTTTTTATATTCCTCAGTGAACTGGAGAAGAATGCAGCTTACTGATTAGCGAAGAAATTTTTTTATTGAAAATATTTTTTAATGAGTTAAAATTTGAAAAAAGTACTTTCAGGCCAAACCTTTTAATTATTGAATTCATGTTTTTGGATATTTGGAAAAAGTGAAGCGAAGTTTGACTTTTATTTTCAAACAAAAAAACATTTTTTAAAAGTCCAGGCTTATTTCTGAAAAAAATTAATTGCTAAAATTTAATTTTTCATAAATAAAGCAATAATTTTCAAAAAACAATAAGCCGACATTTGAACTTACTTTTTCTGCAGTCTTTCTCTTCCACTTTTTCGATGAATTGTTTAAAAACTCTGACGCTTTCTTCCATGCACCCAACCACCACATCTGTTCGTCACCATTAACATCATCATCATCATCAACACCTTCATACAACTATCGATATGGAAAGTATGTTTGAAAGACGGTCACCTTTTTTATTGATATTTTCTTTATCATGAAAAAGTTCTTTATGTTCTCTCAGTACATCCCTGTAACAAGGTGATGATGATGATGATGATGATGATGATGATGATGTTGATGATAAGGAAGATGATGATGATGATGATGATGATGATGATGATGATGATGATGATGATGTTGATGATAAGGATGATGATGTTGATGATGATGATGATGATGATGATGATGATGATGACGATGATCACAGTATTCTAGTAGTCCACAGCGAGTAAGACCGTTTCCATAAAAGTAATTTTGAACAACGTGCTAAAAGGCGCTTTACATTAAATCTGGATTGGATTAGATGAGGATGGAAATGACGAGCTCACGTGATGGTGGGCACAGCTGATAGGTCAAATTCGAAGGCTTTTGAAGCATCGAATGGAATGCACACTTTGCCTTGGAAAAAAGAATTAATCGATTTATAGTTGAAAAAGCTAATGTTGTTGTTGTAGTTGTTGTTGTTGTGTGAAGAACGTTGTTGTTGTTGTGTGAAGAACGTTGTTGATGTTATTGTTGTAGTTTTTGTTGATGTGTGGAGATTGTTGTTGATGTTGCAACCAGTGTTGTTGTTGTTGTTGAGATGGTAACCGTTTATACTTTCATCTTAACCTCAGGAACGATCAAACAATATTATTGATTTTAAATCTTATATAGTCATTAATTTTAAAGCATACCTGTTTTGGGATGGACGCAGAAGGGACTTTTGAGCAAATGGTTAACAGCTGAAAAAAAAAGAAAAATGAAAAATAAGAAAGAAAAAGAATAATAATAATAAAAAAATAATAATAATAATGAATTAGAATGATGATAACTTGTAAAAGGCGACAACGATTTTTAAAGCACTCAAAACTTAACTACTTTAAACATAACAACCCCCCCCCCCCTCCTTCTTCCACACACACACACACACACACACACACACACACACACACACACACACACACACACACACACACACACACACACACACACACACACACACACACACACACACACACACACACACACACACACACACACACACACACACACACACACACACACACACACACACACACACACACACACACACACACACACACACACACACACACACACACACACACACACACACACACACACACACACACACACACACACACACACACACACACACACACACACACACACACACACACACACACACACACACACACACACCGATAGAGACATTAGCGTCCAGACGAGGGTAACAGTACTGCAAGATGATCTCACTAATTAGGTGTTCGTGCTGTCGAATGAGCTCTCTCACATCCTTACCTGAACGCTTCTCTTGTAGCTGTGTGCGTGTGTGTGTGTGTGGGTGCGTGTGGGTGTGTGTGTGTGTGTGTGTGTGTGTGGGTGCGTGTGGGTGTGTGTGTGTGCATGCCCTGACAAAACACAGCACAACAATCCCACCACACTACAGTTCGCCATACTATACTATACTATACTATACCACACCACACCCACAACACCCACCACACCAAACCAAACCACACGACACCACACCACACCCATCACACCACACCACACCACACCACATCACACCACACCCACCACACCCCACCACAACACACACCCTATACAGCTCTTGTTTTCTTGCCTCATTCAACCTCTTCACAATCTCCCACTGGGTCTTTGAGGTCAAACTCTCAGCCCCCTGCTCTGTATAACATTATCATTATTATTATTATTATAATTATTATAATCATTATTATTATCATCAAAATAATTCTCGTTATAAAAGTATTAATAAAAGGAGTATTAGTATTAGTATTAGTGTTAGTATTAGTATACGTATTAGTAGTAGTAGTAGCAGTAATAGTAGTAAAAGTAGTAGTAGTAGTAGTATTACAATACAATACAATACAAAAACGAATATTATTATAGTGGCATCAACCCCGTAGAGTTTCGAGGCCACTCAAAAACGTCTATTATTAATCTATTGTGAAAAATTAAAAATTAAATAAAAGAATTAAATAAATGAAAATAAAAATAAATTATTTTTTGAAAAGACCAGTATTATTACTATTATGATGGAGTGAATGATTTATTGAATAGGTAAGTCTTCAGAGATCTACAAAATGATTTTGTTGAACTTGAAGATTTTAAGCTGTTAGGCAGGTTGTTCCACAACTTAGGTCCGCTGACGCTGAACCTTCTTAATCCTAATGATTTTAGCTTGTGCTTGTTGGGAACAACGTCCTTTGACTTAGCCGATCTCAGTCTCTGTTTTTCCGGCAGACTAGCAACTGGAACTAGGTCACGTGTCAGATACGCAGAACCCTCGTTGGACAAGCACTTATACATCTGCAGAGCAACTTTGTACTCGATCCTTTCATCAATTTTCAGCCAGTGAAGCTCCTTGAGTACAGGGGTAATGTGATCATATTTTCTTACTTCTGTAATGAGCCTGGCTGTTGTATTGATTATGGATTGAATACTCTGCGTTGCTACCTTAGGTAAGCTGACTAAAGCCATGTTGCCATAGTCAATACGACTTAAAACTAAGGCCGATGCAAGTGTTTTCAAGGAGTCCATTGTCAAACATCCCTTGATGGATCTTATTTGACGCAGAGAGGTAAAACACATCTGTATTGTTTTTGATATCTGCGTTGACATCGTGAGGTCTCTATCCATAGATATTCCCAAGTTCCTTACAGATTTTGATGGAAAGATGTTGCTTTCTAATACACGGACAGAATAGCTCGGAATATTTTTCAGATTCCGACGAGAACCAGATCACCTCAGTCTTCTCACTGTTGAGCTTGAGATAATTGGCTCCCATCCAAGATGCGATTTCATCTACACACTCAGACACTCTTATCTGCAATTCTTC
The DNA here is from genome assembly GCA_947562095.1 of Branchellion lobata. NCBI lineage: Eukaryota > Metazoa > Annelida > Clitellata > Hirudinida > Piscicolidae > Branchellion > Branchellion lobata. The sequence continues at coordinate 3,159,287 of OX387253.1, forward strand.
TGTGCCTTCATTATTGCAGTGGCCATATATTTGAGTGTCATCGGCATATTGATGAAATCCCAGCTTGTATTTCAAAACTATTCTTTCAAGGTCTCCAGTGTATAGAGAAAACAACAATGGTCCAAGAACAGATCCTTGTGGGACACCCACTGAAGAGTCAACAAAATCCGATTTTTTCCCACTGCAGTGTACATTGAAGGATCTGTCACTCAAGTAATTTTTGAACCATTCCAGTGTGAGACCATCAAAACCATATGTGCTTTCTAGCCGTTTTAACAAAATACTGTGATCAACTAAGTCAAAGGCAGCTGACAAGTCTAACAGTATAAGGAGGGAGAGCTTACCATCATCGGCTGCACCAAGAATGTCTGAATACACTTTTGTGACAGCCGTTTCAGTGGAATGATGACGACGGTAAGCTGATTGGTGGGTAGGGAGAAGATTTGAGTTATTTAAATAGCTCATGACTCTGTTGAGAACAAGCCTTTCTGAGAGCTTGGACAAAACAGGCAGATTAGAGATGGGTCTGTAGGATGAAGCAACGTTGTGATCAAGACTAGGCTTTTTTAACAGTGGTGTAACCTGAGCCGATTTCCAAGACTTTGGGACAATTCCCTCAGAAAAAGACTGATTGACCATACTTTTTACAAAAGGTAAAATCATTCCTGAAATCTTTTTCAAAAGCCAAGTGGGTATTGGATCAGACGCACACTGTTTGTTGGGAAGCCTCTGAATAGCCTTGAGAAGCTCATCCTCATCCACATCCTGGAGCCTACTGAGACCGCCTTCTTGTGCATAAGCTAAATAAATGGGGTTTTCTCTGGCTTGGATTGAGTTCCTCGCT